>OZ030375.1:4810705-5221772 GCA_964023945.1 Ectemnius cavifrons
GAGAGAGAGAATGCGAGGGAGAAAGAGCAGAGGATCAGAGTCTCGGGAGCGTTTTTAACCGTGCGAATCCTAATTGTATCTCGATTTACGTAGGGGATTTACGCAGGCACACCAGCTCTTACCGGCCGGTGCTGAAGAGGGAGAGTGAGGGCGCGCGTTTCCGGCCGAGAGGCTGTGCCCTTTGCGTGCGGAAATCTCGAGGGTGGTCGAGAGTGGTCCACGCCAAAGAGAGAGAGATAAAAAGAGTGAAAGAGAGACTCAGTGATTATAAACTCGAGTGCCGACGAATCACCATTGCTTATTCCCTATTAATCTCTCATACTGCGAGATACATGGAGATGAGGATACACCGGGCATGTGTACGTGACAGCAGTATCAAAACTTCGATGAATGATCGCTGATACCAACTACATCTTTCCTACTCCTTCTCTGTTGAGTTGCCCGCCCGGGTCAACCTGGAATCGGCTTCGTTATCTCGAGAAGCAAGGAGCCGCCTCATTACCGCTTGATCGTTCATCGCCTCTGAGTCCAGAGGCCCCGGCATGCCAGAAAGCGCGCACTTTCTATTCTGAAAAGCACGCGAGCATATTCACGCCAACGAACTCACTCGTGTACCGCCTTTCGCAATCAGGCGGGCGAAATCCCTCTGCTGACTTTCCTCGATGGATTCGGCGCTTTCTAATTAGAAGGATAAACGCCCGGCTTCTGTCGATCACTGCCACCTCAAAACCCTTCTCGCACTTGACTCCTTAACACGATCACTTCACAATACAAGTTACTACTCTCTGTGGCTTCTGGTATCTGACTCCAATTGATGATACCTGTCTCTTCTCTTGAATCATTGAAGAATCTTGTAGTGTGTTCTGTTGTTACTTTAGCAGACTCGATTGCTATTGAAATTTCGTTTTAGGGATCATAAGCGAGACGAATACCGATAAAGTGACGCAATGAAAAGTTGGTGGGAAAGAAATCAGGATTTTCCTAAATCTTCGCGTATGCAGATAACGAAATGGATTACGTGCCGCTGCGGTGGGTGGATGTTGGATATGTAGAGCTCGCACTTTGGAATAGCGAGCGATGTGTTTACAGCCGACCTCATACGATCCATCCAGGCTTCAACTTCTCTCTCCTACCTTTTTCTTTCCGTTATACCAGCCAGCGATTGTAAAATGGAATCGGGAGTGCAGAAGGTTTTGCGGGCAGCGCCGATAGGAGACGGGCGCGTTGCATCGCTATCTTAATAAAGCGCAGATATATGCGGCAATCCATGCGGTTATATGCCAAGGCAAGCGCACGTGAGAGCGCGGGAGGGAGAAAGAGGGAAAGATACATTAAAGGCCGAATGGTAGTGAGCGTGCGGGATTTACGACGGCCGGCGCTTTTATCGAAAGCGACGTTAATAAGTTGCGCCGCGGATAATAACGCGCTGGGGAACGCGATGATCCGGGGCTTTTGCGATCGCGCGCAGCAAGAGGAGGATCCTTGAAATCGCACTCGACTAATTAAAATATCCCTTCCAAGTCGAGATAGAGAGGCGCGCACGAGCGGGCGCGCGCTCGATCCCGTGCAGCATCCGAGCGACCGGCTCTAACGGTACCGGGAGATCGTTCGCGCTCTCCCTATCAATTCCTTCGTGAACTTTCGGTCGCCGGGAAGTCCGATTATCTATGTAAAGGCCCGTGAAAGACTGCGGACGTGGTGGGTCGTACGCCATTCCAGATAATTAAGAGGCCACTGATAAGAAGCACCTGCGCCTTCGTGGAGATAAAGAGCGATCGTTTGGTCTCCGAGATCATTTAAAATTAGTATCAGAAACCTCGAGAAAGAAAGAAAAAGGGAAGAATCAGAGCACAACCGTTATAGCATAGACTTCTAAAATTGTATGAGAAAACGAGCGGGTCAACTAGGTAAACACCTGTAAGGTGGAATCAAATGTTTCTTGACAAGCGTGAGATAAGAAAGAACTTTTCTTTAGCAATCATAGTCAGCCAAGCTGTAGAGAGACAAACTGATCTCAGAGTACCGGTGGCACTTGACACGCGTGTTAATTACCGTAAAAGCTTGAGAGAGAGAGAGAGAGAAAGAGATGAAGTGCAGAGGTACGCGATCCCTCGCACAGACCGGTATGCTTCTGCCACGGTAATTTATTGGTACGCCTACGTAAGTCGGGATTCCATTAGCGACTTATTAATAGCGGCTCGAATCACCCTACCACAGACACACCACTGATCATTGAGCGAGGCATCGATCAAGCTTGCTCCTGCTTGATCGCATTTGCATGCGCCACGACCAACTCCGAAATCAACCGTCTCTTCGCATGAATTTCGCAACGCTTGTTAAATCCTTCAAGTCTGACGCGGTGTGGATAACCGTCTCGGAAAATAATTGAATTATATCTGTCGATTTATAATATATATTTATACAATGAATATACAAAGTGAATATAATGAGGAAATGTATAGGAGGAAAATTTGGTCGCAAAGTTTTATAATGGAGTATCGGTGCAATGACACAGGAGTTATCTCCTTCGTATTCGGTGAAGAGAAGATGCGCCTTATAAGTGAGTGGTGAGTCCCACAACCGCGGGATGTCGTGAATACGTAAAAGGAGAGGCAGCGATGTCGACATAATTTACGCAATGTCAGTGAGGTGCCAATTAACTCAGCGAGATGCGAGAGAGAAAGAGAAGTGGTGCTTTCGAGTAGGTCTGCTTTTTAGGCAAGTCAGAACATTAAACGCTCCGAAGACCCGGTAGTTCCTCGTTTACGTGCGATAGTTTCGTACGTATATGCCACCGCAACTCTATCTTCATTGAAGTTTACGATCAAACGTCGAAGGAGCCCAGATTTATATGTAAAATGTTGGCAGCGAGGAGTCGAGCATTATTCAGGACTTATCGTGAAGGATGGCTGGATGATTGCATGGGTATCAGGGTGCCTTCCGTGATATGCCATTGATCGAGGCGCTCCATTCGCTGGTGTCGCAGAAATCGTGACTGGCTCACGCGATAATGGGCCTACTTAGCTAATAGTGAGAGGTAAAGATCATCAGACTATTAATTGGGGGCAACCGAACCCGACTAACTTGACTCAACCAACCCGGTCAAAGGATTGCCACCCGCTTGCATAATAATCTCCGGAACCATTGGGACAATAATATTCCAAGTCTCACGTTTCCCATGGGAAAAGCTCGAGCCAATCCTGTCAGACATGACTGATCGACATTTCCACAAGTTCAAGCAGAATTGGCAGGGCAATATTAGTGGGAGAGTGAAGCCTGAAACGTGCTTCGTTCGAACTGGGTCGAGCGGTGTCCTCAGGATCGCTCGTCGAGGATGAGAGAAAGTGCTTCTTTGGAGCGGGAGCGGACTGGTCGAGCGCATATCGGACAGCTCTCCCACACTATTTTATTCTCGATTGCAGCTCCGGCGAGTAACGCCTACTCGGAGCCGCCGCGGGTGGTCAGATTTTCCAGCCGGGTTTCCGCTTGTCCGCTTATACTTCTCTCTCACCCGCTCTACCCTCTGCTTGGCAAGATACTCTCTTTTAGCATTGCGCTCTCCGTGACTGCGCGACTTGCTTTATTATCCCTTGGAAGTGCGACCTCCGGGGTTACGGAGCCGATACGCTCGCCTGCCTCCACACAGTACCCCCCTGCGAGTATACTGGTATACTGCTACACCACTACTGGACACGGCTTACCAGCTTGAAATGCCAGATGAACTTCGAGAGAGCAACAGAGAGGAAGGCAGTGCTTCACTTAACGGAGACGCTTTCACGAACACCAATCAGATCGACTAGGAAGATCTCATCGCCAAGGCTTTTAATTGATAGAGGAAGTATCTGAGACACTCATTAATAAGCGAGACTGTCATTCCGCCCCGCTAACACGGAGAATGTCAGTTCACCGATGAAAGTTCAAGCGTTTCATTTCTCATGAACGAGTAGTTTGCGTTCTACACCCATTCCATCCATAACTTCCGTGTGCTGTTTTCCAAGCTTTTTGCGAACGGTCCAGCATGTCGCCGGAACAGTCACTGGTCATTTATCCCAGTGGACACGACGACCCGAGTCTTTTCATTAACCCCAGTTGAGACGACCTAGAAAGCAGTGCTGCTGTTGCAGTGGCTGCATACTCGTAGTTAAAAGAATCCTCGTATACTAGCGCGCACCGTCTTCCTTTCTATCTCTCGTTCTCTCTGTCCCTCGACCAACGAGGTCCCGTAACGAGAGTCGGATGGTACTCGTTAAGATAACGAGAAACGCGAGAAAGAAAAATACAAGGAAACGGCTTTACCGAACGGCCGTGTCCGAAGGTAGGCGCGCAAGAAAATCACGTCGGTTACAGGTGTTCGGCCGTGTTCGAGCCGTAATCCACTCGTACGATCTTATCGGGAGGAATTAACCTTACGCTAGACCCGGCGGAGTCAGTCTTCGTGACATCCCCGGTATTCGCATACCGCGGGTGCATCCATCGTGACGGCGGAGGACATCGAATAACGTGAGCATTTCCAAAGAGGTCGACCGCCAGCTCGCCGCTCCTCCTCCTTGATAATTGCCGACTTTGTAACGGGCATACGCACCACATCCTCACCGCCCTGTCTCACGGCCGATGTCCTCCTATAATCTACGGCTAACTACAATATTCGAAATGAAACTACGACCATTCTCGTGCCACTCCTCTAAAAGGAAATCTAGCAATTGGAAATGGTCGACATTGCAACATTGAACATTTGTTGTAATTCCTGTCGGATGTTAGATAAATTTCAGGATAGGCAGAACGATGCTGAACTTTGTCAAGGACGAATTGTGGATGGAGCCGAATTCACAGGACTGTTAAGGCAGTGAGTGGTATCGATGGAGTGGAGGATCGCGTATGGGATTAATTTGTCATGAGGCAGCGATGCCGGACGCATGTAGAGGCGCAGCGAGGCCCGAGTGATATTATAAAGGCACGGCAGCGATTCCTCATATTACGCGGCCGAACCGTGGCCCATTAATATATCGGCAGGCTCCTCCGAGAGGAGGTCGGAGGGGGGTCCAAGACCCCACGTCGGGAAAGGCCGTGATTAAACGGGCATTTTTGCGCCGATGATAAAGGACGCCCGGCTCGATTACCGAGCGCCAGGCATTAAAACCGATATAACGAGTGTGCCCAGCGGTGCCCTCGGGAGCAGCAGCCCGATCCACTCTCGCTGGTCCAACTCAGCCCCGAAGGAGAATCGAGCTCTTCATTCTTTTCTACTCCACCGCCACTCCGATTCCTCCTGTCCCGCTCCTCTCATCTCCTTTTTCTACTCCTCCCTCTCACCATTCTCGATACTTCCTTCCCTCTTCCCGGTATAACTCTTGATGGACGAGCTTCACTCTGATGCGAACTCCTCGTTAGTCAATTGGTCACTCATTCAAACTCAACAGCACGACTTCTGTTACCTCTTGTCGAAAATAACCTCAAACTGCTTTGAAACATAGATGAAAATAGTAAACAATTTCCACATGTTTCGATTAGTGAACTCTTTTTTTGAAGGAGGATTCGTCATTCACTTTTGATTTGAGTATACTTTGTCCTATTTTGATAGGAACGATTTCTTGAAAGTGTCATTGGCGATGTGATTGTTCTAACCTCACTCTGACTGAGGCCAGTAACCAGTCAGTCGACCGTAGGAAATAGATCCAGAGGGAGCGAGTATCGGACATGACCCTGCACTGATGATCGCACAGCTTGCATGGCAATTTCCCTCGTTGGAAAAAAGGGGGCGGCTTCTCTTATGTAGTGGCGTGGCGGTATGCGCAAAATTCCGCGCGTTGCTGCACGCACCTAAAGGAATGCCAAAGGACGAGATTCCAACTCGGCGATTTTCTTGCCGGCAATAAGACTACCGGGAAAGCTGCCTCCTTCGGATTATGAGCAGTTTATACATGCATGGATTATTTTTGTGTGCTGTTAAATTCGGTTAAATATTATACGTCAAGGTAATAAAAATGATCCTGCGAAGATGGGACACTTGTACGCGCCTATATAAAGTTTTTATTTACAAAGAGATCAAACTACACAAGTACAAAGGGGTGGACTTTTTAAGGAGGAAGACATAAAACTTTGATAGAATTTATAACTAAAGGTCCAAACCCTTCATCGCTATTATAAAAACAGTATATCAGTATGAAATCATAGAAATGTGTGAGTAGATCTTTCCCTCGGAGTATTCTCATCTTTACTAATGATGTGCAGTCGTAAACCACCGTTATATAAGAAGCCTAATCCAAGGTGGAAAATTCTAAACCACTCTAGAGTAAGGTGGGCAGGAGAGTGTCGCGTAAAAGAAGTTGCCGTTCTCGTTGAGCGCTTTAGTCTCGGTCCATTCGATTCTGTAATGTCGTCATTGAGCGGTAATGACTGAGATCATAGGCTCGAGCCGGGCGGTTAGGGCATGTGGCACGATTGATGGCCCGTAGTTAGAAACAACTCTCCCCGTGCTTCTGCTCTGCCCTGCGGTATGGAATCGTAATCTTCGAAGTAAGAACCACTCTCTCACGGCCCCGCAATGAGAGTGTCGCCAGAGAAAGAGAGAAAGAGAAAGAGCGTTAAAGTGTGGCTCTGTATGCGTGTGGGTCCAGAAATCTTCCGCTAATAACTCGGCTCTCCGTCCATGTACCCCTGCACTGGCGCGCCATTAAATCCCCATAGAGAGCCATCACGGATTAGCCACGCTTCCAGTGATACTTCTCTTTCGCTGACAATTAGCTCGCGAGTCGACATATCCTTTGTATCAATAAAGGCCGGAGCCAAGTGGCATGACGGCTATTAAAAAGGTAGCGTCGACGGGGAAGCAAAAGGTCGTAGAAAATAAAGATAGGATCGGCGAGCAGATGCGAACTGGAAGAGCGAGGCCCTTATTAATTACGCGAGAGAGCCCAGAGAGCCGGACGTACGTTCACTTAGAAAGCCGAGCGGCAGTCAAGCACTGGCGATTCGCAGGTCTACCGAAGTAGTAGCTAACGAGTTCTTATTCGTCAGAGGAGCAGTCCAGGACGTGCAACAGGACTCGCTCTGTCTGCGGTGTACGTACGGACGTAGGTACATACGATAGGCGTTTCGCCAAGCATCTCGAGATAACAGGTATATGCGCGGCCTTTGTGTTATCGGGGCTTCGACGATATTTACCGTTGTCAAAGCCCGGCCTCCTCTCGCAGCGGCAATCGCACTCGCGCTCATACCACTCGCGACCGGTGCCATTCCGAGATAATCCCCTCGCCGGTGGTCCAGAACACGGAAACGAGTCGGCTGATGCAGAGGAGAGAGAGATCCCCTTCGTTCCCGAGATCCTCGTTTCATCCGGCGGCCAAGAGAGGAACGTCCCAGCTCGTAAAGCGCTCGACCGGCAGCGAGACAGAATGCCGCACTGGCGCACACCGCTCGTATTCGTAATAAAGAGGAATAGGTTTAAAGAGTCGAAGACATCCCATTACGAGGCCAGAAGTTGTCAGAAGGATATCATTCTCTTTCTCTGTCCTGAATAAAGTAGTTCACCAGAATGCCCTCGGCAACCACGCACACAGTCATTTGCCCTACTTTGCTTATCCAAACTACCGTGCGAATGTTACGACAAATTATTCAAATATCGTGTACAATGATACAGGCCTGAGGGACCTATTTGCTAGTGGATAGTGGAAGAATAAGGACAGAACAAGTATCGGATATTGATGACTGTCGAGGTATTAATGGAACACACCCTCAGGCAAACTGTCATTTCAGAATTACAGAATACTGATGCGTGCAGCGCATCGTGATACTTGGAAGCGCCATTCAAATGGATGCACATGAAGTATAACGAACCTAAACAAACCTATTTCTGATGCCTAATGTCAGTCAATACGTCAAGGATCAAATCCATGATTTACGTATCTTCTAGTCGCGTATACTGTCATATTCCTCATTACGCTTAGCAATTTGCCGATCAATCAGTAACGAAAGTGAGTGCTAATCGATCCTGTCGAATACTCATTTAGCCAAGTTGAAGCGAAAGAAGAATATCCTATCTTTAATTGTCCAACAGCAGTGATGGAAAGGCATGTTTGCGAGGACGCTCGAGTGCACACCGAGTCCAGAGTGCAACGAGTGCACTCAACCCCGCACCCTCTCATGATTTATATTCCATTAGATGCTCCTTCTTTCGCGATTTCCAACCGCCAGAGAACCCCGACGATTTCTTAGGGCCGATGCACACCGGGTACCCAACCTACCTTCCGGAACAATTAATATTTCTTTGAAGAATCTTCAACCTGCACTACGCATTAGTCACAGACTTAATTTGCCGAGCTTGAAATCAATGAGTTTCGATAGATCACCTACACAATTAGTGTCTGTCTGTGTTAAAATGCTCCTCTCGCCTTGTGTGCGCCGAACTTTACGCAGGGCTGTTTATTCAGCGGGTATCTTAAAGCCGGTCATACCTCATTACCAGTTAATTACCGGAGTAAGTCTCCGGTGGGCTGACAGGCCGACGATACTCAGGGATCCGCCGGTACTATGTTTTGCCAGACGACGTTAAGTATAACTGTACCAGGAAATTCGCGGATTGACCGTAACAGCATCCTGCTCCCTACGATCTCTTGCAAAAACACAGCACTCTTTACCTTCCCATGGAATAGAAAGAGGGAAGAGATAGTGGGAAAGAGAGAAAATTAGATACTGATGTTGACGCGGTGTAAGATTACACCTGTGGACAGGGACACTCCAGAGTCGCGCAGCTTCGGTAGACAAGCTAAGCAAAGAGATTTCTAATGTCGGGATCGATTATGGCCTTAAGGATATGCCAGCTTCTCGATTCCTCGAGAGTGATAACAGGATGGAAGTTACTTAACTGCGAATTCTCGAGTAACGACACTGCTAACATCGGCCTCGATGCTCCTATTTATGTCTTTCTATTTGCGTCGACGTAATCCGTTACAAAGTGGACGGTGAAGTTTTCGCACGCGACCTTAAACGATCATGCAAATTAAGATATGTGTGTGTGTGTGTGTTTGATGGTGGAGGGTGTGTTGTGGTGGATAAAAAAGAATTTCATCGCGTATGCGGCTGCATGAATAAAAGATAGGACGCGCGCGCAAAGTAAGAGTGAGAGAGGCTTGAACCGACTGAAAGATTTACTGTCAGCGACCAAATAGTCTCTTGGCGGTGGTGCAACTCCGCCAGTTTAAAGTACGAAGCGTGGCTAATGAATCGCAACATTCAATTACGCATTAATAACAAGCCGGCGAAGACAGCTTCTGATTACCTATGCCACGGACAATGTGCGAAATGCCCGCGGCATCTTTTTACAATTAACAAACTGGCGCTTCCTGCCTGTATCGCTATAGAATGCCGCCGTGAAAGCCTGCGCCAAACAACTTGTTGGCCTTTACAATGCAATACAAAAATAAATGTGTTTAGAAAGACAAATGTTTAAATATTTGCCCTACTCTTTTATGCACGATTGTTAATTCAACACATTTTATCGTATTACATATATAATACAATTCTCTATATCCGGGTTTCGAAGCATGAAGAAATAAACCGTGAACTGCCTTAGAAAAGAGCTTTGCCTGATCACCGACGGACGTATTCTACTTGCAGTTTTGCTCGGCTGCACGCTTTCTGTGCGGTAGAAGCCGACTTCTATTACAATGCTTATACATACGTTCCAACAAAGAACGTATCTTTCCAAAAGTCTGCGAATCGCCGTAGAGACGATTTTTTCTCGCAAGCTCACTTCCAGCGGACGAGAAAACTAGGAAAACAATCTAAAATCAGGCTGCGCGAATGGGCCAGTGAACTCGAAGTGGGCAGAGAGATTGAAAATGGTTCGGCAGAGAACGATAGTCGTTTGGAGGATATCAGGATTTATGAGAATCTAACGGAATCCTGCACTCGGATGAGAGGAGAGAGAAAGAGAGAAAGAGAGAGAACATGTTGTGTGTCGGAGTAAGGGAATCTATCGGGGAATCGAGGGAAAAGAGTGCGTAATCGTGCGTGGGTGATCGGCATTGAGCATGGCGGCGACCAAGGTGCGATCGTTATATTAGCACGTAGGCATTCCCACGTGGACTTATCGGATCCCCTCAGCCGAGCTCGGTGGCCAGCTCGGCCCATAAACTCGCGGATATTCGTGGCGGCCTGGCACAAGAGGATTCTTTTAATTACGCCCGAGCCACTCTACCCCCGATAGAAGGAAACTCTCTAAGCGAGACAGCTCGTGCGCGAGTGCATGTAAGTGACCTTTCGAGCAAAGGCTGCTGCCCGTTGCGCTAAAGGCGTCCTCGGCAAAAAGGACAAGCGGCCGGGCGTATAGAAGTCCGAGTCTCGCACCAAAGACTTCTCCAACGACACACCACCATGCGAAGACCAAGAATACACCGGCCTCTTTCTCTCTCCTTCTTTCTCGTTATCCCCTTTGAATTCACGCCATCCTACTTACTTCCTTATAAATCCAAAGACGCGCCAGATATTCGAGCGATCCTCGTCGGAGCACCCTGCACTTTTGGCTGCCGGCACGCTCGCTGAGCAAAGGGCCGCGGGAAGAACAGCTGCGAATTCCTGCGTCCTTTCGGTCAACTTTGTGCGACTGAATGGAATTAAGGCGAAAGTGGAAGTACTGGTCGTCGGCGAGTCGATAGACAAGCGGATACCACTGCTACCTTTACGGTCGACGACTCGAGACCGTCTTCGGACCAGCGAACTCCACGATTTCGATTAGATTTCAATATCCGGTTGATTCATATTTCATTAAGTTTTTATTCTTAATTAAACCGATCACGACATCTAACACAGCTGGTAACACGAGTTTCTTTTTCTATGAAACAGCCATTCAAAAGTGCGTTAATGTTTCTTATGTCACAAATAACAGTTACCTGTACCTTTGAATTTAGAATCTAGCTAACAGTCTATGGGAAGTGATGGCTAATTCCCAGCGACATCGAGGTGGTGAATCTCCCAGCCGTTCCTCGACTTAACCTTAAGCAGTGCTCGCACAGGAAGGAGGGTCGAGAACGAAGTAATCGAGATCCCCGTCAAATTTTTCACTCCGGTTTCTCACTCGCTCGCAGGCTACCAAGGCGACAAGATCGCATGTGTGAACAAGCTGGAGAGCGCGAGCAAGTGCGAGCTTGGTTTTAACCAGCTCGAGAAGAGAAGAGGCCGGTGCAAGCCCAATCGACGCGAGATATCTTCTTCGGCCTCTTCGTTTCTCCAGTGCATGCAGCGAGGACGAGCCAGTTCATGAATATTCATCAGTTTCCTGGGCTCCATGAGGCGCGAGCGGTAGTGCGAGCGTGCGTTGCTCCCAATTTGTCACACACCGTGGCATTATCCCATTTTCTTAATAAAGCTATATTGCCAGCCGGCGCACCGCGTCGCTGCACTGCTTTTAATCTCATGCACATCCACCTTTTTTTCATTTCACCTCACCCACTTTGTTGCCACCTTGCGCCTTGAATGGCGTTGGGTGGTCATGTTGTACGCTGACATAACCTGTGTTTCATTAAATTCGCGGGAGACTTCCATTTCATTTTTAGATTCTATGTGATAAGTTCTATGCATTATATAGTAATCTTTGACTGTAATTGGGTTTGTAAATATAATTACTAATATACTAACAATTGAAGTACTTAATTTTTGTAATTGTGATGGATTTGGTTTTTTCCCGAGAGTCTTTTTATATTCTTTATGCCCTGTCATGGAAAATATGCTTTTGTTCATTTGTTTCTTAAGAAGTAGCTTTATTACCCAATTCCTTTCGAAGAGCCACCTGTCACGCGTAGGATAAAGCTCGACGATAATGAGAGGGAGTTTCTCTTCAAGAAAGTACGAATATTACCTTGCAAAGTGCATACACGTGGACTTGCAATCATATTGAGCCACGATTCATTTGATTTAATGAGCCTGCTGATGGAAGCGCTTTATCAAGAGCATTCTTCTGTTACAGAGCGGACGAGCAGGACGAACAGGACGATGATGCGGATAGGGAGCGGGTGGATGTCTCCCTGAATATCAAGGTAACTTAGTATCCTGGCAATTAAACTTAATTGTCCGAACGGCAAATAATATTAACCTTCAAAAGAAAAATAGAATACACCTTTCCACTCGAATTGATAACAGTCGCTGTTTCAGTCGTGTGTGTCAGCCAGCAATTTCAATTAAAAAAAGATCCAGTGCAAGTTCCGACATTCAGTTTTCAATCTGCGGGAAAACTCGCGCGGAAATAACTGTTGAAATTTCATATCACTGCTAATTAAAACTTTATCTCTGTTATTCCAGTTCGTGAACAATAGCCGATAACTCTGAATCCGTTCGCAATCCACACGCAAAAACTCATCCCTTTTTACAGAGTGATTTTTGATTTTTGTAAATCAAAAATACGAATTTATACACTGCCCCGACAAATTTAGTGAACTTCTTCTATGTAGCACCGATTCTCCAGTCTTGTACACTTACCGACCAGAAATGTGCATCCATACCTTCTCAATTGAAACTGTTGAGAAGGAGTGTGGAGCCAATTAAACCAACACTTGATTACGCAGCAGCGAGAGCCGAGCAATTAAGCTTTTTTCTACCGAAAGACTCTCGTCAGAAATACTGCAAGATGATGTGAATCGTAAAAGAAAGCTGCTAAGAGAGAAAGAGTGAGAAAGAGAGAGAAGTGCGGGGGGTTCACGTGAGAGTGCAGCATGTACGCCAACCGGTATAGCAAATCGAAAAAAGGTCACTGGCAACATCGAGTGCGTGTCGCACGATTCCGAGGACACCGATTTCACGAGAGATACATTAATGCGGCCCTCGGTCGTGTACGTTATAAGTCGCCGTCGAATAAATTTCCACCGCGACACGCCCCTTTCGCCCTCCTCTCTACCAATAATTTTTAGCTGACTTTCCGAGAATTATTTCGCCCCGAGAGTTATTACCGAGCCGTAAGAACAAGCGGCACGGGAGATGACGATATAATCTCTGATGACGTCGACGTGGGGGCAGAAAACAGTTGGCTGGTGTTTGCACGAGTAAACACTTTCTTTTTTTTTCTCTCTTTCTCCATTGATGGACCGCAACGCTCATTCATGTACAGTAGACGTTGCCTTCAATTAATGCCGGAATTACAACGCTCAGCATATTTCGAAATACACACACACACACACTGCTTTAACGATAAACAAACGCCCACGTTTTCAATCAAATGCTTAACGACTATTTAACCAGCCACTCGGTTGTTTAGACGCGTGGGTATCTAGGCGAGCGGAAGATTTGAAAATGTCGAAGGGTGAAGTTTCCTTTAGAGACTTGGTTGGTACTTAATGAAAATTAAAGAGGCAACTTAGATGGTGGTGGTTCTGGATCGGTAGAGCATCGAAAAGAGAACTGTACCCGGTGCCAGTCGATCCCGGGGATTACGTAATCGGGAGTGCTCGAGGAGTCGGAGTAGAAGTCCTTCCAGGTCGAGATGCTCCTTGGCCTCGAGCATACATACACTTAATCTTATCGTCGCCGCGCTTTTGTCGGCCGCTTGATGCTTTCACGGAGCTTTCTTATCGGTCTCTCCAACAGAGAGAGAGGGAGAGGGAGAGAGTGAAAGAGAGGAGGCAGAAGCCTACGAGAAGGAGAGTGGAACTCACGATCAGCTAGCGCTTCCGCTTCTACCCTTCTTGCTATCGCCGCTTGTTTCCACTTTTGTCGCTCGCGCACAAAGAACCGCTGGGAAATATACAGGCTTTTAGTGGGGGACGATACGATATCCGTAACAATATTCTTGTCCCAAGCCTATCTCTACTCTCTTATTAACGCCCCGATCGGACTCGGCCTCTATGTACCAAGATACCTCGCTTCCAGTGAACACGTTGAATTACCCTGCTCCCCATTACCGTCTACATCGACGACCACTAATTAATTATAAGTCGCTTTGCACGACAGATTCATCGCCTTTCTACCGTTTTAGTCTACCATACGTGTACTTTAAGTCAAAATTTAATCTCAACTTGACAATGTTCTTCTTATCACCGGTATATTTGACAGACAATCAAACAGTCGTAGAAGATGAAAATAATTCAATGTTTTGAACAACATCGCCTTACATCCCTGCAAAATGCGAGAATGAAGGGAAGCAAATAGAGATTTGGTAGACAGTGTTTTGGCATTGTCAGAAATTGTCGGGTGAACGAATGGTCCAAGGAAGAGGGGAAAAGGTGATGGCTGCGGGTCCAGGTTATGCCCTGATTCCTGGCACGAGGGTCCTGCTGGCAGGCGGCGAGCAAAGATCACCAGGCGCATTACGTATGGCGATTGCGTCAGGGTGATATCGTCATCGGGCAGGGCGAACACGACTTTAGCTTTCTCGGTGTAGGACACGAGAAGAGCCGCGAGAGGAGAGCAGAGGTGCGTGTCCCGACACGGCTTGCCCATTAGGTGGACCCGCCGCGCCATCAGATTAGATTCCGTTTCGTTCCCCGTTCTCCGCAACAATGCGCGCGCGCGGGCGCGCGGCCGCACGATGCATCGCCGGAACGGCGACGTCCACCGGCTAACACGCTTCCTGGATTCGTGAATCTCAGCCGAGTCCGGCAATATCCTCCTCCGCCGCAGAAGACGCAGCATCCCGATCTCTTGGCCCCCGGAGAACTACCTAACAGAGGTCGAAGGCTACGCAGCTACCATCGAGACTCTCCGGATTGTCGAGCTCCTCCTTAAAATCGACCAAGCTACTCTCCTCAATGGAACTGGGACTTCTCACATTTCTTTTTCTCTCTTCTTGAAAGGGGTAGTGACGATCATCGGAGACTCTGACTTTACACCGGAGATAACACCTCGCGCTAACGAGGACCAAAAAAGAAGTCCCGTTCGCAGGCGGAAGTGCAAGAAACCGTGAGACGGCTCTCGTGTCTCCGACATAGTAGGTAAGGGGGCATTACCACCCTCGTTTCGAGATTCTATCCACGTAGATCTATGGACGCCGAGATCGCAAACGGGCCGACGAGCACGAGGACGTACAGACGATCCCGTGAACTTTCATGGCACATACATGTACCTACGTACGTAGACCAACGGAGAGAAAGAGAGGAGAAGGAGAAGACACGGTGGGATGAGAGCGTGTCGCGTCGTCATCGCCTGCTCTCGACGCTGCTCTCTTCTCGGCTTTCCAGTGGTAACGGAACCCCTTCGTTCCGG
The DNA here is from genome assembly GCA_964023945.1 of Ectemnius cavifrons. NCBI lineage: Eukaryota > Metazoa > Arthropoda > Insecta > Hymenoptera > Crabronidae > Ectemnius > Ectemnius cavifrons. The sequence continues at coordinate 4,825,889 of OZ030375.1, forward strand.
GGCCCGGTTCCCGAGATATCTGCCATTTGTCCCGGCCATACCCGGCGGCACCGGCACCGGCACCAGCCAACACTGGCACCAGAGGGAATCTCGCACTCGTTAGGCGAATAAATTCAATTGGAAACCTGGCCTTTTTGCGCTCACCCGCGCGCGAGCGCGCGCGTTCTCTGGTCCGCAGACCGATAGCGAGCGGAGAGTGCGCGCCCGCAATGCGTCTTGGCGACACTGTGCTCGCACTGCGGCATGTCGTTCGTCGGCGAGCGGCTCCTATGTGTACTGGAAACAACCGACATTCTCTCTCTCTCTCTTTCTCTATATCTCTCTACGTGTCTACGTACATGGAGCCGATGTCTCCGGTGCCTCCGCTCGAAAAAAAGGTGTCTCTCTCCGAGGCGGACTGTCGTCGATGCCAACGGGTAACGGGCACTCACCGCACCGATTGAAATTTCACGAAGGTAACAGCGAGACACACCGCTCTCTTCGAACGATACTCGCCGACTTGATTTTTTGCACCACATCCTTGTGGAGTCCAACTCAACCGAGTCACTAGTCACTTTCCCGCTGGACCAATTGAGGAACACTGAAATAGTGAATATCCCAAGTCTGCGTGGACATTCGGTTCCCTTTATCCTCGAGTGGTGAATGGTTTTATATAGTATCTGATTGGGGATCCAAAGGGATAGAGTATGAAGGAGAAACACGAGGAGGGATTCGAGCGATTGCACAAAGTAGCCTGGATAAATCTCGATCGGCAACGAAGGTAGTTGCACATGGTTCACCTTATACATATCGGGGGGGCAGGCGATCCCAGAGCATGGCTGTTTCCTCGAGAAAAGGTGCCATCGAGCAGTCGGATCGACACCAAATTAGTGACGACTTCGATTCCCGGCTGCGTTGGGGGAAGACGCTTTATATCTTCGCACGATTGGTCCTTTCGGGGGGTGCAAAGGGGGGAAGTGAAGAGTGCAGGAACCCAATGGAAGAGGTGTTGCTTGCACGCGAGGTCTCCTGGTGGCCGCTTGTCAGCGCTATCTTCACATGGGGTTCGCACGTTTCCAAGGTTTTCTCCACTTGGCCTTACTCTTCGTTCTCTTCCAAGAGTCGAAGATCCTCCAGCGCACTCGCTTCTTCTGCGCATCCGTGTGTCCTTCGAGTGATGTATATCGAACGCTTGGCGACAATCATCGCAGTAGATGCATTTACTGCTCTTCTGTCTCCCGTGGAGTGTCCAATTACAAAGATACCACTAACCGCATGAAATCGCAACGTGCCAACATCACCACCATTTATTTTCTCAGCCGCCTCTGGTCCTGTTCCCTTCGTATTTTTGTTAGCCCTTCGGTGCGAAAGAGATGAACGAGTTTGTACTAAATTTCGATTATTCTTCATCTACGATATAAGAAGTGTATCTCATTACAGTGTTACTGAATTGCCAATCAAAGATATTTGAGAGTGGATAAACTTCTCAATTGGAACTCCAAGTGTCTTAACAAAATGAAGAAATCATATATTAAGAGGTTCGTTCTTATAGCAAACTTCGTCCATCGATTCTCTTATTTCCTATTCCTACGAACTTATTCCCTCGAAGTTTCCATGTCTCCGGGCGAAAGCGTTAATGTACGCACGCGGAAACGTGCACACGCAATTGAAGGAGGAAACATTTGTAGCTGTAACGGAGACGAGTCTTGCTGGTCGCGTTTACGGGAAAACATTTCTCTCGTCGCGTGACCTGACTCTACCCGACGCGGCGCTCAGCTTAGCTGGTCGTTCCGCCTCGGTCTACCTCTTCTCTCCTCTTGCACACCTATGCGCATTTCCTACGCACTCAACTTTCCGCACCTATTTCCAAGCATTACCTGCAATACCTATTTCCATTCTGCCCGCTCTATTCCTCCGCAGTAAGGAAAAGTCTCAGAGAGAAAAGAGGGAAGCAAAACGAATATGCTTACCAGTTCCAGGCGTATCATTCATAAATGCACTCGGCATATTCGCGCGATAAGTATTAATGGGCAGATAGAACTAGCACGCGACTTCGAATATAGTGGTTCTTGCGGTTATGAGAAAGTAGCAGTTATTTGCAACGAATTAAAATTACTTTCCGACCGCGAGGCATGAAATCTCGCCACTTTCTTCATCTTTCAAAAAGTAGACTACCATCAAGAAAATATACAAACTTAGCAGAAAGAAGAGCAAATCTGTAAAACTGAAGTAAAAACTTCCAAGAGTTCAAAAACTCCAATAAGTTTCAGATCCGTTGATCTATAATTTCCAGTTCCAATCAATTCACTATTTCTACCAGCATGTGGCAATCAGAGCCGATCCAAGTAAATGTCTTCCAACGAATTGCTTAATAGCTCTCACTAGCGATCTTCCAATGTTTCTAATTATGAACGTAGAAAATCCAGGTGGCAATAAACAGAAAGAGAGACGTTCAGTGCTATAAAATGGCAAGAAGCGTGGCCAGTGGTAGAAGTGCGATCGCACTATACTCTCGTGGATACCATAAACAAGTAGAACAAGCCAGTCGGCAGAAGCCCGTCGCTGTATGCCCGGACATAAAGAAGAGTGGTGCGAGTCAGCTCTGTCATCAGATTAAATTAAATCAATTCAGCAACGCGAACCCTCTCCCTCTTTCCAGGTGTAACAAGAGGGCCACAGGTGTGTTAATTTATTACACCTCCTGATCACTGGCGTATCGTCCTGTGCCAAGTGTCCCTGGCAAGGAAGCGCACCGTAGGGAGAAATCTCTCTCTCTCTCTCTCTCCCTCTCTTTCTCTCTCCCTTTCTCCGGCATTGGTAATATTCCTCGACGAAGTCGAGCAAACTTTGCGTCGCGTTGCTTCGCCTCCAGCGTGCTGCTTCCTCGCGAGGCTCAAGTGCGTGCGTGCGTGCGTGCGTGTCTGTGTGCGTATGTAAATAGAGCGGCGGCAATTCTCACGGCTGTACCTCGAGCACGAGCGCAACGAGCGTGCACCAATCGCGTGACTCCATTGCCAAGAGAGACAGAGATAGTGGGCTAATTAATTAAGCGATTAAAATTTTCGAGTGACAGGAGTGAGGAAAGCTCGAATTGCTTCAAGCAAGTTGCTCCTGTTGCTTTCGGAGAGCGAGGACAGAAGGCACGTCAGGTGTGTTCTCATGCTCTCTTGGTTGCAGCGAGGTGTTGGAGGTGATCGTGCTCGCCGCTCGTAACCATTATCCGGCTGCCCTTCTCCGATAGGGTCGGCAGGAGGTCGCTGAAATAGCGACACGAAAGAGGCCCGAGTGTTCGATTTATGTGCCGATGTCCCTGGAGTAAGAGAGAGAGAGAGGGAGATTCTCCCGCAGGACTTCCGGCAAAAGGTACGAATGCCCAGACGGAGTAAGTGTAGTGTACGAGGGAGTGCTTGTACTCTCAAAGAGGGAACGAAAGGGAGAAACGCAAGTAGCTAGGAGGAATTACGGGGGCAAGAGAGAAAGCATGCGGGCGAGTTGCGCGCGCGTTTCGGTGGTCGGCGAGATGGAGCGGGCACTTCGGCGGGAGAGATTCACGTTGTTAGATCCTATCAGGGTAGCTGTCTCTGCCGGGCTACCGCCTGTGCTGCTTACTGTGTTCACGGAGCTTATGCTCTGTGCTTACCGCTCTCTCGTTGTGCCGCTCGCCGCCTAGCTCCGAGGTATTTGATATTGACTTCCCCGAGCTCGACTTTGAACTCCCGGAAAGCAAAGAGCAGAGAAGGAGAGAGCGAGAGAGGGATAGACAGAGAGAGAGAGGGAGTACGCAACCCCGGACGGTCGCCTTGTACCACCGTGTTTAATTAAAAAGCTTCGGCCTTGCGCCCCGCTTTGTGCCCTTATACGCTACCGTAGACTAACACATAGATATCCGTGCTCTGAATCGAGTCGGAGTCAACGATGGCGGTAGATAAACACCACTTCTGTCAGAGGTACACTCGCCTAAACGGGGAATCCCATAGCTGTACAATTTGTTAAACTCAGGGTCCATCAAAAAATCTCCCATTCGGCATACTCGATGCATATTCAGAGAGACAGAGAGAGAGAGAGAGAGATAGGAATAATAAAATAAAAATAAAAAGTGACGGTTCGTTCCGAAATCTGTGCGGGGGAGCGCGAGAGTGGATGAATTTATTGTGGCTAATCCGCTTAGTGCGCGTAGCGCGGCGCGGCGATAATTGTTGCGAAAGAAGCGCACACTCCGACGATATAAGCCGCAGCAGAATGACGTCCCAGCGCACCGGGGTAATGGCATGTTAATTTTTTCCATGCCCGACCTGCTGGAAAAGCACGGATAAACGAGGGTACATCGCTCTGGGGTGGACGGGGATACGCTGGGACTGTGGGGTAGACACCGTTGAAACAGTGGATAGCATGCTCCCGCGGCACTGTTTTATTTGACTACATCATTCCATCGCGAGAAGCACAAATCTCGCAGGCACAGAAAGGGAGAGCGAGTAGCGTTTCCCAGCGATAACAATTATCCACGAGAGACTTCATTACCCATTCGCCGCGAGCGCGTTCTTCTATTCTTTATTTATGGACAAGCTCATTATTTCTGTGCAAGTAAGCATATTAAAAATTCCCCCCCTTCCCTTCCCTTCTCTCTCTTTCTCTTCGCCGTTTTCACTCCCTTTATTCTATCCTTTCTTTACTCCACGCGTCTACCCCGTTTTCTCTCGATTCCCGCTCCTTTTCGCCCGCATCCTTTCCTAGACAGCGGCCGACAGAACACTGGTACAAGGAACGAGTCACCGTTTTATTAAATTAGCTACCACCTGCCGATGTCCATTTCATCTCTCGGTCGTAACTGCTTACGTGTCATACTCATCACAGTGGGATATCACCTGTGCGCTGTGTCGTCCAGTGACACATTGTCACGGGACACGGTGCCATTGAAGGAGGTTCCGATGGCTAATCTCGTGGTGGCCGACGGAGATTGATGTCGACGGTATTCTATGCTGATGAGCGAACACGCCATTTACGCAACGCCTTCCACGAGGTACCATGATTATGAGAAACGACCTCTGGGCAAGAGAGTCTTCCATTGCAATATGAAATTCTAAGTATTACTAGTGAAAAAGACGGTATTGACCTACAAATTGTTCGAAATAAATCTGTTGATATTATTTTATTGGTATTCTCGAATTGCCTAAATAAATCTCCCTTACTCGGAAGCCATCAAATTCGAGTTGATAAAACAGAATGTACAAGGTGTTGTTAAAGTATCTATAACTCTTGTAGGTAATTAATTTCACTGTTAATCAGGCGAGAAGGCATTCAGCATGTAGAAATCTGTGATCGGAACGTTAGAAAAATTTCTTTACCAAGTCCCATGTAAATAGAGTCGATTGAACAAGCTCGGTGCGTGCACCATAGTCACACACATCCTGGCATCTTGAAACTAATCAACCTCATGACTTCATTGAACTCTGTCTCTCTCTCCTTTGGCAAGAGTTTCAGCGCAGAGAGCGGTGTGTGTAGCTCGGAAGCGAGCGGCACTCGCAAATCCCAGCTGGCGGGCGAGATCTCGCGATCTCGCGGAGCGTAACGAGAAATCGCGGTGAATTTTCTTGGAACGATTAAAAGTAACGATTGGCCAATGGTAATAAAGTAGGGGTGCGCATATCGTAAACACTGGGTTACCCTGCTCGCTCGCAATCAGTAAGTGCGGCGGCAAGGAGGGCGCGCGCGCGCGTGCGAGAGAATGAGAAGGAAGGAAGAAGAGTTAAGTCTAGCTCGGCGTGGGCATTGCGGGCCCCACCGAGCCAAGGAGACTCCGGACAGCAGCCAGATGCACTTCCGGTACATAGGCGGATGCGAGATCCTTGGAACGATCGACCACTCTCAGGCGCGAGTGGCTGATCCTTCTTCGAGTCCTTCGTCTTCCAATATTCCTTGTGTACACCTCCTCCATCGTCCTCATCGTCCTCATCGTCCTTATCGTCCTCGCCGGCGACCCAAGCCAGGATACTTTTCTCCGTCGGGGCTGGCGAGGACGAGTCGGTCCGAGTTGAGGAGACGACGATTCCTGATAAAGAAAGTAGCAGGACCTTATAAATGACCGGTAAATATTCATGTCGAGGCTGCGTCCGCCGGTGTTATGCAGATGAGACCGCTTGTGTATCGAGCGCCAGCGCATATTATACCACTACCGACATTCTCCTCCTCCCCGTCCCAGCGTACGCTCTCTGCCATCGAGCGTATATTCGTCCTCGTGCCCACTTCCAGGAGCAGTCATCTTTCTATCTGGTAGCGAAGATATCGAAACATATTCACACTCGATTGCCTTTGACCCCAAAATATCAAAAGCTCCCCTGTCAGGTTAATAATAAATTGTGAAGAGAAAGAGAGAATGTATGTTTCGAACAAACTATTGTACATTGCCTTATTAGTCTAGATTATTCGGAGTTTGTAGTTGCATTTGGGGAGAACGGAGCTTCTATTGCTTGGATGGTATTTAAGGAGCGAGGGAGAAGACTAAGAAAATGTGAGAGCACGTGATTCGTAAGATCAGCGAGAGTCTAAAGGAACACGAGACGTGCGCGCCTGAAGATGAGCAGGAATTCGTGGAGGACCTCTTCAGCAGTACATGAAATTCAGCCGCCCACGGTAGCGCCTTAGATGAATAGATATCAGCAGAATGTCTCCTTGGAGCCGGGCAACCGGAGACACCGGCGACATTTCGAATGCAGTTCTTGGAAAGAGGACTTTTAACCTTTTCACGTAGAAGCCTTCCTTTAAAAGGCAGGATCCGTGCGGTAGCTGGGATCCGGTCTTACCAAGTTGTGCTTATCACGAGGAAGATTAGTACATCAACAGGCCCTTCGGTGATGGACAATTCCCGGGGGAACGAAAGCGAGACTCTCAAACGAAGATTACAAGCTCGCTTAATTTCACCAGATTAAAAATCCTGGAAAGCCCTGGCATAGGAGTGACTCGGGCAAAGCTGCCGGTACTCCTGCTACGCTGTGGAAGCTCTCATAATCTGCACAAACACAGTGGATCGCTCGAACCAACAGAGTCAGAGCTCACTGGCAGGACGAGGAAGAAGATGAAAGAGGGATGTAAAGCAAGAGAGAGAAAGAGAGGAATTACAGGGGTTCGGAAGGCGCGACAGGTTTAAACAAGATTATCAAACGATTAAAAGAATTTCCACGGCGACCCTCTCCTCGCCCTCATCCCAATGAGAAGGCCTCACCCTCGAGCGAGCTGCTGGTAATTTCGAGGCATCTCTGCAAAAGCGGAACGGAACGGAATGAGTAGTCACTCCGCGGAATGAATGAGTACGCCAGGAGAGCAAAGGGAGCGGAGCGCGGCGGGGAAGGAATATTTTAGCCCCGGGAGAGGCAGCTTTGTGCGCCAATAGGAATGGCTTGTCTCAAAGAACCACGACGGATACATTTTTAATTACCTCAAATATCACTCGGTGCGCTTGCCCAAGTTTGTTAATTAAATGTCATATAGCGTGTCCGGGGTTGGAAACTTCCGTGGAAGGAACCCAGAAAACGAGGCAACTCGTCTTGCAACAGCTACAGAAGGAGCGTGAGCTCTTCTGTAAATATTAACAGTTCCGGCTGAGAAGAAAATCTCAGTAATCGGCAGCAAATGGAGGAGGAAAATCAGTATGAAATGGAGAGTGTTAACATTGTGTTTACACGGGATTGAGCAGGGATGATAACGTTTGAACGGCAAGCCGATGGTATATACATACATATTACACAGGACCATCGATGGAAATCAGATTGGTGGAAACGCGGAAAGCACGAGAATTACGTTACGCTCGAGATACGCCAGGAGTTCCTAAGGCGTTTATTGCCGGGTCATAAAATCATCTCGCAATAATCCTAAACAATTTGTCGGATATCCTCGATGCCCATGGTAGTACCGGACTGGATATGGACTGCCGGGCATTTGCCCTTCTCCAGCTTTCTAGTGAATCCTGCGGCTGGCGTCGCCGCCGTTGCTGCTTATGCCGGTCGTGGGATTCCCTGGTAATAGAATTGCAGTATGGCCGATGCTCCGGGATATTGGAATATTCGCCGGCAACGCACAATCATGGACTAGCCAAGTGAGTGGATTTGAATATAACAACACGAGTAGGCCGCACTCATACACACCGGAGCATCGCCGAGACAGAGCGAGAGAGGGTGAACCAGGCATAAAGCAGTACTGGATACATATCTACGCGGGAATATTCGCTCTCGCCGGTTGCATTGCCGTTTAAAACGCACCCGAGGACACGCTCGTGCTCCTACGATTCGCTGGGCTTCTTTTAACACCGCGCTCCATCCAACCTTGCCACTTGAACCCTTCCTCTCCTTTTACTCCTTCTGCAACCCTGCTAGACTTCATTTACCCCTCGAACAACCACGACCTAAGTTTCCTTTCACAATGTTGCACTTTGAATTCTCTATTCCTTCGTCTTCTAACTTCCGAATTTATATGTTTACTTATTTGTTATTACACTTTAAACATTGAAAGTCGATTCTTAAGGAAAAATCGGAAAGTGCCTGTTTTGTTAGACATCTGTCTCTACTTCGGCACATCAGGAAAACTAAGCGCCTTCGAGGAGAGTTGGCTCCTTGAATAGTCTCCAAAAGATAGTGACCACGTCGGAGTACCGGAGAATAGGAAAGCAACACTGTGGCGCTTCCAGAAAATCCCCGTATAACCCGCGGTAAATCCTCGCTTCAAACAAGCCATGGTTTCCCGTTGTTTGCAGCTCGCCACTGTTCGTACAACATACCAATCCACAGTAGCAGAGCATCGCGCGTATGCTTCGAAATACTGGAAAGCTGACGGAGAGCAAGTAAACCAATGCAAACTGGACCGGTCTGTTCTCAGCTGGGCAACAGTATCAAATATGAAAGCTTACAATTATATGAGGCTAATTGTAAGAGCGGCTCTTTATACACGCGGGAGAAACATGACCGGTAGCGCAAATAGCACGCTGCATGGCAAACCGCGTGCTTTTGCTAGTGGCTTTGCTCGGCGAAAGGTCTTCGACTTAACTATTAATACTGTTAAGATACTCAAACCCCCGCAGCATCCCTTTAGAGTCTCCTGGTGCATGGACCGTTCATCTTATTCGTGAAATTCACGAACAGTTCGAATGCAGGCAAAACAATTCTTGCAAAAGAGACTTGAATAAAATTGAAGTCGAGGCTCCGTGATTGTCATTGGTTGAACCTTAGTGTCAAGTATAGAGGAGAGCATTGTGGATGGTAAAATACAACTTAATGGATCGACGTCTCCCAGGAGGCGTAGAAACCGGCAGGGAAAGTCTGTGAAGCGGCGTGCAACGCAATCGGCGGGAACACGTGGCACTCTCTCGCTATGGAACACGATCACTCTTTGTCAGCGAGACGTGTCGCAGTCGCACTGTGAATTCCGTTTGATCGATGCGACTTCCAGCCGCTTGGTCATAGCTCGGCTGGGTGACATAATGAAAACAATCCGTTACAGAGGTGTATCAAAAGCGTACCAGTCCACGGACGCCTTATTATCGATAATCTCTCTCCGTCGAACCTACACACATACACAAAGAGAAGCTTCCTATCGATGAATATTCTGTCTGAGGTCTACTACGGTTATACTAGCTCGAAAGATTTTGCAATGCCAGAAACGCGTGAAAGCCAATTTTTTCTAAACGTCAACGTTCCTGATTTAATGATAAACTGCAGGTATAATCACATAAGACGTGTTTCGAGCTGGCAGTACCGATCCCACGCCAGTTTGGCGAGGCGGACAACGGACAGGCGTCTCACCGATCCACCAGGAGGCCGAAGTGCGACTCTCTCGTCGAACGCGATGAAAGCGTGTGGACATGTTTACAGCCCCGCGCCTCGTAGAGGGCCCCGTACGCCATCAGAGAGATTACGAGCAGTGGGCCTATCAATAACCGTACGGCAATAAGCAAACGGCATGAGGAGACTCCTCATAGAAGTGTTGTATGCCGCTAATAGAACTGGCCGGAGATATTTCTTCGAGAGCTCTATACCAACTTGTACTGTCCTTTCCCTTCTGAGAGAAAGAGAAGGAGAGCGTCGCATGACACCGTAGGAAAATGCAGTCGCGCCGGCATTAAATCAACGGTGACATCATAAGACGCGTGGGAATCCCTTTCTCCACTCGTATGTACTTCGCGACACACAACACAGCCTGGCGTCTCGAATAACTAGAGTTTCCTCATTTTCCGTCTCGCAAATGCGGAGCGTGTCTTTCTGACTGCGCTACCCGACGCGGAAAGTCTCTCCTCCTCGGGTGAAACTGTGATAGTTTGCGCAATGTCGACTACCAGCCACGGGAGTCATTGTCGATGACGACACGGCGAATTACGCAGGGACTTACACGGATCGTAATGTTCGCTATCGTGAATAATGAAGGTCCGCCTGGCGAGGCTAATCAAATGGTAAACATTAGTCTCGCATGTTTAATTAAGCGGATCTTGGATTTAGCACGCAGTGTCGGACTCACTGCCGTTATGTTATCTGGTCAGATCGAGATCTTGCTTAGGAACGAAGTTTGTTAAACTGATTGGGTAATTGAAGTATACTTTATCATACCGATACACTGCTCTTATATTTCCCAACATATCTCTTTTCATTGTAGAAGAATAATTAGAGTATATTTTATGATATTAAACTACTAATGAACTTTAATACTAATCTAAATTGTAATAATCTAGTTTTACATGTTCAAGAATTTTCACTCGACAAATCTTTTGTCAAAGGCAAACCTTTTTCGGTAGGTAAAAGAAAAGCAGGTGAATGTTTGCAGATCCGGTATGCGAAGGGAGATGGTAAAAGCGGATGACATACATATTTCCCGGGAAGTTCGTAGCCCCTTAATTTTTACTTTCCGAGTTTCACTCGCTCTCTTCTGTTGTCGGATGCTCGACATATTTCAATTGCGGTTCCAGAGAATGCACGCTCTTCCCCTCCTACCTCGCAAATTTTCGCGGTCGCTTTGATATCATCCGGCATTCAACTGGATGGATGCTTTGCCTGTTTTATTTCGACCTCCACCAGCATGAATTTTCCAGAGGACGCTATTTCGGGGATTTTGAAAATCGAACCGTCTACGAATGCGGGCGTCGATACGCACTTCATACGAAGTTTGAAAGTAGAGTGCAGATTCGCTGGAATGATTAAATAACAGCTGGCAATAAGCTGCATAGCGTTCATCTGATTTGCGATCAATTAGCTAAATGATGATGGTTGTAAATGCCGAAATACCAGAATCACTATCATGAATCCGCAAATTACCATCCAGGCTAATTCCTAATAGCCATGCCGATTCATTAAACAATTCTCAAGTTGCCGAATTAGATTCAGGGTGGTTCAATTAGTGATGTAATCACTTTAGAAATTGTAAGCTAATCAAACCATTAGTGGTATAATTAGAGCACAATTTCCGATAATGGAACAATTCTGCTTTCCTGTATTTTACTCTGACTATATACCTATCTTTCTGCAAGAAATCGAACTACCAAGTTCTTCGACAATTCTTCAAAGTTGATAGAATTCCCTTTGATTCATTGAATAAAGATAGTAAGTAGTTAATACCAGGAAGAGAGTAAATATGAGTAAGGATCGAAACGAAGGTTAACCACTGCTGTGATTCCGAGATAAATAAAGGGATGGGTTTGACTAAGCTCCGAATCCCCAACCGCCGAAATGACATTCCGGGTGGTATTATAAATTATTTAATCAAGCCGGCGGCACACGAAGCAAGGAGCAAGAACATTTTTGAGCCATTAAGCGAGCGAGAGAGGCGGCAAGCGGAAAGTGGATAAGAGGGCAAGAAATCGGGGGAGGTCAGGGTGCACCCTGGCAAAAGCAGTAAAGCCGAACAGAGCGGAGGGTGGCTCAAGGCAGTAATAAGAACGACGGCATAGTTTTAACTTCTCTCTTTTATGTCGGCATTCTACGCGAGCTCCCATCTTTGTGCGAATGAAGGCACAAATTGCCGCTGGCGCACGCCTTTGGGGAGACATTGAGACATCCTCGACTCACCTACACCATCTTTCCATCGCCTTTCCACATCTTTGAGAACACCGGAGGACGTTCCTTTCATTTTAGCCTAGAATTTTCATAAGCCTGTTTACCTCTCCACTGTTTAATTTTCAATATCAACTTTACATTTAATCTCAATCCTGTCGATACCAAAATTCTATAAATAACGTACAAATTTCATAATATCGCTTTATTTATACTTATCTATAATAATCCCAGGCTTGCGTACACCCGACAGTTACCAAATAATATTCAACAATTTAATCTCGCAATCCATTTGAGATTGAATTTCTTCTTTTAAGAGTTTGAACTAAAATATTCACAAGACACTAGATTTTAAACAGCGAGTGTCAAGGCCGCGTGTGTTTGTGTAGAAAAGGTGCAAAGGGAGAAGGGAATGTCACGAGAGGATGGAAAAGGGCCAGCAGGCAGGCAGGCAGGCAGGCGAGCGAAGTGAATCGCAGCTTGTTCCGCGTTCGTCCTCCGAGTGTGCGTACGGTATGGCACCGAGATGCACTATCGAATGTTTTATTCATAAGCGTAGAACAAAGCCTGCCTGTTTATCCTGAGGACATCTCGCCGTGCTCGCGATGTGTACGCAACAGTAGAGCGCGCTTCCCAGAGCAGGGACTTGCACTTGCCGCCCTGCCTTGCCTCGTGTCTTAGGAGACGTTGCAATGCGCTGCTTTGGGATCGCAGAACAGCACTGGTAACAGCAAACGCACTGCAACCTATTTCTTGCTGGCCGATAGCGAATGCTAGTCTAATGCAATCATTCCACTGGGCATAAACTCTCTTCAGTATAATACTCGCGTTTAACAATGACGTTAAAGGCTATAGAAGCTTGTGTGCACCAACTTTTCCACCCATTGTGTCCCAATATGTAGATAGTTAATGCAACATTCTTCCTTCCCAATTCTTTCCGGTTAATTTACATTACTAAATTTAGTTATTTCAAGGGATTTCAATGTTGTATCTAATTTTCTATGTCTTTCTATGTCAACTTAAACCCGTTGGTAGCATTATTCTTAGCTCATTATAGATGTGTGTTCGCTCCTTAATGGGGTTAAGCATGCGAGACACCCGAGACGCAGGCGGGAAGTTGAAGGGCAGACGAAACTTGCAGGATTCACTGGAAGAGGGGCGAGGACTCGTAAGGGCCGCTGTATTACCCTAATAAAAATGTTAGAGTGTCGTGGGCTTTTTTGGCGCGTGGGAGTCACCGAGAGCGGGAAGAGGGAAGGTGAGTCCTCGGCTACTAGTAGCAGCCCTCTTCGGACGATCTTCGGTGTAGATAACCGTGCGACCGGTAGCCCCGGCATGCGTGTATCCTTGTCATTTGTATCTCGGCGGGTGCACCACTGACGCGCCGGATGACAATCAAAGGACGACGCTTCTTTTGGACTCGTCACGCTCTCATATCTCGATTCCGTCGCACCGAGGGCGACCTCCTTTTCGAGGTTGCGAATAAATCTCTGCGACCCGCTTCTTGGAAGGAGCCACCCCCTCGCGTTGACCGAGATGTTTTGTTTGAAGTGCGCGAAAAATAGGGTGTTCCTCGAGACTCCCACGATAAGATCGAGGTCATCATTTACTTTGAATCGCAGTTAATATTTTGTATTATTAAACAAGTCTTTCATATTTCCATTCATAAATAAAGTGTGAAGAAAAAAGTCATCGGTAGCTTGTGCTAGTTCTAATCAAAACAAATCATTCCCACTCCAATGATAATGGGTACTTCATGAAAAGGGTTAACAGTACCATCGGGAATTATTCAACGAAGGCCATGCGTGCTTTATGGTATTCGCGGCTCATCGCCGATAGGGTTTTCAATTCTTCCAACAATCATCGTTAAGGATTTACGAATGACGCGCGGCCAATACTAGCCGGTGAACATCTGTGCAACGGGAAGATAAGAGGCGAATTGGAAAGAGGGAGAGTCGAAGGAGGCGCGGTTCGCCGTTATCGTCCCGGGGAGAGCGAGCTCCGTAGGCAAACTCGCTCTTGCCTTTGACCTCGTTAATTGTCATATCGCATCTTCGGTCTCTCGGAACGTCGGGAGTAAGGTACGGGTGTACGGGGCACGGGTATGGGCGTGGGTGGATCGCAATGATTTACGAGGAGCGCCGTTCCGGGGCTGAAGCCGGACTCTAGAGACGCTTTGCTGATAGCGTCAGAGCCACATAAGTCATCGAGGACTATACCTAGGGGTCCCTCTCGCTCTCTCCTTCTTTCTCTCACTCTCACTCTCTCTCTCTCTTTCCCGCCCTCTCCTTCCCTCGGAATTTCGCCCGGGCTTTACTCATCTTTCTCATATACTACCTTTCCATCGGTCTCGCTTCCTTCGATATATTACCCGGTCCGTTGTCTCCCTCGCCTTCATTCTTCTTCCCTTCGGCTGGAAGTGCGCCACTGCCACCCCCCGAACCTCTCTCCTTCTCTCACTTCGGTCCATCGCTCTCCATTTCTACACCACACCAACCCACAGTGTCCCTCTCACCGGCCGCTCGACTATTCTTAATCTTCTTTCGAGGTCCATTATCGGGAGTCCGCCGCCACCACCGCCGCCGCCGTTGCCCCAATTATAACGCCGGCGATACACAGGGAATTATAATTGCTTTCTCCAACGGTGATCGCGGAAGCCGATCCTCCTCTCTTTCAACCCCTCTTTCTATTCCCTCTTGCAGACAGTATGTCTATGTATCGCGTGTCCTCGGAGAATCGTGGCTAGGGTCAACCCAGATAATTGACTAATATTGATGTCTCGCAAAAGATGAGATATCGTTGGTAAGAGACTCTCTTTGCTAGACTAGTCTTACGGTAGATCGATTGATATCATCTTGCTGATGAAATTAATGAAAAGTGCAAGACCAGCTTGAAATCGATTCTTCGGATAGTAATGTTGATATATTGGTCTGTATGACTCGTCTTTGACGCGTACGGAGTATCAAGGATAATCAATAATCAAGTTTTCTAATCGACTAATAAATCATGCTAATCCTTCATAATAAATATACCTCGTCTAACTAACTAGAGAATATATATGACATATTGTAACAATGCATCGCTGGTTTCCACGTGTAATGGACTAATTGGAGATTCCGCCAATCGGAACTTCCTCGAAAGGCGTGCATTCTCAATAAAGTGGAATGTAAAAAAGTCTTTGAAGCTGGGAAGCAGAGAGGGTAGAAGACGATGTAGCGTCAATTACAAAGTAGCAAATCGTTGATGGGGGAGAAGGAGCGGCAGGTGTATTAGCAAAGGTATAACGGGCGGACTAGAGCGTCGTCATTTCCAGGCTGGCCCAATTAAGACTGATTTTCTCCGTTTCCTTTCCGGTATTAGTGTCACGGTGAGCGCGCAATCTCGGAATCTACCGAGTGGTATTGTGTGCGCGCTGCCGGGGACGTGTGGTGTGTGTTCCTCTCCCGTCCACTTGGGATCCACGGCATGAATATTACATGGCTTCTTACCCACCGGAAAGATAATTGTCAAGAGCTCTAAATACGGCTTGAAACGGGTGGACAGAAAATGCATAATACATAATGCGACGAGAAAACGAAAATTTACGACGCGCATGGCCACCGCTCCTTTCCTCTTTCCCTCTTTCTCCCTCTCGCTTCGGAGAACGTGCTAATCTACTGGGTGACTCGCGCGAATCAAATTAAATTGTTCACCGCACGCAGCCAACGAATGAATATTTACCGGGTGCCCGCTCGCCATTCCAATTCCTCTAGCTTCCTTTCTGCGAAAACTAACATTCATACACACATACTACAGATTTAACTGGACCAACGAGAATCATTATTCCAGTTCTTCAATTAATACAAAACAGGAAAACATATTCCTATGAACCAAACATTTAGATGCGCCACCATAGCGTAAGTAGAACGAGGACGATTGTCAGTCCAGAGTAAAACTAGTGGTATCATGATCTTTGGGTGCGATTTCCACAGAAAAGCCGGAAGGAAGTTTCGTGCACGGAGGGATGCGAGACATACGGGATTCCGGTGATGAGTTTGCTCTAGTGTAAATCTAAGGGGCGTCCCGATAAGAGGGTGTAAGAGTGCATTAAAGTCGGCGCGCGGAGTAGCCGTAAAAGCTGATAGAATCTCTCTTCTGGTGTTTCTCTACTCTTGCATGGTGCTAGCCTCCTCTCTTCGCAGCCAGATACGGCTATCCCGGGCACTTTTTGCATCCAACATACGCGCAAACACGCGCATCTGCTAAAGTATACCTATGACAGGTATACACCGGTGATTTATAAACAGTTTATGATGTCCTCTTCCGCTTGAGTCTCGGGTCGAGCGCCGCTAGATTCTAGAGTGCCAGAAGAGGCCAGAGTAGACTAGACTGTTAGACTGTTAGACCTCTCTCTGCCACCATGGCTTTTTAATACATGGCCGAGACCGTTTTCTGCTGAAACCGGCGAGCTAGCCCCAGCCTCGGAGGCACGACCCATTTCCCGGACATAAATCAAGACTTGACGTCGACGGCGAGCTCGCCGTTCCGGCGTTTTCGAAGGTGGGCATTATCGACGAGACTCGTCTGTAATTAAGCTAGGATGCCCTAGCCAACGACGGTCTGATGAGAAAGCGAAATTCTATTTCGTCCCTCCTTCAGGGAACTCTTCTAATTCGATTCTATCTGATAACGAATTTTATCCCTAACTTGAAAGGAAATACTTTTATTCTTTTATAATTACGTTCGATCATTAATAAGGTTCGAGGCTTATTGAAAATAGTTCAAAAGAATCACTAATCGATGGATTATCATTCTTCATCCACAATGAGGGATAATAAATGGCGCAAATACTTAAGAATCGTAAACTCGGAGCAGGTTTCGGAGGTAATTGAATGAAGTACGAAATCAATGGTATTTGCCCTGACGAATTTGCATAATGACAGTTTTCTCGAGTCAAAGGCAGCGGCTACCGTAACCGGTCATTTGGCTTCCCTACGAAATCCCATTATCCTCGGGCGGAATCACACGCCCGTTGAGTGCGTGAAATTAATTACAATTCTATGATAATTTAGAAGAAAGCCACGGCAGCTGGCGGTAGAAGCGAGTATGTGGAGGAGCACGTTCTTCTTTGAACTCGGAGCGTCGAGCCAGAGGTGGACGAAGAAGGCTCGTTGCGCTGACAGGTGTGGAGATTAAAATGCGTCTCAAATGAGTGGTAAATTAACGAGCATCTAATAACGAGCACGCCACTAATAATACGTCTGCATTGGCTGACAGGGCGTACTTGCACGGTATTTCGAAGCGCACACTGCCGCGAGCGTTCTCCTCGTTCATCGCAGCTTGCGACCATTTGAAATTTCATCTGGTGACCGAGTGACTTGAAAATTATTTTCAGATTTACTGGATTTACCAAATTCTACTAGGAAAACAGTGAAAATTCAGTAATTAAAATAGTTCCCATCCAATTTAGGTATAATTCGTGCTCCTACTTGTACCAAAACCGAACTGTGGAACTTTGATCCCTTCAAGGCTCTATGAGACTCGATTGGTTTTTCTATTCTTTATAATTGCTATCCCAACTCCTGGACTTTTTTGGGTCAAGCACTCGTCAAGTCTAGTTACTGAAAGCGTAGCTCCAGTGCTTCTAGAGAAGAATTGGAGCCGAATAAATTTATGGGGTTGTGGGATCGAGGATGGATCCAGCGAGTGTAAGCGTGGAAATCGCATTACCAGGCCAATTTCTTGGCCAACCCGAAATAGTAGAAATCTCTCGGTGAGAGAAGGAGGGCGAATGGGCGAAGAGGCATGTAAATGCGTTGAATGAATTTTTCAATCCTCAGACTTCTCCCTGTGTGTTGGAGGAGCAGGGTGGACTGACGAATTGCGAACGCCCTCGCTGTGACAGATGGATTTCAGGGTTACCTCGCGTCCGCCCTCTTCGCAAGCTCGCCAGTGCCGCGCAGGGCGAAACCGCTAATTTTCTCGGACAACCACAAAACCGCAAGAATAATAACACCCCCTCCACCTGGTGGAACTGGCGCATTAAAATGCACCAATAACAATCCTTAACGGCCAACCCTGTGATTACTTTCGGATAAATCTTCCCCGCGGTAGTCGAGGAAGGCTCTACTCTGCCTCTATTCGATCTAGAAGACAATCTAGTCGGCCCCTTGGACAACAGACATCGCCCCCTCTTCTTTCCACGATTCATGCATTTTTAATAGGGTTCCACTGATCTCGCTATCGATCATAGTTCCCAATTAGCCAACTACCCTCATCCGATTTCGTTACAGATAAATTCAACTTACAGATAGATTCTAATTTCAGATACATTGCAACTTTGAACGCGCGACAAATTGAGTGAAAGAAAGGGAAGCCAAGTTAATCACTGGAATTTACTTGCATTATATTACTTAGCCAGGGTCAACGAGGTTTGAAGGTCGGGAATATGCAAAAAGAGATCTCGAAGGGTGCGCCCGGTCGGCCGGGCCAATTTCCCTCGGCAATCTGTTGTACTCTTGGCAACGGATGAGAGCTGAAAAAGGCAAATTCTCATGGAAGATTTCGGCGCGCGCGCGCGAAGGCAAATAACTCTGTGGAAAGTTAAATTTTAAACGCATTTAACGTCCTCCGCGAACCCTCGCTTCTCCGCTGACTTTTTCTCCCGTGCGGCACTAAGGTGGGAGAGAGTTATAAAGGACGAAGGCGCGACCGATCCCTATGCCGTAGTATTAGTACGGCTGGTGGGGTGCAAAGAATATAACCCACTTCCAAGAGCCTCCAAGAAATTTTAATATCACGGTATATATTGATTTTCCATCTTGACGCAGCGATTTTCGTGAAAAAGAATCCTGTAATAACCGAGCATAAAGTGAGCTTGTGTACATTATATATGTACACGTGGCATTGGTCAGCGGTCACGCCTCGAAAACTGATACGTAATTGCTGATATGTTGAAGTAACTGGAAATCAATCGCCCGTAGCATCCTCGTAATCTCGCTTTCCCCACGCAATGCAGATTGAAAGTTCTATCCCGTTTCAATAAATAAATATCAGACTCATTCCCCTCAACCAGACTTTGCAGCGTTCGAGAAACAAATAACAAAAGTGAGAAAAATCCGCTGCTTACAAATAATGGCAATTGAACAATAGCTGTCTCGTTAATACGAATGCAATATAATACATAATTAAATGAAGGATCCCTGGGATAACAGCTCGTACAATCTTGTACTTTTCTGAATGATATTAAATCCAAATTAATAAACACGATACCTTTCGATATTGAAGCCATTTGTTTTTACGAGAAAATCAATGGGGAGGCATGAATTTACTTGTGGGCGGCTAGTATTAGAATGAAGGAAGAGAGGGACCAAGGAGATGTGCATCTCCGGGCGGAGGATCTCGCGAAGCTCCATCGCATCGTGAAAAGAGAGACTGTTCGGCCGACGGGGGTGGTGGTAGTGGCAGCGGACGAAAGTCTCGCTTCATTTTGTCCTAAAGCGACAAGCTTTAATATCCTGCGCCGGTCTCGTTTTGCTCGTTTACCCCGGCGTTCCTCTCTTCCATCCCCATTCCCCCCCGGTGGCAAACCCTCGCTCGCTGCGAGGTGAAACTTTAATACAATTTCATTTGCCTCCTCGCTGACAAACCTTGCTCCTCTCTTACCACCCTCTTCCCTCGCTTCCTCACACTTTCTCTCTCGCGCGCAACTCTTCCCTCTTGCTCGCTTCTTTACTTTACTGCCTTACGAACGCGAGGAGACTATTTATAACCGTGTATACACCCTCGCCGAAGGAGCTCGCACGCGGCGAGCGGAAAATGTTTTGTTCTCGCCTGGGACGAAACATCGAGGAGAGAGGGATGTCTCGCGAGAAACATTCCATGGCCTTCTCGACTTGTTGAATGGCAGACTTTTCATTTCCAGTAAACTTCTTCAAATTCCAGTCGCTCTTAAATGTTCCCAGCTAATTCCATCGTTTAAGTATTCCTCCATCGACTTGTTTCATTTTCATTGTATCAAATACTCGTAGATTTTTATCGTAAATAAATGACGAGTCTCTGTGACAGTACTGTGATTGATAGCTGTCGAATATGATTCGTTGTAATTTGCAGTTTAGTTTACCAGCAGAAAGTAGGAGTGAAATATTTCAAGTGTCGCGGAACGAAACGATACGAGCGTCAAGTGGTGTGTTAGCGAGTACAGAGGCGACTCCTTGCTCGTTGAATAATGCAGAGGAAAGAACGGCGGCTGCAGCTACGAGCGACATTATTCGCGCCGTTTCCCGAAGGAAATTAGGAAACACGGAGCAAACATAACCGTGTATCCCCTGCAGTGGCGGCGGCGGCGCCGCACCAAGTCACAAATGCAATATTCACGGAATAATACAGCCACCGACGCAGTGTTCGCAGTGGCTTGCCACTTTTTCTCCCTTTCTCTCCTTGCGTACGGCATACTTCACCCTCGCCGCTTTAATGGAAGCCACCATTGCACCAAAATAGCCAGTCGAAATTACACCATGGGAATCCATCCTACCCACCCCACGCCAACAGTCACCCTTGCTTCGATTTTCTTCCCATACTAATTAACTGCGTTCTGTTTCACCCGTTATCCACTCTTTGCCCTCTTTTTTGCAAATCGCTTGTATCGTTAGCCATGCGGCAATGTTCGTTGTAACGAAACATTTTGACAAAATAATCTTTTCTCTTGTGTGGTTTGGATGTTTAATCGAGTATTCGAATATTCGTATATCTTTTAAATATTAGCCTTTAAAATTGTTCAAAAGCCGGCTGACTAGTCATTTCAAATCCCAAGCGAAACCTTGGGCCCCGAATCCAGTCTAGACCGCAGCCTCCGGATACTGGACCCATCTCAGTGTCCGAAGTCTGCATCGTCAAATCTTGATTCTAGATTCTAGACATTAGCCAATCTCAGATGTCACAGTTAGATCTAAGAATAAATTCATTCCAATAAAGTGTTATTTCAAGGGGAAGTACCGGTATAATTTGCAGAATGTTAAACAAAATCTAGGCAACTTGAATCTTGTGTCATCGAGAAGACTTTAGTTCTCGCTTCGCATGTGGGCGATGCGAATCAGAGTTCGCATGCGTGGCAGATTCGCATACATACTCGCTCACTCTCCTGAGGCGAACGCACACATACAAACCGGCTGTTCGCTAATGTGAACGGGGCTCTGATTACGCGTATAAGCGCTCGCCCCGGGTCCCGTATCTCTCTCACATCGGCTTGCCAGAGAACCTGATACCACGGGCGGCAGTTATGTATGTTCGCCCAGAAGTTCACAAAAGACGCAAACCGACGCGTCGATTTTTTTTCGCCAAAGATAAGATTGTCCTGGCTCCGAGATGACGCGCTGGCTCCGCCGCCAGGACTCCTGGAAGTCGATCCAGCCCCCGCGCTTCAGGAACATCGTTCATGCTTATACGTGACAACTTTGCAAAGAGCTGGTCACGGAGTAGGAAGGATCGTCCACAAGGAGCCTCATTATTTCTCCGGTAGAAAGTTCTCAAGGAGATCGTACTTCGCTGTGGTCAGCCAGTGGAAAAAGTCTTCACTGGCGTCGAACTTCATTTAGCTCGTGGCAATCGATCTAATGAAACACGTGAGTTAGCAAGCCATCGCGCTCCCCTAACGCGTTTCTCGATAGTGAACAACCGGTTCTGATATCGGAGTTGGAAGCTGGAGCTAATCGTTCGATCGGGATCGTCGCAAGGTAGGATATCCCAACGGTTCCTATATCGCGGCATTCTGCGGGCAATTTATTTTTTGCTCGCAAATCATTTTGCCCATTAGGCCCCGCGCGCACGTAAGGCACAAGGTAGAGGCTGAGGGAGGCGGAGGTGGCAGAATGCGGAGGTGGAAGAAAGAGGGTAAGGGTAATCCTTGTGCTGATGTGTGTTACGAGGTCCACCCGCCCGCGCACTCATCATCACTGAGATAATGGAGTGGGCGGTTCACGGAGAAGAGATGCTGGATAGTTCGGGGTCCAGTCCACCGAGGGCCGCAACAAAAACCGCCACTCTCAACGACCCTGCCACACCGACTTCCACGACCATAAAATCATCCTAGTTCTCTTTGCTACCCTGCCCCACCCTCCACGCTCTTCTTCTTCTCTCCTCTCCTCCTGCCACCACCGCCTCCTCTTATTCTTCCTCCACTCTCGCCAGCCCTTCATCCTATGAAACTCATGCCTACACAAGGGTCCACTTCGACAAACACAGATTCTACTACAGATATTAAATCGTAGTATAATGTATACTTGTTGTTCTGTGAAACAACTGTAAATACTATGGAAACTGAATATTGTACCTTATTTGCTAAACCCTCCAATTAGGATAGATTTAAGTAGATGTTAATCCACTTTCACTGTAATCGACTTTCAATGTTTAAGTATGTTACATGCTATACAACATAAAGGGCTACATCATAATAAGGGCGTAGAGAGCGCCACTAAAAGGGATACTAACAATTTCTGTACTTATTACTGATTCCACTTGCCCAGCACTTCCATACCACTGCTTCTTCATACTTCCAGCAGAATTCCTCTAGAATCAATGCTCTAACATGTGTCTATGTCATTCGATAGTCATTCGGACGTGGACGCATGAGCAGTTGAGCCAGAGTGAATTCTGAATCGGAGAATATTACGATTCGTCGGAGGTTCTTGGATCCGCGGAGACAAATCCTCCGGTGGCACAACCCCTGGCGCACTCGACGCGAGTGTTCATTGGCTCGAAAATTTTAATAACCCCAGCAACGATAGGTCGAAGGAGTACGCATGTCCGGCGGAGTGTCACCGCGCTGGCGACACGCAACCCTGGTGACACACGGCTCCTCATTCCCTCCCTCGCTTGCTACCCCTTATTCGTCCGGTCTTTCCCTCGATCCACCGTGTCGCCTGCCAGGGAGGACCCGGCTAGAGTCCTTTCCTCGAATAGCGCATGCGCAAACCACTTCTGCAAGCTTGTCGTTAGAGGTAGAGTGCTCCACCTTTCGATCCACTCGCCGGTGACACAGGAGTACGAAGGAGAAATGTATTATTAGATGCATCTGCGATTATCAATATTTTTAACCAGATTGAAATGAAAAATCCGACGATTTGTATTTATAAATAGCTTTTGAAAATGGTTTCTTCTATTTCTAATGGAAATAGATGACTAATCTATTGAGTACGTCTCTTGCAAAAATACGTGACACCTATCCTAATAAATAATCTTCTACTGGCCTTCTTCACCCCCACTTTCATATAAATCACCCTTTGCACCGGTGCACTGGAACTCAAGTAGACCAGGTAAAATCGAAGTAGTCTTTGCTTAGCCAAAGAAGAAAAGACCTCTCAGTCGCCGGCGCATCGCCAGGAAAAGGAGATCGAGGGTACATTCGGTTGCGATAAATTCCTAGACGTAGAGATGGAGGTGGAATGGTGAGGGCGGATGCTCGAGACGAAAAAGAGGAGGAGGTGGAGGAGGAGGAGGAGAAGGAGGAGGAGGACGGAAGGTTGGTCGGGGACGGATGAGGTGACCCGGGACAGAAAGGGAGCTGGAGGAGAGAGCCACTCGACGGAGAAGTCTCTTGGATCGATAGGAACGGCGCGCGCTGTGTCCCCGTCTGCCATTGGTCATAGCAAAACCTAGACGTAGCTGCTTTTCTCCTTTCCTCGCCGTTTTGCTCGTTCGCTTTCCTGGCAACCCTCTTCCTCGGCCCTCTTGTCCTCTTCGCCCTCTTCCGTCCAGCCAACCCTCGGTGGACGACTCTCTTCTAGCTATACATACATCCGACGAGGCAGCGACCTACCTCGACCGATTCTCCTTCTCTCTCTCTCTCTCCCAACCTCCCCCTCCCTCCCTTTTAACTCGTGCTTTTCATCCCTCTGACCGTCCTCCGGCCACCCTGCGATCCTCTCTCTACCTCCTCACTCTTATCCTCCCGCTCTCGAAAGCTCTCTCTGACTGGCCTCACCTCAGAGCACCGAGCTACCATCGCATCTCTTCTATTCCCGTCGCCCTTTCTTCTCAGCGACCTCCCTCCAACTTTTCCAGCACTTTTCCCTCCACCTTTTTCTACACTTTTCTACGCCGGCCCTCCCATCGCCCCTCTCACCGTTCCCATCGTTACGCTCTGCTATTCTATCGACTCTTTCTTTAGTTCCCTACGAGCTATATCTTCCTCCCAATCATGGATAGGAATGCACGGCACTAGAACTAAGCGGAGCAAATCTTACCACGAACTACGGGCTCGTTTAACTACTCGCTGATTCCCGCTTGATGAACAGGTAAATAACTATCTTTTTGATATGAGTAATCAATCGATAGTTATCCGCTTATCTGTCATACTGTACTTTCGGAATCTATCGGAAACGTTGGTGGGAAGTGTTGCGAAAGAGTTGTGTTAGATCATCGGAAGTTCGCAGGTGGCCCTCAGGAGGTTTCCGATACCAAGCATCTAACGAATGAAAACAACGATGAGGGAAAAGGTTGCGTGCGCTATAATTATCCTGTCACGTGTCCTCGATTTCTTGGGAGCCGAGTCCCACGGCGCGATTGTCAACGCGCGCGGTTCAGCTTGGCGAAGGCAAAAAGTGCGGAGCGGTGGCGTCGTCCGGCAGTGTGGAAGAGTTGGCGGTGCGCTATAGTAAGTCTCGAGTGCGTAAACCCCAGTCGGAAGTGACTTCTGAATATGGATGAGTCGCGAGGCATAGAGAGCGGACACAGTCTCATGCTCACGATGCGGAGACATAATTGCCTTAATTAACGCTAATATGTTAAATCGCGACGGTTTCCTTTGTCCAGCGGTCCCACTCGCGTGAGTCGCGCGCGATTCTAAGACGCCAGACTGTCACAGGGCCAAGAGCAGTAACCTTCGTTGCACCCCGGTTTCCATTACACATTCCCCCGGGTGTTAGAACCACCGTGAAACCACCATGCAAATTATACAGGTGCCAATCTCGATCTAGAGCGACCACTACCTAACCTCACTTCCCTTTACCCAACTAATTGTAAGTTGTATCGTGTCGATGGAATAGTAAGAAAAAGGCCATAAGGACTACTTCTACCTTTATTACTCCGGTAGTCACGCAATATACAAGATTGACACGTACATTATACGTACATGTTAGACTACTGTAATACGAGTGAGAGCTCCATGTGGATCTAGAATGATCACAAAAGCAGCATCACTAAGCTGTACTCCCCAAGTAATCAGTAACCAAAAATCACCGATTGGTGTCAGTTTTCCCAGGGGAATATTCCCAGGTACTCTGGAACTTTTTATCAGGCGTACCATCGGCGATAAAAAGCCTGTCGCCAGTTATACAAGCGTGACAACAGGAGAACAGGTATATCGCGTGGACGGGAACAAACTGGCGTACGAGTTTACTGTCGACTCTAGTCGTACTCTCGCTTGGTCGCTGCAGTGTGTCTCTGTAACGGGTAAGATCGCAGGTGTGCTGAATGGCATTAACATCGAAGAAAGGAGTAGCAGTGCGCGGTGTCAAAAAAATGAGACGGGGCTGCGGTGGCTGGGGGAACAGGTTGATATAGGAGAGAGCGAGTAACCGTCGGGTTCATCCGGTTGCCGGGGATTCCGGACAACGACGACACCGTTCGAGGGTACCGAGGCGTGCCCGTCGAGGGTAAGGAACCGTCATGACGCTGCTGCCATGGAAGACGCGACGTTGGTGGAGAGCGAGGGGAGGTGGAGGAGGAGGAGGCGGGCGATTCCTCTTCTTCGGGGTGCCTCGAACTGCGTTGGAGAATGCAGATACATAAATTCATGAGCGGAGTAACAACCGGTGACGCCACGCTAGCTTCCGTGCCGCTGCCGCCGACGCCGACACCGCGGCGAATACGCGGCAATCGTATTCATGAACCGACACGGTAATTAGGGACACTAGCTCGCCTCGCAAGCGGAAGTCTCCTGCGAGAATCCTCCCTACGCTCCTGGCTAACTCGCGCTCGCTTGCTCGCGCGCACACACACTCGCGGAATATCACCGGAAATGCTTATGCATTCCGTTCGTTTCGTAAGAAAACCGGAGGTCTTCGACTATACTGCGACGCGAGGTTCGATAAACTAGACTTTGCGTAGTCTGACGAACTACTCGTTGTCACGGGTGGAACATTCGTTTCTTTATCTTTCGAGATTCTATCGTAATAAATAGAATTGTCCAAGTGGAATTCCTTTAATCGAGAATGTGGTTAGTTCGGCCTTGATGGGACGGTTCATTTCATGCTGGTAACAAGAAAGGCTTACTGAGCGAAGCTGATTCGAAATCCACCCCGAAAGGGACAGCCTCGGTGAGTCATATCTCGGGTGGAGCGGCCGGTATCCCTTTTTCTCTATAAAGCACTGATGAAGCTCGCTGGGCAGACGGGTGCGAAGAGAGTAAGATCGTGGGACGCGGCGGACGTAGGCAGAGGGTGTATTATATGGGTGGAAGCCAATTATTCGTGCGGCTGACCCCGAAGGCAATGATAACTGCGGGCGGCGCATAATTTCGAGCAGCATGAGCGGCAAGGCGCGCGCGAGCTGCAGTACGTAACTCTTGCGAGAGAGAGCTTATAATGAAGATATAACCGAGAGCCGACTGCCGAGACATCTTTACGTCCCCGCGGAGTGCCGGGCTTGTTACTCGCTTATGGCGCGCCGCGCCGGATACTACGATACATTCTGTCCCTTTCCCTACGGCTCGGCAGCTATCTTCCTCTGCACTCGAGTCTCCCCTCGACTCCTCTCGACGCCTCTTCTGCATTCTTCCATCTTCCTCCGCGTCTTGAGGGCGCGAGCCGCCTTGCCTCGCCTCACCTCGCCTCACCTCGCCTGGCGTCGTTGTTAATCAAAGGCCGCGAAGCAATAACGCCCGGCGCGCACCGTGTCTGATCAGTTATGGCTGCATCCACTAGCACGCACTCCAGCCTCGCATGTGACCGTCACACTCTTAATTGTTTCCTTAAACCTCTGAAATACTCTCTAACATTCAACCTATATGACATTACAGAGAATGCGTTACTAATTGCAACCCGTACAACAATTTGTTAATTATAACATATTAGTATTCACAGTGAAACTTTCCTTGCGATGCTTTTCTGCGGACTGAAACGATTCGTTTGAAGGGGGTTAACAAGACCCTACTGTTGTAAATTTACTGATTAAATGTCGATACAGACGCAAACTAATCGAACACTAATCAATCCGAAATATTTTCGGACATTAGCGCCGATGAATAGACAGTCAGCTTGGGGATCCCATTTTTAAATACGGCTCTTTCACCGAGCCGACAGATTTTCATTTACGAATTGCACTGGGCTATTTGAATTCAAAGAGACTGGTGCCAGTCGGTGTATCAGCATCGGCGGCAACGGCCTCGTATAGTCCGCGGCGTTGATTTCGAATCGTCCCTAATTGAACGCTATTCAATATTGCCGTGTCCATTAATTGGCTTTGGAAAGCTGAGCCAACGAATATACATATCTACGTTCATCGACAAGCTTCCAGGTCGACCGCTGATTAACACGTCAACCAGTAACAGTGTCATACAAGAGACTACGAAAAATAAATATTACGCGTTTACCAATGAGCAGAAGCGTATCCGTAGAAATATAATATTGACTGAATTAATGTTTTAATTCTGATTAAAATGTTCTTTTATCCTGAAAATGCGAGGACCATCTTTGGTCGCTAGCTTCCTGCGTTCCCAAGTTCTGCCTTCCTCGTTCAAGTATACTTCCCTGATTTCTTGTTGCTTCCATCTCGCGCTTCGGTGCACGGCAAGCTGCTCTGACGGCTGCGCGTAAAATTGGCCGGAACGCATTTTTCCATTAGGCCGGTACCCGAGCCACGTTACAAATTATAGGTGTACTCTTATTGGAGTGCCCGATGAAACGAGGCAACCGATATATGCACTCGTCGTTTTCCTCCCCACGTACCTTCTGGCTTCACTACGCTCACTGATGGAAAGCCGAAGAAGTAACACCGAAAACTCGATTAAACTTATTTACTTAATAATTATCAAGAAATTGAAATGTAATCCCGTTAATCTGACAACGTATTTCCTTCCTTAATAATCTCTTAGAGATGGTACAATTTTTGATTGTTAGGTATAGATGAAATTGCAAACGGTAAAGCCAACTTGGATGCCAGTGCAAACAAAGATCAAATATCTCCAATCGATACCTGAAGCACTAGTATCTCTGATTGAAGGCAGGCTAGCGCGAAGTATAATCGAGTCAACGGTAATTGGTTCGCCGTGTGGAAGGGAAGCCTGGTATTCATTGGATCGTAATGGACTGCGGTAGAATGACTGATAGACAATAAGCGGGATAATCTATCGCGAGTTCGATTTTCCTCGAGCATCGGCACGTGCAAATAGTGGTACAATTGAAACTGAAAATAAAAGGATAGATCGTTTAAAGATCTATTCAGTGATGTTGCCGGTTAGGAGTTGGCTGGGAGTCCCGGTGCAAATGTCGCGCTCAAATTACACTTAATGACGGGTTGCACGGGGATTATGTTTTCCGTGTCGACCAAGTAGCGAAGGTACGATCGGTGAGACACGAAGAGAGCGAGGTGTGTGTGCCTCTGTAGCCGAGTAACTCTTGGAAAAGTGGCAAATGCGATTTTAATGTCAGCCAACCCGTCCGCATTTTCAACGGGCGTGTTCCTAACGATCGCCTGTGTCTTTACCATTTTGCAATGTTGCTCCTGCGCACTTTCCTTTAGTATGTAGAGCACAGTTGGTATTTACAAACGAAAATGCCACAGGCCAGAGTATGTCAAATGGCACTGAACCCAGATGCCAAGTATAATATTTCATCGATATCGTATTGAATTTACAATGAATCTTAGAGGTTTGGATTAGAAAATCACTTCCTAAATACTAGCAAAAAAGCTTACTACGAAACTAGACGAACCTCGCTGATTCAGAGAGTGTTGACTCATTAAAACTATTAGAAGGACGATGAATTATAAAGCAAGCAGATCCCGCGTCGTTATAAAGCCTGCTCCACTGTTAATGACGAGACTTTTGCGTCCCCCATTTACTCCCAGCATCGATACTTCCTTCTTTTCGGATGGAACTCCTTAGGAGAGTGCGTGGCCATTCGAGGCTAAAAGGATTCGGCAATAAAGTACGGTGAGTCTCGGTATTAGGCGTCGCGCGATCTACATCGGAAACCCTCGTGCCACGCTGTTACACCCCTGTCTCCCATAACAGCCCCTCCCCCCTCTTTCTCTCCCGCTCGAATGCGGGGTGGTGGATACACGATGGATTAACGATGTTACCAAAAGGGACTCGACTCCTGGCAAACGGGAGACCCTCCGCTTCGCTTCGTTTGCGGACTGTCCTTTTAATTTTAATAATACCGCCACCATAAATATCCTTAGCAAGACTTTTACTGGGGTGCCATGCAACGCAGCTTTTTTGCGCGACGCCACACCGCAGCAGGCCGTTTCTGGCCTGACGGGAGGGATTGAGTACTTAATTCATTAAGGAACCTACCAGGAGACTCGGTTACCCTGATATGGTGAAATGTACTTAAGTCTGGGTTCACTGGCTTTTATTTTCACTTGGTGATCAAGCTTCCTAAGGGAAGAAAGCCTTCTTCCTTTTTTCATATCCCGTCTATCTTCCAAATAGTATTTTATACATGTACTAATTTCCAATTCCTTGTTCAATTTAAAATTCTTCGCTATTTATCTTTGCCTTGTTAGGACATAAAAGTACTACATTCCCAATCGTACTACATTCCATATGAGTCTATAAAGCAGTCGATCCCCCCTAAGCGTACACTAACCTTGGCGGACTCGTTCCTGTTGCAGGAGGCCGAGGTCCCAGAGCGAGTGGAGGACTCGGGGTCGCCCAAGAAGGCGCAAGAAGCGCGGCCCATCGCCGGTAAGTGTATCTAATTACCCGTGGCGTTTACGTCAACGATTTGCGGTGATTTACGGCGAAATTGTGGCGGCGACCTTCGCTGGGCCCCGATGGGTTCCGGGAGGGGACGGCGAGCGAATGTGGGAGCGAGCGAGAGGATGGAGCGTCGATCGGGTTAAAGCGATTCGCGGCTAAAAACTCGAAAGGATTCGGTCATTTATCACGAAGCGGCTGTGGCGGCGGCGGTGGTGGTGGTGGTGGTGGTGGCGGCGGTCGACTTGGCCCCCGGGGGCAAGCACGCCAATGAAAAGCACAGGAATATAATCCCGCTGGACAGACTAATCGCGGACTAACTATCCACATATTATCCACAATAATTCAATGGTACTAGGAAGAGGGGTAGAGCAGCCTAGTCCCAGTCGCTCTTGCGCCTCGGACACCGTGATTACCGGACTCCTGACCTCCCCAGCTAGCTTATACCCAGCAACGCCAGTAAGAAACTCTCGATGAGCGTCTCTTAAGGAATCGATCTTCTTGCATAATTCTATCGAGACCATCCATACCTAAACCACATCAAGCCTTGATAGATCTTTCCTCGAAATTGCCAATTTTACGCTCATACTGGCTTCCCTCTTCTTATTGAATTCCCTATTCTTTGACATCTTCATTTACCTTACAACACACTTCCATTCCATATTAAAACTCCCGTTTCTCTTGCCGCACTGATACATACTTGACCATGTAAATTAAACTAATTAAAACGTTTGACTATGATAATTTAATGATTTAAAGTCAGTAAAACCAAATTAGAACCCTATATGAAATACACGAAATTTCATTTGTTAATAGAACTTCTAGGTGAAATCTTGGTAATTCGTCGCTTAATTAAAATTATAGTAGAGGCTTCATTTTCCACTATTGCGTACACAAGTTATAACTGGCTGGCACAACCACAGCGGGACGAATTTCTGTTGGGCGAGTGATGGTTTAGCTCAGCGAAACGCCAGTCTCACTTGGTCGGTGGTATTTTTGCTCGTTGCTGCGCTTGGCATTACCTGGGCACCACAGGAGAGCGCGCGCAAATACACCGGCGAGCACGCGCCCGGTGCAATTTTGAAGCCTGTCGCGCGTAAATAAAGTGAACTCGAGCGTGAAAATTAATTAGTGTACGCTAAGGGGTAAAATATTGGCAGATTTCACTGGCATCGCCATTAATTGACAAATACATTTAATTAGTCAGTGCGCGCGCATGCAAAGGCCAGCAATGCCAATGAGACTTCTACCAAAACCAGCCCTCATTAACTTCATATTAATGTCGAATTAAGTAACATTTTGATGAATTTTGATGAATATTGAATAAACAAACCGTCCCCCGCACCATTCATTTTCAATTACATTCCGCAGAGTCTAAGACGAGATATTTAATTGTACCAGAATATATTTTCTACATGGTGAGATTATTGGTGAATAATTCGCTATTTAAAAATAATAGCCTATTTCGTTTAGACTTTATTACATTTTCTTCTATTTAAGACACCAGAAATGATCGAATAATTTGGTCACAGAGGTGTTACTGTTGACCATGGCAGCCAACGCATTAAAGATCACAGCTGCCAGGAACCATAATACAGGGCGTGCAATTAGGTTAAGGATTAAAGGAGAATACTTCGTGAAGCGGTAAAATTTGTGGGCAGACTGTCATACTTAAGAACGCACGACAAGTGGGGACATATGGAGGAGCGCCGTGAGAGAGTGCGCGTTTAGGGTAGACACATAACGCCTTCAAATTACAGACTGGCCCGAAGTCCATCCATCACGAGGATCGAGCTCATGGGACTCACGCTCCTCTCTCCCTGTGCGCCGCCCCGACGTTTAAGTCGTTAGCAATTTCCTGCACGGCACACTAGTTTTCGGGCCCAAATTCCATATGGCCCGATAATATCCGATAATACGCCCGGGTCCGGAGGAGGTCAGGCCCAGATCTCTGTCCCCCTCACTCGGGATACATACGATCGGACCCCTTGCCTCCTTTTATAGATCGTTTTACGGCACTCCAATTGATCTATGGCGTCGGAGTCTGCTCCCCAATTAGTGGTGTACTTCGCTTCCCCTTTTGCTAGAATTAAATTTTCGTCGATCGAACTCGCGCCCACCATATGAAATTTCGAAATCCTTCACGGATTTTGTACGACCGTTTCCTTTTTCCTTAATTGCCTGAAAGTTTGCTGATATTTTAGGACGCCAGATTCTATAGCGATTAATAGCAATAACCGAATATTTCGTATGTGTGACTGAGAGCTGAGTTGAGTTTACCAACTAGTAAAGCTAGCGATTTTCATACCAACGTTCTGGTAGTGCGGATACAACTACGCCAGATGGCAGGAGCGAACGGACATCGTCGATCTTAACAACAGCTCTACGGATAATACTGTAGAAACATAGTTTACAATTTGCACACGCACGATTTGAAAAGCGAGTGACTGTTTTTGGTTCGTGTATTAATCAAAGAGAGAATCATATATTCTTTACAGAAATGAGAAACTCTTCGACCCAAACTTCAGTGTTCGTTCCTGAACTAGTAGCGAACTATTCGAGTCAAGAGAGTACGGTGAATTTGATGGAAACGTGTCGAACTGAAACTCTATCGGACGACAAGAAATCCCTGAGTTTCTGGAGCATAAGTGACGAGCCCGCATCGGCAGAGGTATGCAGAGAGTATGTATATGTTAAATGATTCATCGCAAAGCTAAAAATCGATGCAAACATACAGGCGCAAAAGTTTGCTTTTGTAACCAGGCCTTCTTTAGGATTAATTAAACTCTCATTATACAGTCTATCGTCTTTGAAGGAGAGGGGAGCATCGAGTAACAGAATCCAGTAAGTTTTATTGAAAAAGTCCCGTGGAATTTAATACGGTGGCATCCGAGAGATTGAACGATTAAATTGATGTAAAGTAATCAGAGTCTCTGTAAAAGAGTAACATTTAGATTTTACCTAGTTACGAAAGAGTCGTCTTCGAATTGGAGACGAGACTCGATCGGACGAGGGCTGAGCTTGAAGAAGCTCAAAAAGCTAAAACATCCGCGGAGGAGGACTGTAAGAAGTAAGATCTGACGTAGTATTTCTTTTTCGTGCAATTCTATTCCATTTGATTTTGCTCAGAGTATTGGAAAGAACAAGAGAAGAAGCCCAAAAGGAAAATGAATGTTTACAAGAGAAAATCGTGCGGGTTTGTTCTTCGATCCTAGAGAAATTCGGACCATACGCACAACAGCTGAAACGAAAGCCCGACCAATCAAAGTCGACGAAACTCATGAAATATTACAAAAGGTCTTCGAAAAAGTGGAAAAGACGAGTACGTTTGACTATCCAATATTAGTCGTTTCGCTCTTAGTTCTACTACTTCGTTTCTAGTTGCGTCTAATGAAAACGACATTGGAGAAAGTAAGAAAAGAATTGCAAGCCGCTGAAGAAGCGACCAGGGAGAAAACCAACAACTACGAGAGTTTGAAGAAGTACTTCAACAGGCTGAAACAACAGACTGAGTTATCTTCGGCGAATTTAAACAACATAATCGCCGAGAACGGGACGCTACGGGAAAAAATCGAGAATATGAAGGAATGGCTCGAACTGCAGGTGCCAGAGGATAAGGCGCACAAGTACGTGAAGGTGCAATGCAGACTTGCACAAAAACGAAGTGAGATAGTGACTCTAAGAAAGAAATCGGAAGAAGACTTTATCACTATTACTCAACTTCGAAATAAGTGTGTATGAGAGCCATCGAGAAATATTGGCTTTTTATCAACGCATTATATTAATCAATTAATGGCAGGCTACTGCACATGGAATCGTCCGACGCAAACAAGGAGTTCTTACTGAACAGCTACAAAGGGCAGCTAACCGAATTGTATAAGGAAAGGCAAAAGTTTCTGGGGAAAGTAGATGTACTGGAGAATGAAATAAGAATTATTCGAAAT
This sequence comes from Ectemnius cavifrons, assembly GCA_964023945.1. Lineage (NCBI taxonomy): Eukaryota > Metazoa > Arthropoda > Insecta > Hymenoptera > Crabronidae > Ectemnius > Ectemnius cavifrons. Next base: position 4,859,728 of record OZ030375.1, read on the forward strand.
ATTCACTACGAGGTACTATACGTGCTTCAACTACATTTCTAATACTTAAATATATTTCTTTTGTTTTCACAGGGTAATGAATGGCTCGAGTGAACCTGGAACAAGGGGCTCAAGGATCTTGCTAAAATCTTTATTTCAGAAATTCCTGGTGCGAATAAAACTCGAACATCTTCTCCTCCATAGAAGTCGAAAGTCTCTTACAGTTGATACTTTCGTGCACTTTATTTACAGACTAAAGAGAAGGAGAACTCATAGAAATCCGTAAAAAATTATCCGCTAAGTCCTTACAGCTGTAAGATCATATCTAATAGGAAACCTTCACCAACAACAGCCGTAATCATCCCTGTCCCGAATCCCAAATCCCACCACTTCCTTCATCCATGTCCCATGTGATTTATTCCCCAATCGAACTAACTCACCGATTAATTCATAAATAGTACAAAAAGAATGGAACAGCTTGTATTGCTTACGTGTAAATTAAGTATTGATAAAAGAACTACTATCCGAAACATTGCCTCTGCAAGCACAAATCCCAGTCTTCCAGTGCGATGTCAATATTTTGATTATAAGAGAATTTCGGTACAGTAAATTGAAAAATATCAAATTTAAACTTAAGAAATTACAAAATTGCCATTAATGGGTTAAGTATCGCTTTGTAGCTCGCTGGAGCCAGTAGCATCCGGTGCCTTTTGCAGCTGAGCGCTCTGGAATCGTTCGTATCCGTTGCTCTCGCCGAATATCTTCCTGCCAGGGATTCTCTCGTCGTCCTTCACGTTCACTTCCGTCCCGATCTGCACTGGCCAAGGTAATTTACTCTCGTCCCTGACCAGTACCTGATTACCAAATTTTCGATCGTTACCCTGATCGAATCCATCGTTATTACGAAGACTCTCCTTTGCTGGTGGCTTCCGCCTGTTTTCTTCTCCAGGATAAGTGTAGGGCCGATCATAGTAACTCGACCTCTTCGAATACGAGTCGAAAGTGTCGTAAGGATTTCTGTACCTATATCTGCTAGGATCAACGTTACCAGGAATACGTTTGTAAGTGCCGTCCCTGGAAGCAGGTGTTCTCATGTAACCATCATATGGTCTAGGATAATTCCTCAAATCGACAGGCTTCCTCACGATTTCCGGCAAAGTTGCATAATAGATAATTCTTTTGGGTTTAGGCGTCGGCCTGCTTCTCCCGTAAAGATCGAACTCGTCATCTCGATATCGGTCGTAATAATAAGCGGGATCATTAGGCACACGCATATAGAAGTCCCTTTCAGTCCTGTACCGATCAGGATAATAGTAATTGTAACCCCGGCGATAATTTGGTGTTTCGTAGTCACGCTCCCTTATGGTATTCCTGTACCAAGGATGATCGTAGTCATCGTAACCTCTTGTCACTGGCATATCCCTGGACTCACGATTCTCCGGGTAGCTTCTCCTATGATGACTGGTGATGAAGTCTGCCCGGGGTAAGTGATGGGTCCTTAGATTGCTCAGCGGTTCCCCTTCGTCCTCTTGAATCATCTGATCCAGACTCACCCGCGGACGGACTGCAATGGATAATGGTTGGGTTGACCATGATTCCGATGAGCTTCCTCGCACCTCACGAACATTCTTTGCACTTGCTATTTTCTCTAGTTTCGTCTCGTTTTCCGCATCGCGACGTACTCTTGCTGAAATAGTCTTGGTCTCTTCAACCATTGGCTCGTGTATCTCTTCTTCATGAGGTGTTACAACCCTCATCATAACTCCCGTTTTGAAAATCTTGTCAATGGGTCTTACATCCCCCGTATCATCTTCCGAGTATATCGGATCGTATTTGTCGAAACCCAAAACTGCTCGTTTATTAGTCTGCGAAAGATAGTCCGATTTGGGTAGAGAATTGAGGACATCCGTACGAGGGTGCTGGGGGTTCTCGGCCTCATTGAAAGATGTCAGTCGACCGACGCCACTAATTGTGCGGACCTCGAAAGCCGATGAGTCGAGACGCGGCCAGGATGGATGGTCCCAATGGTCGACTTTCGAGTAGGGTTGCACGCGCCATGCTCTGCCTATTCCTGCTGCATTGGTTTTTGAAAAGATGAAGAGCAACGGGAGTATCCTTGGTAGGAGAAACCCCATATCGTCTTCCTAGAACGATTGCACCTTCCTAATCAAGATATACTTATACCAACATTATAGATGGAGTGTTTGGTGGAATTATTCAGTGATTCAGGTTCATCGGCATCAACTAAATAGTTAGGACAGTATATGCAATACATGTCAAGTAGCTTCAAGCCCTACTAATAGAATCAATGCTCGATATAACACGATTGCGAGACGCGATCGATGGCCATGTGTGCGACTAGGCAATTCAGGTGCAGGCACTAATCCGTGACACTGATATTGAAGGTTCGAGGACACAAAAGGCCCAGATTATAATCGGGCTGGTTCAAATGAACTACTGACGAATGTCACCTTTCAAAGAGCTCGACACGGCCGAGCAGCAGACAAAAAACAGGTGAACTCTGGCGAGATTTAATGACTGTTCCGTCCGGTCACCCTACCAGTCAGATGAAATCGCTTGGTGGGCACAGTCCGAGTGAGCGATTCCACATAACAAATATAATTTCCCGACTGCTTCCGCAGCCTTTATACATAGTTCCGGACTTGAACACAGGCGGATCCGGCTAGGACGATTGTGCTCGCCGGTGGCACATTTGCTGTCGAAAACCGACTCGAATCGAACAACACTGGTCCACCTGTATTGGACTATCGTAGGAGTTCAATGCACCAAAGCTTGTAAAGGCCGCGCCTAAACGGACTAATCGGATTTCGTATTTATAGGTGACAGACAACTCATTCTCAAGGGGCAACCCCTTCGCTAATCCTACGGAATCCCCTTCAACATTTAAAAAGACAATTGACAGAGTTAACTGAAATAATTCCTGACATCCAGTCGCTACAAAATTGAATGTTATCATCGTCGTGGCGACAAAGTTCCTCGCCAGCAATCGGTAGAGTGTGATTTGTGATTTTACTATGCAAGGCAAAAACCTGTTTCGCGTCCGTTTTCCGTTGAAATCCCTCGTACAGTTACTCACACGGCGAGCAAAAGTACCATTGTAGTTTAAACTAAAAGAATGTAAGAGGTGAGGATGTCGTCGAGTAGCGGAACAAATCCTCTGTAAGAGCCCGCGCGTCGTCCTGCCACCGGGAACGCACAGTTATATCCCCTCGCGACTTTACAGTTAGGAGAGCAACAGCAGCCCGCCGCCCGTAACATTCTCTCACTTTTTGCAATTTGATTTCGATCTCCCCTCCTTTATATGTACTTTGCCCGCTCGCTCGAGAGACCGGCGAAGACCCGCCAGACGGAACTAAATGACAGTGCCGCTAATTTGAAGACTGCGCCGGTAAGATAAGAGAACGGTTACTCGTCTTAATTGCTCCAATTTTCCAGACCTGACATGTTAAAAAAGAAAACAACCCAGGATTGCTCCGCGTCGATGATTTAGATGGTGCAGGTACAAGCGTGGAGTTCGAGGACCGCGATGAATCGTATTTGCAAATATTAGTATTAAGTTGTTACATATATAAAATGCCGGATTCTTCAGCCACCTTGAAAGATCGATCAAAATCTTATGAAAGACTTAATAACCTTTGTTAATCACTTCCTTAACTCTTGGACACCCGATATAACGGAGATTACAACTTCTTGCAAAGGTAGTATCAAAAAATTGATTAAAGATTGAAAACTATACTTTTAATTGCCAACTTGATTAAGTAGAAATTTATTCTATCCAAAATCGAATTAATGAAAATGATAGGCATAAAAGAACAGGAGAGAATAATTGTCTGTGTGCGAGAACTTACAGCGTATGAACAACGGATTGCGAGTCGAAGAGGAACCCTGGCACCCACACCGGTCTGCTCGCACCTTCCCGATGTCGTTGACTGTTCGGAGCTGCCGTGATTACTACGGTCTGTGGACTACGGCTTCCCGGTTTACCCCGGCTTCGTATCTGCATACCGTGGTAGAGTTGTTGTCACCGACGAAATGCCCTCACTCTCTCCCCTACTCGCGCACACCCGACCATCGTTCCGATTCACCTGCCTCTTTTCAGATAAAAGTCTCACACACCACTTGGTGATAGATTGGTGACCTTTCATTAAGAATCATTAAAATATTACCATTGAAAAGAAAGAATTTAGAATTTAGAAGGATTTCCCCCAAACTTCTACGCCTTCAAAAAAATTGATATTCATCCTCAAATTATCAGTACTTGATGTGAGCTATGGCGCTTTCTTTGTAATTGTAATACTTACATTTTTGGTATAAACCTTTCTGAGATATGCTGGCTGACAATGTAAAGTAAATTAATTATTTCCTGATCATACATCGTTCCGTTTGAGAGTGTATTCCACTCGAAACTCGATATTGTAACGAGTCCTGGGAATTGAATCCACTTTACATTTTCACCGAGTCATTGCCAAACTCTGTTCAATTGAGTTGGACTAAGGGAAGCGACTGACAAAAGGAGAGTGATCACTGATGGGTACCATAATGTATAATAACGCTGCCGTATGCAGTGATGCACAAACTAACGCATAGTAAAAAGATTAGCAATATTTAAGACCAAATATAAATAGGAAAAATGTATTGCATGTGTAATCGGAATGTATGAATTGGCCTTGCTCTCAATTTTCGAGCACGGTAAAGACTTAAAGCAGCTTTTCTGCCATTGGCACTGCGTATCTGAAACGTCGTTCCAACCTAGAATAGTGAAATGTACCGGAATAGTTTTCATAAATAAATTTCAATCATCCACAAAAAAGTAGAATCATGCCAGGAGAACATAAGTTACTTAGAGCGGTACTTAGTTAGCTGTTAAAGACAAAGTATAAACAGTGCTTCTGTAAGCAATATTAGTGTAGTGAAGCTATGGCTGAGGAAGGGAAGAAGATTTCCTTCGGTTTTGCTAAATCGATTAAAAAAACAGTTCTAAAAAATGTTGCACCGCAGGAACAGAAAAAGGTTGATTATATTGAATGCCTCGACGAGAAGGCAATTAAAGTGATAGGGTGAGTCAGAATAAATAGGCTGAACGCAGTGGATTCCGGTAACGCTAATCTAACCTATAAAGCTACAACACAGATAATTCTGTATTTCAGAGGAGAAGAGAAAAAGGATGAACCCTTGATAATTCCACTATTAGGCTCGAAAACTTGGCACGATAGAATTATTAATAAAGTAGACGCCGATATTTTCGAACCCAAAGCTATCAAGAGCGAAACCAGTGAAAGCGCAAAGGAAGAAGACAAACCTGATATTTCCAATGGGAATACATTACTGGCAGAGAATATTCAGTCAGTCAAAGTGAAAATTGAACCTACTAGTGATAGTGAGAAAACTCTCTCTTTGGAAGAACAAGCAGCTAATGAAATTATAGAAGACCTTAAGGCAACCGACGAAAAGGTCCCTGTTAAGGAAGATCTAACATTACCCTTGACCGAGGAGGAAACATTAAGAGGAAAAGCTGAAGTGAGTATGTCAATTATATATGTGGTTAATTCCTCTTTAACTCTTGTAATTTTTCATCTACTTTTTATTGTAGTCTACTTTGGAGGACTATGAGAGGATTCCTATTGATGCATTTGGGGTGGCTATGCTGCGGGGTATGGGATGGCAGCCTGGGAAGGGGATTGGCAAAAATGAAAAGTAGGCATCTTGTTTTATATAAAACCATTAGAATTCCTGTATGTAGATTACAGATTTTATCATGAATCCTGATAGAATCATATAGTCCACTAATCATTTATGACCTATGATTGCAGACTTGTGGCAGCTGCTATACCCGAACTAAGACCCAAGGGAATGGGTTTAGGTGCTGATAAAATGACGTTACAGAAGCAACCAAAAGAGTCAAAGAAACAGGAGGAAGAGCTCAAAATTGAGAAGGGGTCTTTTGTCAAATTCATTGCTGGAAAGCAGAGCAATTCGTACGGTCAAATAGAGGGTTTAGATGACGATGCTGGGAGGCTTATAATTAAATTGGCACTAGGCGGACAGACTGTGTCTGTAAATGAATTCATGGTCCAGCCAGTGACAAAGACGGAATATACAAAAAACTCTAAAGTTCTAAGTTAGTATGAATTGAAGGGGTTTTGTAAGGGACTTTTAAAAACTGACAAATGCATAAATTGTCTTAGAATTAGAAGGTTCATATTATGCACCGATATTTTCAAAGACTTTTTAAAAGTCCCTCTTTTGTCTTTCATTTGCCGTGCTATATTAGAGTTTTAGCCTTTAGTATTTTATGGCACTGATTTCAGACGCCAAAAAGTTCGAGGAATTTAAAGAGAAGCATGCCAACAAGAAAGAGGAAGCATTATCCTCCGATAAATCTGAGAGTAGTGAGGAGGGAAAACAGAACAACAGAAAGGACGGTAAGAAGAAAAGTACCAGACAGAAAATGGATGACAGGGATATGAAGTCAAGGAAAAGACGCTCTTCTGAGAGCGACAACAGCAGTGATTATGGGAAAAGAACAAAGCACAGAAGCAGATCTAACAGTTCTGACTCCCACCAATCGAAAAAAGTGAAGAAGTCAAAGAAGCACAAAAAATATGATAGTCCATCAGAGAAATCTAGCAAAAAATACAAAAAGAAGGATAAGGAACGAGAGCGGACTAAAGATAAGAAATCAAGAGACTCCAAATATGGAGATCGTAGGAAACGCAAGAAACATAGACGTTCCAGATCACGATCGTAATCATCAATAGTTTTACACCCTGGGTCATAAGTCACTCTTTTACACTGGTGACTAATTGTCTAATTTCATTTCAACTGACTTTTGTAATAAACTTATTTTTCATATTTCCTGTACTAGTACTACTATTTCTTCGTACCTCTCCTTTCTGTTTCTACAACACAGCTCGTTTGTCGAGTGCATCATATGAGTACAATTCTTTCAAAAATATCTTACGTCATCGCGATTAAAATTGCGGTAAACATCGCCTGATAATAAAGGCGTATACTCCATAACCTAATAATCATAAAAGTAGTATCATGCTACACTCGAGCATTGTAAGACAGTCAGTAAGGAAAATGTCGAGTACGTGCGTTAATCTCCACACAAGTTGCGAATATACGATTGTGCACTAATAAATTGTTTCGTTTAGCTTTTCGTTTAGCATTGGCGCAGATGGCAGTAGGAGAGGATAAAGCTGCGAACATTGCACGAGCAGTTTCCTTCATCGAGCGAGCCAAACAGCAAAATGCCGATATCATCACACTACCCGAGTGCTTCAATTCACCGTATGGAACATGTAATGCCTATTAATATGCACATTTCTCACATGCAATTTCAAACCATGCTTGAGCGTACATCTTTTTAACTCTTTCATCACTTCGAATGAAAGTAATGAGAGAGAAAGAAACTTTCAATTCGTCGAATGTATATAGCTGAAGATTTTCATTGATATTGATAACTACTCATAACTCTCAGGAACAATGAGTTAAGCTTGTAGATTAAGCTTAACAATGCGTTTTACATCTAACAAATACTTCGCCACATATTTAATTTTTAAACTTGTCGCAACAAACAGTTAAATTGGATTGTACTTGCGTTTCAAAATGCTACGTACAGATGGGGTTAGACGATAGATTTCTGGCGGCCGCAGCTACCATCAGTGGCACAAGAGTATAATGATATTTAAACACACGCACTGGCTATCTAGGCAAATGTACCATATTATAAGTATCACTCGAACGCAAATTAGAGCTTTATATAGAAAAAGCTGAACGGTTTTAAAATTCGCGATTGACCCGGCGCGAAAGGTACGCGAGGACTGAAGAACCACTAATAAACGCGCCACGCGATTGGTCCGTCATGGATTCAAAAACGTGTAACACTATTGGAGGATTTTGATATGGGCGCGGGTGCACTATTATTTGAATTTAAGTACAATCTACTCGATTGATTAGGATTTCTATGATTGGTATTGCCAATCGATTTTAAACTTGATAATCATGTGATCTACTAGAATTAATCGGAAATTGTTCGAGGGTGCTTAATCATCAACATGAGAATAGAAAATATTTAATTTTTATCCTTCACTTTATACTTCTTTTTTACAATAACCACCACATCTGCAAGCGAAACCACTTTCTAGAAAGCAATTGCAAGTGCAATATCATCGGAATTCATGTATAGTCATGAGCTTCAAACTTCGTGGTGGCAACATTTTTCCATACATGAAATTTAAATCAGCCTCAGCCATATCGTTTTTATATACCTGAAAGTATTTGGTATTTGACCAATTTAGTATTGATCAATGGAGAAGATGATATTTGACAAATTTGTTTAACAAATCGTTTGGATTACCGCTTTTCAAACGGAACCAGCCCATTTTGCGAACTACGCCGAGAGCATACCCGATGGTCAGACATGTGTCGCTCTATCCGAGGCGGCCAAAAAAAATAATATCTACGTGATCGCTGGAACAATACCTGAAAAAGATAATAATAAATTATTCAACACATGCACTGTATGGAACCCAGATGGAAATCTGATAGCTAAGTACAGAAAGGTATGTTGATTACTTGGTGCGCCGTTCGCACAATAGTATACGAGCATCGACTAATTTTCCTCTTCGAAGTGTTCGATGAATATTCATCACTTATTAAAAAACAATCCCACCAATTTCATTTAGATGCACTTGTTCGACATAGACATCAAAGGAAAAATCACTTTCCGCGAGAGCGACTCTTTGAGTCCTGGCAACAGTCTGCTGACATTCGAGGCAAAAGGATGCAAATTTGGAATTGGAATTTGCTACGACATTCGATTCGAAGAGCTCGCTCGCCTCTATCGCAATGCAGGTATACTTACTGTAGCCCGTAATAAGCTACGGTATATCTACTAGCTCGAACGATAATTAGAAGCAAGTTCCAATAAAAATCATACATTCCCATAATGAGCAGACAGGAATGCACTCCACTTGGAGAAGCTACATTAATCTATCTGTACTATACGCTCATAATGAGTTCATTCCGCTAGGTTGCCAGATGCTAATTTATCCCGGCGCATTTAATATGACCACCGGTCCACTGCATTGGTCACTGCTACAACGTTCAAGAGCCAACGATAATCAATTATACGTAGCTTGCGTTTCGCCTGCTCGTGGTGCACCGCCGGGATATGTCGCCTGGGGTCATACTCAGTTAACCAACCCTTGGGGAGAAATTCTTCATGAGTTAGACCATGTTGAGGGCATGGTCACTGCGGAAATAGGTAATTATAACCCTTTCCACCTTCCTAATAAGCACCGCAGGCTCTCATTTACCCACTTAGCGCATCTTCTAATCATCCACCATACCCAACCACCCTTTACTCACCTCTGCAGTTGCGAACCTCTGCAAAATATTAGGCACTCGGATGACCTTAAGCTGTTAGACCCTTAATCATTTCGTTTGTAATACATTGCTACTTGATATTCTTTTAACACAACATGATATTTGCAACTTTCTTTTTATTCGTCGATAGATCTGAAAGTCGTGGACGAAGTGAGGGCGCAGATCCCAACGTTCGGGCAGCGTCGCACGGATTTGTATGACACACTCTGGAAGAAATAAAAACAGACAAACTTTTTCATCACTTTTCTACAACGAATGGTAACTTTGTAATTTTCGCTAGAAAATATATGATCGTATGAAGCACTAGATTTGTTATTTTATTGCCACTAAAAGAGGATTCCTTATGTTACTGTTGAGCGAAGGAGAAGGGAATGAGGATCTCGGTTATCACATGTATCTGTTCCATTCAAATAATTTATTGTAATCGTTAGTGGATTTAAAATCATTACTCATACATAAAAGGCCCCTCGATGATCCAAATGATACAATCATAATCGAAACTGATTACGTATAGCAATATAAAGCTATCACCTAAAGTATGTACACTGAGACATAGATCGATATATATTTTATATCGTTAGATGTAAACATTAGTTCAAAGTGTAAGCTTAGAGAAATTGGTCGATTAATATTGAATACGGTGTGTATCGCGACCGCAAATAGACGAAGGGAGCAGAATGTAATGGCATGGTACACTTCTCGAAATCAAAAGGCTTTTCGCATAGCTTCCAGAATTCTTCCTCTCCCAGGCAAACATAAAAATGTCCTGTAATTTAGGAACGTCTAATGAACAATGCTTTAATTCTCTCATTGTCACAATCATTAATACCTCTTGTCAAATTTCCAATATTTCACCTTTTGATTTATTAAGCCTGTTTTCTTAATTCTTTTGTATATCTCTTTTAACTATCACTTGTCTTTAGTTAATGACAATAAATTTATTAATTGCATTTTAGTAATTCTTCGCATTAATTCCGAACAGAGGAAGAGGCTAAAAGTCATGCTAAACCAAGGGAAGTCAGGGTAGTGCCGGTGCGTTAACCGCACGGCCTCGATTCCAATGTAATTAGAAGCCGGCGAATGTTTCCCTCACCTGTGCCACGCCAGTCTGTTTTTCGTCATCCGCCGTCAAATCTGCACTGCGCCTATTTACAATTTAAATCTCTCTCGCAGTATTCATCGTGGTATCAGAGCCCTCTATAAATACGTAATGAATGCAGAACGTGGCTGCTATCACACGCCCGCCGGCAGCTCTCCCTCTTTCTTTGATATGCTGAGCCAAGCGCTTTGCCTCTTCCGATATAGACACTTACACACCCCATGTGACACCCGCTTCGAAAATGCATCGCCTGCTTGGTTCTCGACGTATACTCTTTTGCGATGGAATTGTGCCAGGTAAGACTACTTCGGATGCATACCAAAAGTATTGTGAAGCAAAAAAGCTCATACTTGATTCACTGTAAAGGAATGCCGCGCGTATTGTTTAATGAACGGTTAATAGCTAAATAAATTTGTTCGATATTAAACTACGTTCTCGTCAAAAACGAATGATTTTTTTGGGGGAGGACAACGACAATTATTAAGATATAAAATTGTTAATGTTGTGGTATTACTTATTGTAGCGTTGTGTAAATAAATTTTATACGAAAAAAGTTAATAATAATCATTTAGATCGAAGCATACCTTTTTTCGTTTATGAAATTAACCGATCAACTATGTGTTGATTCTAGCAGAATACTGCGAGATTGTCTGATGCTGCCGTCGATTGGTCGGAAAATTCTGCCGAAATTCGAAAAGGTCCTTTTTGATCTTATGAGAGAATCGTTGATTACTTATTGTCTTGAGCGCGACAAACCTAAGACTACTGGCGGAAAGGAAACTATCGTATTTGTAATGCATGTCACTTTTGCAACGGGTGTCACATACGTCCGCAGTTTGGATAAACATCGTAATTCTATGACAAGCGTAGAGATCAATCCTTATTACCGAAGTCAATGATTCATTAGGAGCATTGAACTCAAACCGCGATTAAATCAGCTCTCCTAATTATGCGTGATTAATACCCCAACACGGGGTGTACAACGCACTAGTAAACAAAGTGCAATCCCAGCATTATCATCGTGAGGAGTTTTCCAATATATATTTTGGTCACGGAAGATATCCGACACTGATCAACAGCCGAATTGTAATTGGTAGTACATTGATTGATCGAAGCGAAATTGAAAAAATGCCTGGGCACAATGTGACGTATAGCCGAATTGGAGAGAATCGCGCTGTCCGTTCCTTGAAAACTCTTATCGCGACTATAATACTAGATTTTTCATCAAGTCGACGGTTAATTGAACTTTTGTCATCTCGTCACCAATCACGACTGACGCACGCTACCATTGGAGTGGCACATCCCAGCGAATATATCACGAATGCGGCAATAGTGAGCTTCAAGGAAATTCAATAAAAAGGAGCGAGATAGAAATTTGATTGCGAGGAACGTCGATTGAAAGATATCATTTTGTTTAGACGGATCAAAGCTAGCGTGCCAATTATTTTTTCACAATGGATTCGATGTTGTCAGAAATAATTGTTAGTTTCGTTGCAAACGGAGTCGAACATTCTCGTCACTGGGATCGCCCGATTTCCGGGACTCAGCATTCTCTCTTATTGGATTTTCGTCGCAATTCAAACGTTTCTAACTCTTTTTCAACGTTTACGGGATTTCTCGCTGGTTCCAGCCGAGCGACTCTATGGCCTAGGCCATGGGCATATAGCCCGATAAATACTCGCCGATATACTATTAAATAGAATACAATAAAATTATTTATTTATCAACTACCAAACATATTCTCTTTAACCTTCGATTTACTTTAACTCTCTCAACATTACTTTATTCTTTGCATTAATTTCTTTCCGCAACAACAATTTAACGCGCACATACTCCACTTTCGTAATGAAACTTTCCGCTGAAATCCTGGCGAAACTTTCCGTCGGAAGTGGAATACAGATCTCGGAATAATATTTGTTTAAAAAGCAGCGAAACGAGTATATAATGGTGATTTTATATCTGACGAGCTTGAATACTGACAATGATACATTCTCGCTAGAATTACCCTGACATATTACCCTGACAGAGAAGAAGACACCAAAGGGAGGGAGGAAACTGGAGACGCATAATTCTTCTGGTTATCACAGCGTTGAACGCCTTAAGCTCCAATTTAAGTCGGTCTGGAGAGCAACCCACGCCCTGAATCAAATCCGAAGGCAACGCTGTGGCAAGTAGCGCGACGAAGATAAAAGGAGAGGTGAGTGTAAGCGGAAAGATTATGTAGCATATGCGGAAAGGATGCTCCGGCACATTAATCTACGTGCTAACCGAAGTAATTGGTCGTGATATTCTTCATGATACGCGTGTTTTGCCGTGATGTGGGAGGGCGACATAGATCGTAACCAATGGAGACTCCAACCGAGCAAATGCGAAGAAATGAAATATCTGGCTGTATGTGTGTATGTGTTGGAAAGCGGTAATCGACGTTAATGGATAGAGAAGCACGAGAGGAGTGCGAGTAACAAGGAAAATTTGTGACACTGAAAAGCACTGAGGTCGTGTTTATATGAGTTGCAATGATTTAACATCAAGTGCCGTCGCTTTTCACTTTACTGTAGAGACAATTAATAAAATTTAGTTCACTGCAACACTCTCGTTATTTAAAGATGCTCGATTCTGTACCAGATTGATCGTCGCTAAGGTGAGCGAGCAATCGTCCGCGCGCACCGGTGGCCTCATTTAGAACCTCTAATTTAATCTACCGTTCGTTCGATTTGTTCTCTCCCTTTCTCTGGTCCTCGCAGATATTTCAATGCTTCTACTTTTAATCACGGCGATGTTTCGATCGAGCAGCGGCGAACGACGATTGTGGAAATGTCACCGAAGTGGAATTGCAAGCGGAAACATGGAGGATCGTTGTCTGACCACTGCAATACTCCCTCCCCTGGCATTCTCGTTTTTCGTATCTCTACACTGTTACTCCCTCAACCGATTGCCACTCTAGAATTTTTCGCAAAACTCCACTGCGGCTTTTATGTCAGGAGTTTTCCTCCGGAAATAATTCGGTTCCACGAGACGAAATATTTTCTATGGTTCCCAGTTCTGATATGAGCCTTCGGTTAGCAGAAATAGTATTGGAGCGGATTGGAATTCATGGATGAATGAGCAATAGGATTAACATTTATTTACGTTGATTAATTAAGTGATCCCGGGTTATACCGTGATGCGTACTCGATAAGTGAGACGACGACGGTTTTGAGTTTAGGTTTGCGCACGAAGCAATAAGACAATCAAGAGCTCTCGCACACCAACCAGGTTAAACTCTCTAATCTAAAATGCTGTAAAGAGGAGAGGGAGAGAGAGAGAGAGTGTGTGTCTGTCTGTCTGTCTGTCTGTGTGTATGTGTGTGTCCCACTGGAATGAGTGCTCCACTTCGATTGAAGGTACTTGCCTCGAAAGGGTGCTCACAGGGGAAGAGAACCGATTGGCTTCACGCACACGTGTGTCCGTAGAGACAATGAAAAGACCTCTGGTTAAAGCTTCTCTCTTATGTCAGTGGGTCCCCGAAATAATGGACAGGCATTGTTGAGGCCTAGTGTATTTTTACCTATTGTATTCACCACGTTTATATCACGTACATGTACATACACCTTGCTCTCTCATATTATATCTCTCTGCGCATCAAACCACCCCACACCTGACATCATTATCACATCATTATTATCACGTGAATGGAAAAATAAAAATCTTTTGGGACATGACACCGGCATCGTCGATATGACTGCACTAATATCGGCGATAAAATTCTCCCCTCAAATCGACAGATTGCAACTTCCAAGGCCCCCCATTACACCTTTATTAGACATCAAGTGACACATCAAGAAAATAGTTTCTATTACTTACATTGGGATTAATCTAAGTTCAATCGATCGCTAATTTCCATCGATTAAAGGGGATGTGTTTAGTCGCGTTAGTACAAGAGCGAGTGGCTCGTAAGTGTGTGTTGGATATGTGTTCCGGGAGCTGTGTGTTCACGCTAGAGCACGCATGAACTAAAGCAACTTGAGCAGGGTGGTTAACCCGACGAGATAGAAGATACCCTGGTCCTGAAGGCCCGAAGACCCAGCCGCTATTATAAGATCTCGACCCGTCCAGTGGACGTTGGAGTCGTCGAGACACTGGAACTCGCAGCATCGCTCGCCTACTCGAAACCTCTTGCATTTCTGGAAATCAAAACATACACGTAACTTAAACTAACTGTAAATTGTGACCAGTAAATTTGTAAGTAGATTGCTATTTTTAAAGGACGTCAAGTGACAGAGCATGTTTGCATGTTAACGCATGATTTTTCGCGGTAACAGGGTGGAGACAGATTAAATGTGTACGAGCAATCTTCTTAAAAGTGCTCGGTCGCTCCCACTTTTTATTCGAACGACACAATGAGTATGAAAGGACTTAAACCTTCCTCTGTCACTCTACTCCACTCGGCCAAAAATTTCACTTCACCCTTTCGCGACGATGACCGACTTTTTATTGGCAACTGGGTCAGTCAGATCCTCGCGCGCTAGACTTAGTATGCGATGCTGTGTATCGGAGCGCAGGAAGTATTAATCGTGCCGGCAAATAGCCAACCGTCATTAGGAATGTTCACAGCAAATTATTCGAGCGGCAAACTGGAAACCCTGTGCCAAAGAGCTGTCTTTCGCCACCATGAATATCCCTAACCATGACTTGAGTCGCATTTTGGAAGACAAGGACGTTTGAGACTTGTAAAACGATAAACTCAGTCGAGTTAGATCATAGGGAAATTTGAAGGGTGATGATGGCTTTCAAGGATTCGACATTCAATAGGGTGCGCATCAATCCATATCTGGGTTGAAGCTCCGTGAACTCCACTCGAGGCCATCAAGTTATATTACCGTCTCTATACACTGCCTGTATTCTGAGATTATCCATTCACAACGGAGTCAAGATTCACAGGTCACATGACACGTTCTAGTGTCCCTTTTCGAAAGGACTGTGCGGTACTGTGAAAATGGTACGCTGACCCGAAAGAGAGTCAGCCGAGTTCTGTAACGCTACGGCAATCGCTTTTGATATCCGCAGTCCGCACAATTCGTCCGCAGTGACCCCGCCAGCACACATCTTTCCACTTGTGCGAACCATTTCGGCACATACGTACAAGTCGGCTGGCGATAATTTCACCATTTAAGTCAAGTGTCCACCCCAGAACAATGTGAGATTAACGACGCGGAAGAATTAATCGAAAGGAAGATCGGTGATCCTCCAGCGACGTAATAATGAAGATAGTTCGCTGGTGCGCCTTCGACTAATTAATTCCGATGCCATCCGCCTTGCTGGAAGCATCATCTTCACTGGAGTAGGACCTTCCTTTAATTACATTATTACGAATACCCTTTTATATTCTATATTGAAATTTAAAATGAATTCTGATTCCTCTTTTGTTCCATCAGGCGGGGAACAATTTCACCCCTTCCCTGTGATTTTATAATTCTGCTTTTTTTAAATATGAAAAAATATGTGGAAATAGTGTTACAGTGTGTGCTTTCAAATAAAATTATAACGGTTACTGGAAAATAATTAGGTATAGAAAATCATAAGAAAAATGGTTTTCAATTTGACAAGGTTCTACCTTTCATATTTTCAACACAATTGGAATGAAAATTACTGCTTTTTGCGATATAAACTGCGGGACATTTCTCACTTTTATTAAGTATACCTTCAGCAGTTAATTGTTCACGTTACTGCTGACAGAGTGTGAATAATGAGACAGGCAAATCTGCTGTAAGACGTCAGTTTCGAATTTTACTGCACTCAGATTCATTTAATTAAGCCGAGGCCCTAAAGCACAACTTCAGTCTCTCATCGTCTCTTTAACTCTTTAACAAGCAAGGGTCGGATATTTCGTCAGTAATTTTATACCACGAATATTTTACAACTATTTCTCAACTTCCCAGTATATCTTGAACTACGATTTTCGATCGTATGGATTATTTCTTGAAGACAATCTTCCGCGTTTAAGGTCTCCGTTCTCAAAGTTCTCGGTGCCACCAGGATGTTGGTGACGACGAGGTCATTCGGGACTGTTGCAAGTAATTTTGCAACATCACGAAGCGCTCTATTTATAGAAAGACGAGGCAGGAAAAAGGTAAGGAGTGTGTTCCAGTGGCCTGCCGACACACGCAATTGCCTCTGCGCGTCTTTGCCTCGGCGTCATCGTCATCGTGAAAGCGGTGAGCGATATTGTAATTGCTTAGTATTAGCATAAAGTCGAAGTACGCGCATGCAAATCTCAGGACTACTGCCCCACATAACTACCAGAGGGAGAGAATTCACGCACTTCCAAGCTGGAACTCCATTCTCGCGAGATTGTTAAGGTGATTACAAAAGGTAAACACCATCGCCAATTCACTCTCAGCTAACACCAGCAAATGGTAACTATTAATAGAGTAAAGCAATCGAAACAGCTAAGCTTCACTTGCCCGAACAGCATAGTGAGAAACTTACGCATTGTGTCACGCGAAGTATGAACCCTTATGTGTTATTCATTTTAATCAATTATTCCTCGCGTCGAGACGAGATATCTTTCTGTCTGTCATATTATCCAACTCTGCATTCATGAGTCGAACCAAGTTAATACACTATTAATCAATAATTCGTATAATTGAATGAAAGAGGATCTTAAATAATTTCGATAATTCTATTACATAATGCCTACTAAACATCTAAATATATGAGCACAGTCATTCTTACGTGAGGGTTCATCAAATATTAAGATTACAGACCTAATTATTTGTAGGCAAAGTCGTAATTACCGACAAGCATTGGCTTCCTATTGGGCCATATTGGCAACCGGAAACCGACTAACGTTTAAGATAATGTCGGTCGAATTAAACTATCATAATGTCAGACACGTGAGCCTAGGTCTGTGTGAACGTTACCGGGTCGCTTGTTACCAGGGTTCTTGTTGGTTTAACGATACCTGCCGGGTGTACGACGGTCCGGCTTCATTAATCATGAACCACGTATTTCCTAAATCATAAGAACCCGGGCAATTATTCGAGAAACGAAGTCGACTACTGACAATGCAAATATCATTCCCACACGTATATCCAATAACAAACGCGTGCACATATTCGCTCACTACGGTTTCATCTCGTAATTGGGTGCACAACGCGTATCACGTCAAATTGGAAACCATTGGAAATTAACTCTCCTGGTAATAACACGTTCACGGTAATTAAATTAACGACTACGAGAAACGCCTTTCGGGTTTTCCCGGGTTGCAGGGCTCCGCCAATTTCATAGATTTTTATTACAAAACGGTCACAGAAAAATTCACGTTTCGTCGTGGGTGATTCTCGATTCAGCGATTGCAGAAGATATCCGGATAGTTCGTATTGGCCTTCGGTAATTCCGGGAGTGTAGAAATTTATGCCAAATTAATTTCTCACCTTCTACGAGAGTGCAATTTGCCACTCTGGAGGATCTTGGAAATTGATATCGTAAAATGCAGTCAAGTGAGATTTACAATTACGGTAACTTGGCTTCGTGTGGTTGTAGTAGGATCAATTTCGAATTCATGGGAAAAGTTTGAAAGTGTTTCGAGTGTAGATAGTACTCTATTAAAAAGTGATTTGCCTCCAGGAAAAGGGAGAGTTATTCGTTGGGATTACTCTTCTCACAAATGTAGTAGGTGGCAGGCACGTGCCGACCTTGAAGATTGCTACTTCCTCGTCCCGTCGAGCCAGGAATCCAATTTTCGGTAACTGTTCTCGGTAATCTTGTAATCCTGCCATGTTCTTGCTTCCTGTGACTCGAAACCTACCATTTCTCTTTCATTCCGAATGGAGGAAGCTTCGCTTCTATTATTTCAAAATTAACACGCCATTCTCACTGAAACTATTATCCCAGTGACAATGGTTGAGATCCCACCTGCTATGTATTGCACACAACAATGCGACGAAAGTGCAAGAGACGCGTGCACCAGAGACACCGCATCGTTATGTAACATTGTGGCGGAAACTGCGCAAGGAGAATGAGCCAAGTAGCACAGACACGTGCGGATATATTCGAGGATTACAATAGGGATGAAAAGTGGAGAATGCTTGCGAAGTAAAAGCGTAGCCATTAATAAACAGAAATTGACAAGCTTACTTCTGCAATGTCAATCGACTCTTGATATTCTTCATCAGTCTCAATTTTAGTAAGTTCGATCCTTGATAACTTCGACTAACGCTTCAACTATCTTTGGAAGTCCTGACCTTCATCTTATCACGTTTGAAACATCAACTACCGATCTTGCTATTCTTGGTTACCTCAAATATGTACTATTCTCAGTAGAACCAACTGCCAATATCTACTTCAATATCTACTTGCTACTTCAAAATAGCTTATTGCAATGCAAGTTGGAAGTCGAAGGAATCATATATTGTAAAGGATCTGCCTAATAAAAATTTCAACAGTCAAGACAAATACATATTCCTATTCGAATGTGAATTTCTAACAATCTTGTATTTAGGTCAGTTTGAAACGAACAGGATAAATTCGAGGTCTCCGGTAACAGCTCGGTTACAGGTCGTTCTATGATTCAGTTCGAAATGTTTCCATGTGTATATTTCTCCCCTTAAATACGTTAAAGAGTGCTACATTAGTAGGAGTGGCTTGGTGGCGCACCCCTGAAATCCGAGTAGCAGAAGCTTCATTAATTAAAGCTTGCCTGCATGCGCGCGCGCGCGCGCGTGCCCGCTCGTAATTTGATGTGCGAGCTAGTTTAAAAGCTCCAAGTTTTCGGATGCGCACACATACACAAAAGGAAACGGCAGAGAAAAGAGTTGGCGAAATCTCATTAACGTCTTTGAAGGCGCATCGCATTGAGAGAAGATTCAATAAAGGAATTGCTAACCACATTAGGCAGCGTCGGCAGTCGCGTTACGGGGATTCCTAAATGAGTTAGTTTTCCGCTTGGAGAAACCGGCAAGCGAAAGACGGTTTAATCGTCCACACTAATCTTTTTATCGCCTCTTAAGCCTCTAATAATACAAAGCTCAAAATGCAATCTTGTTGTAGGATGAAAGACGTAATATGAAAAACATTTAGACATTTCCGGGCTTGTGCAATATTAACGTTACACATTTAAGAAACCCTAGCTTCTTCTATGGCAAGCGATTGCAAGGTTGAAGGGTGGAAATTAGTCAGGCAAAGTGTCACGTGAGACAAATGTCGACCCTAATCGTACTCTTGTTCGACGTACTAGTTTCTCGGACTTTGATATACAACCTGCAAAATCTTCGTATACCACAGTTGTAGTTGAGGAACCTTTTAACTAACAATAGTAAGAACATTCACTGCTTATCCGCTAATACATTATACAGACATACATCAATTAATTATACAATTAATTAATAGCAGATTTAAATTTTAGTAATAAAATATATTCGCCGGTAAAATAAATCAATGAACAACGATACAAATAGTTTCGCGAGTTTACTTCAAACAACGGTAGAAAGTTAAAGTGGATTAAACGGCGCAGCGACGAACAACGACGCAGAAAACCATTGCATAACTTGGTGCAGCTTTGTACGTAGCCCATTTTATATTATGCATCGGAAAAGTTCGCCGCGTGAAAGCATATCGAATAGGTTCGATCTGGCTGGTTGAATAAACCATCATCACACTAGAATCGGCATGCAAACTGTGCGTGCGTGGCTGAGTTACGTGTCCCCAGCAACATTTCACAATAGACAGGAAAAACTGGTGCGATTCTATCGAACAGAATTCATACAAATATCTCATACAGATTTTTCCTGCTCGAATTCGAACTTTTTCAATTTGAAATTGAACTGAGTAATCCAAGTGTTACATGCCGATGAGCGATTCCATCAATTCTGCAATATGTTACACGAATATTATTTCAAGCATTCAAACGAACTCAATATTAGTTCAGTTATGTTATTGTAGATGAATTTACGAACTTGTTGCCTCTCCAGGAATTAACAGCGCGCCAATTTAACAAGCAAACCTGGCGTTCGAAACCCTTCGAATTGTAAATTTAACCTTTTCCGCTTTCATGAAAAATACAAGTGTATTTAAATTCGTGGCCATTTAAATCCTTAGGTATCATTATCAATCAGAAATTCTTAGGAATCCAGCACTTCACTGATACTTCAATATCGATTAAATACACTGTTAAGGAAATAGACTACCAAATACGAGGATAGATTGACTTGTCAATCAAATATTCAAGTTTGCAAATAGACAAGCTGGAATATCCAGAATCATTGCATCATTGGCAACCGTCGCGATAAGCTGACGCGTCAAAATGATGATGGACCAAAGCTCTTAAATGTTAATCAACATTACATGATTCTGTGGCAAACAATGAAACTGCGTAGCAAGCTCTCACGTAACACGTAAAGATAATGAAAAAGGGTTTGTATCACGTGCGAACATTTCCGATATTTCACCTTTCCCCGATTAAATGTAATTAGTGCGTCGCTCTGCCGGCACTCGAAACGCAAACAGAAAGCCCTCGAAACCTGCCTCTCTTTGCCAACCGGCAGTGTAAATATTTCAGCGACAAACTCTCTCGCGCGCGCACACACTGACGAACAAAGCGGTAACGCGTGCGCAAGGGGGAGAAAAAAAACTCATTTACCAACTCGACACAATGCGGGCAAGGTGGGCATAAGTGTGTGTGTGCAGACGGTATGCCGAGCCCGACTGAATCGATTAAACGCGAATGGGATTCAGCGAGTTAAATGATTTTAACGAGGTCGCATGCACAAATAAATTTTCGTTACATTTCCCGCTCGCCTGTAATAACAGCGAGGTGTCCTGGAAAACTGTCGTTTTCCTCTCTGGCACTCTCCCACATTTTCTCACACCCTGCTTCTCTCGATTAACGAGTAAAGTCGTACGCTTGGTGAGCGAAAGACTCGCCCGAACAAATCCCGACTTTAAGTGGCAGCCTTTTCAACTGCTACAAATTTACGGATCCTTTAATTAAGCGTCACTCTTCTCTCTCGAGAGAGAGAGGAAGTTAAAGCGATAGAATTTGTTAAAAGGCTTGTCAATGATGTCCTGACTGCTTTTTCAAGAAGCTACAATTTTATAATAATTTCTGTTACATTAATGAGGCAATGATAGTTTTCTTTCGAGAGCGGAGAATTATTAGTGACGCTTAAAGAAAGTATAGTTGAAGGTTGAAAGTAGAGTCAAGGGTTGCGATCGATGTATTATAAAAATAGTTATTACAGTCAATGGAAGGTAAGTATTAATAAAATCGTCGATTTCTTTACTCACATAGGGCGGCGTGCAGAAGATAGCCCGACACCACTTCGGCTCAGAATGATAGCAGACACAGAGACTGCAAACCGACGGTCCCGGAACATACAGAAGGCCGTGTCGTACAGTAACACCTTGAAAGTCCGTGCAATTTTCCTCGAGCGCATCTGAAATAAGTTAGATCCCTTTTACTCGACATACGAAGCATCCAGTTTCTATCGATGTAACTTTGGCTCCGCAATCTAACTTATATCAAAATCCAATCGTCGTTGGCTGGAAAAGTACATAACAGATTGCAGAGTATTGCAATGCCGTCCCCACAACTCTATTCGTTGCCGCGAGTACCAACTAATCCAATAATCAAAGTACAAAATTGCGAAACTTGTAATTACAGTATTCTAGAATAGTAACGAATTTCTTGGAATTTATTTCGATCGTATTAGTTTAGTTGTTTATAAAACAAGCCAACCAGCGTCGATTAACCAGTGTGATGATCGATGAATCGAAAATCAGTTATCAACAGGAATTTTATAAAGCCGATTTCAATTTCGCGTGTCTCACTCAGAATTTCTCCCGGTGGAATTTCTTCTTGCTCGAGGTTTGAGGTTTTTCCTTAGAATACTTCGCACAAATATCAGGAGCCCCAGGGATATCTCGCAATTTGCACTAGAATATTGAGAGCTTCCTCTCATCCTGCAGGAGAAACCGGTAGCAGTTGGACGTCTTTCGTCCTCTGAATAACATCTCTCACAAAAAGAAACATTGGCCTTGACGTCATTGGTATCACGCATCCCCGAACATCCCTCTGGAGAACAACGCGAAGGAAAGAAGTTCATCGCGTTGCAATCGATCTTAAATAGCATATATTCGAAGCTACGGAAACAGGTTTAAAATCAGTCGTACAACGCCACGAAGAACAGAGAAGTTTATCGGAGCGAATCCGATAAAAGTTTCAGAAACACATTGACACAGGCTGTCGCAACTCGAGTCAAGAAGTTGGAGTCGGCGAACTGTACTACCCTGCACTTGTACATACTCGTGTCGGCGTTCGGATGACAGGAATTACGAGGTACCTAAGGAAATCACTGTGACGTAACGGAAACATATGTCCGAGGCGCCCGGTCGTACAGCTTACAAGCTTTGCAACATGTAACCCTCCAGTTAACAGGTGTACGTGTTTGAAAACGCACTGGTAGTACATCGACTGCGTTACAACCATTAACACAAACTCTCGTAGAATCAATAATACGCAGGAAAAGAAAAACCGTAACAAAACTCTGTAGTTTCGACGGTCATTTAAATAGACTGATTGAATGACAAAAGAACTAAAACAGAACATTATATAAACTGTTATAGTATTGTGTAATGTAAGCCAATTATATAAAGAAACTAGATAGAATTATTGAGATTTGTTGCGATTTAGTCATTTCTCTATTGAATTACTAAAAGAATCTGTGGTGTTAGTCCTTGCAGAAAACAGTCGGTCAACAATGCGTTAAGAAGCTGTTAGATATTTCTGGTGCATAATTCGAGAGAATCCCTGGGTTCCTCGGGGTACAAGCTGGATAAGTGGATTATCTAGTATTTTTGCGACTAACTTCATTATCGTAATTCGGGGTGGTAAAAAGTTGGAGACGTTAGTACAAATGTTTAATATCTTACTTGTCCTCGCCGGTAGAAGAAAGAGCGCGAATAGGCAGAAAGCCCAAGCGAATATCCTGGAATGTAGATTCGCCGGTTTCTGCATGGTCCACCACGAGTTTCTTGATCCCTGGATGCACTTGGTCGAGCTGGTATTCGAGTAGCTTTGACTTCCACCAATTCCCAGGTGTCAAAGAGAATAGCAGTATGCGGCTAGCTAATCCAGTGAGGTCCAAGCGCGTACTGGAGGCAGGAGCATGTTGTCTGCGCAAAAGGAATCAGTGAACAGCTTTGTGGGCTCATCCTGTCGACGACGAGCGGTGGATTTCACGTGGGACTGTCGTGATTGATCCTAACACGGGATAATTGTCATGGACAAGCCGTCGTGCAAGGCCTTAACGTGCCCGGAATGCCCGGCTCGTACTATTCGCCTTGTTATACTGCGCATTCAGGAATTCCAGGGAATCGAGGCATCGCACGAACGCCTATACACCCGTTCCTATCAAGAGCCCCTTGCATACATTCATCAGTCAACCGGATACATTGCTCTAATCACAATTTCACCGATTGGACACTCGATATTCAACATTTGTAAAATTTTAGAAGCAACCGCTAAACTTCCCAACGACCCAAGTGGAATGAATCTCTCATGGACAAACACGGCGGCTAACAGATGCTGGAAGCTTAACAATATCAGAAAGGGAAATGAGAAATTTAATTGAACTCTGTAAAGGGACCTTTAAATTAAATGGGGTGGATTCGTACCCTAAAGCACATAGAATGAAGAATGGGCAATGAGAAGTCAATTATATCATGGACCTCCACAAATAGTTCAACGTTAGTTAATGCTTGCCAGAGTAGTGGTTTGGAGGTTTGCGGAAACTTTAGTTTGCAAGCACGCGGTTTAAAGGAGTGAGACTTGCACCGATCAGGGTGTAAATTGAGGCGAAGCATAACATGAACCCAACATCAATCGACATATTATTCAAATGACTTTCATCACCAGTAACCCACCGGTAACTAAGAGTGACTCTTCCGTATTCCTGTATAATTACTTGAATTATACAGCCCTGAATCTGTCTTATTTCCCAAGAGCGGCATACTACCATTGTTCCATGCTTAATTAATTAAGCGCTCGGCAGCGAAAAGCACGCTACGTTATTTCACGGTCAGAAGCAACTCTTGCGCAGAAGCGCATGCAAATAGACAAAAGAAGTGAGTAATCTTTCTTTAATGCGTTTCAGCTTAATAAAGTGACGGCAAGTGAGCGAGCGAGCGTCATCACCATTTGGCGGATCCACTGCGGCAAAGTGGTTCGTTCGCATAAAAAGTATTCGCATCAGCGAACAGACCGTAAACTCATTCGAATTTATTCGGACGGTGGGGGATGCTTCAAAATGACTGAGAGAAAAAGTGCAAGCCCTCCGGCGGAACAAGCTTCTGAATTGAGGTGTACATATGTCGAGAAAAGTTTACATTGTTACATCGGATAATAGAACGCATATAAAGCTGGCTAATCAGCCGGACTACCAACTGGACATTTCTCCTTCTACATTCCACTGCGACTATTGTGAACTCCAGAGAGTTATACGTAGCCAAGTATAGCACCAACTCATAGATCGAGTGAGTGTCCTTTGGACCATTCGAGTCAAACAAAACGCGTGGTAGTCGTGGGCCTTTTATTGTTACCGCTGACCTGACCCATCCACTTCACTGCCGTTCTATTCTTAAGCTTCCAGCGATGATTTCTGATAAAAGAGTCTGTGCTCCTTGAGAGCAACTCTTTAAATAGAGTGCCATCACTCTTGCAAGCTATCATCCATGAAATACTTCACCCACCGAAATTTCAGCGTGTCTCATCCTGGTAACAAAAGCACGCTTGTGATATCAAAGGATATAAGGATTACGAAAATAATCGCGAAAGCGCAGGGATCGTAGATCATAGGAAATAGGCAGGTGTACATTCGTGCCATGTCAAGAACGCGAAGTTCTGCTTCCAGCGATTGAACAGTTTCCGTCGCAGTAGTGGAAATGGCATTTCATGGAATTGACAGAAAATATTTATAAATACTTAAAGTAAAATACGAATTGAATATCTGAAAATGTAGAAGTCACAATTATTCTTTAATAATACTAAAAGCACACGTATCATAGCTGTGCATTTTTGGTCGAAGAACAAAAACTTTCTGGTTCTAGTTGCTCTCGTTAGTCGTGGAAGTCCTTTCTATTGAAGGTAACGATGTTACCCAGCACATATCCAGCCGGAGCAAGTCTATTCACTGTATGCACAGAATGCATACGCGCCTCTGACAAATTTTACGCTGCGGAAAGTCAGCACTAATTAAAACTGCCTGCGGTTTATTCGAGCTCGCCCTGTAATTGCCTACTTATTGTTGGCTGCCGATAATACGGAGTGACACTTGAACATACTGCTTGGGATAGCGCGGCCCCGATGATCTAATTATCCCAGAAGAACTCAAACCTGCCACCACAGCATGAACATAATACACAGAACGCAATATTCCGAAATCTGATAATTCGTAAAGCCAGAAGTAGATTAATGGTATCTCATGAAGCTTTAACTTGATATTGCCTTAATACCATTTCCTTTTAAATTGGGATTTGCTTTCTATCATTGTCCTATATATTCTGCGGTTTTCCAATCGGAATTAGAACGGATCACTCTGAAACGCATGGAATTGTTACTGTAAATTTAATCCAGCTTCAATGACGATTGTCCTTTCTGTTGGAATGTAATTTACCATCTTATCTTGTAGGATTCCTAATCCGTCAATATGATGAACTAGTTTCAGCAATTTAACCTATGTGTATTGCACGGTCATTAGCAATGTTAAAATGAGTGTAACAAGAAGGGTGTAAAAGATACTGCTAACCTCTTTATAAGATTACCCTTGTTATCCGGCTTTTGGTTAAGGGTTGGGATAAAGTCCATACTTTCCCGAGTATCGTAGTTAAGAGGAGTTGGATCTCAGCCATGAAATAACAGGCTTTAATAAATGAAGATGCAATGCTTGCCGAAGAATCCTGCATGCGAATTCTGTTATATCTGAGAGAAGCGTAAGTTTCATAAAACGGCCTGACACGATTTATAATTGAAAATACAGCTCCGGTATTACAAGGTTAAAACAATCTTCACTTTTCGCCTTGAATCTCCTTGAACTCCACCATATTGCAAATTCCGGGATCGAGACAAGTTATTATAACAGGAAGAAAGTTAAAGTAGCCTCCTCTGGAAGATCAATCAACGCCCTGGTTCATGGCAAATCATAATTGGTATTGGAAGAGAGAGTGCGGAATACGAATCCTGGAACTTTCAAATCTACTATTCCAAACAGGAGAAAATCTGTTTGTTCTTCTTCAAACAATCCCTGGCAAGAGTATATAATCCCTATCTCCTACAATGTTTCTCTTCGAAAGTGGTGAAAGCGGGAAAACAGCAAAGTAAAATGCTTTCAGGCATATTTCAGAGTTTGCGGCTCGCTCTACAATATCTCTTATATCGTAGACGAACACGACATTCTCCTCAAGGACTGCCATTTTCCCAGAATGTAAATAGCAATTGCAAGTCCTTCAATTTATCGAAACCTGCTAGTACCGAAAACCCATCTTTCCAAGCAGATATTACTACCGCTCGAAAACTAGTAAAAGTAACATAGAACTGTCACTGTGAGTGCTCAGTGCTATTGAGGACGCGTGCTATCATAAAGTGGTGGTAACAAGTCCGCCAGTAGTACAACTCGAGTTTGAACCGGCGGTGACTGCAACTCTGACTTTCCACGGGAAAGCCGCATCCGCGTTAATTAGAATTTCCTTAAGGGCCTTGATTTTTTTAACTGCATTTATTGAACCGTAAATACACACACATTTTCCTAGCAAGATGAGTGATACACGAGTGTTCCATTAACCGGTACTTACACCAAACAAGAAGTTGGGAAATTGGTCGAACTAATTATAAAAGGCGTGCACTTTGTCATCGGTAGTTACATTATGGAATGACGAGGTTGTTGCTTCCGAGTTATTTAAGTGCTATCGTAAGTGGAACGGGAGAGAACCGACAATGTGCGACCAGACTATAAAGGGACCGAGGTGCAGCAGGGGAACCTGCCGGTATTGTATTCGCCAGTAATAATGTGGAAATACTAAAACAAGGGCTCTTCTACAGCAAACACTCGCGAGCAAAAACAATGTGCTGCAGTTGAAGCAACGAGTTAACGCGCGGCTCGAGTGAATACTCCAACGTCGTCAAATTGAAAGTGGGTTTTCTGTTTCGTTCCAATTGTCGAGAAACAGAGATCCACACTCGTGCCATTGAGATTGATCGATAGCCGAAACACTCGGAGACCGATGGTACCCGGTACGTGACGCACAGTGCAATTTCGGCTTGGAACTTAACACGATATTGGACTGCGCTCTGACGTACACCTGCGAGCCTGACAATAGTCTTCGCGAGGGTGTAAACAGGATTCTACGCTCAATCGATTACTCACTATCAAGATCTTACAACCGTTTCTCGCCCGTGACGTTTGTCGAACCGGAAACAAGCTGTAGAATACGATTTCCTCTGTCTTTCATCTCTCTTTGATCGATCAAACAATTCTACAACGTCTGGAAAAACCAATACATAGAAACAACACGTAGAAAATGTATCTTTGAAAACACTCCTATCTTGACGATCGTAGTCTCTCAAATAAAAGAAGTATTAGTAAAAGTATTAGTTTTAAATTCTGTCTTTATATAACACTTCAAATGGTTAAAGGGGAAACATCAACGATTCTCCAAGCGAAGTGTTTTCTAGAGCGCCGCTAAGATTACCACAAGATTTCAGGCATCCGAGAAATAAAAAAGGGATGCCGTGCGCAAACAGTTAATTGCTAGTTGCCGCTGGCACGAAACAACGAGATTAAATTGGAGTTCCGAGCGATATAACTTCGGCGATGATCTAAAGTGAAACTTCGCTGCGAAACTTTCCCCTCAAGTATTGCTTCTATACGCGTGGAGCAATGCGCGTCACAATGCGGGTTGCGCTTCATCTTCAATGAAGAAGACACTTTGCAGCATCCAGAGCGATATTTCCTAGCGAGGAAAATTGTCTATTGACCTGTGAGTACACTTGAAGAGGGAGCAAGTGCATCTTTTGCACAATTCAACCGAGAATCTCTTATTCCCGAGAGAGGAAGTTAAGCTCGAGATATCGCCGGCGGGACGATGTCAATGACACGTAATAGTGTCGTCGGGATAGAGATCCGCATGGTTCGTTAGCACTAGACTAGCACGAAGCAGCCCTAATCAAGCAATATATGACTTTGACACGTTGCGAAAGCCCTTAGTAATTCTCTATAGAATCAAATACATCATATACTCTTTACGAACTTACAATTTAAACACTTTTCATGCAGTAATACTTGTTTCAAAGCGGTCTTGAAATATATGATAAAGTTATCGTAGGAAATGGGAATAATTCAATTTAGACTCTAAAGGATAAAAAAGAAGATAGCAAAAACTTGACAAGGTTCGTTAGGAAACGCGAGTCTATCTAGCGCAGTCCGACTCAAGCAGTGTTCAAATCTCTTAAAACTAACGGAAGCACAAAGAAAGGCTGTTTTCTTTGAAAGTACAAGTAGCCCTCGGGGAATCCGTATTCGCGTATCAGTTGGGTGCTGTGAACGGACTAGAAACCGGAAAAGTTTTGTTAATATCCGCCTTGACAACATCGTCGATCGAGTTACCTTCGAACTGCATGATCCCGCTCTTCGAATCCTCTTCCGCCGCACTCCCCTCAGTCCATGTGGCGCGTACGGACAAACTGCACTCTCAGTTTTCGCGCTCTTCTTTCGCCAGCCGCCGGTCGAGGTTTGCCTTGGTCCGCAGGATCACAGGGATATTTAAATAGTAAAATATGGAAGTATAGAAAAGAATGGAATAGACTGAGAGGAGATTTTTTTACGAGGTAGTGAAGGGTTGTCGAATACGTTGGTCAAGTGGCACGTATGCCAGATGCCCGGAAGGAAAGCAGGACGCAGCGGCGCGCTTGCTAGCGAGCGACTGACTGGATTCTCTCTCTGTCGCAGCGAACGCGAAGGCGGCCCTTCTCTCGGGTCGATCGAACACCTTTCTGCACCTCTCCACGCCAGCAGCGTCAAAGCCACCCCTGTGGAAGCGCAACGTACCACAACCATCCGACCAAGAACTCTCGCTTCTCACAGCGCACCTGAGAAAAAAAGCCGAGTACACACACTCGCATCCTCTAACAGCTCATTCCTTTTTACTCTTCCTGAAAGTGTCGACACAAAGGACGATCTCTCTTTCATTGCTTCTGGGTTCATCTATTCCCAATAATTCAACCTATGCGTCTCTTACAGACCCGTCCATCAAACTTGCCCGCGTAGAATCGCATGTCGATCACAAGTAATTAATAAACTGCTCGTGCGTGACCAAGCGCGGATAAGCACTTTAATGAACTATCAATGCGACACTATGTGAAAATGAAGGAGTTTCATCGGTTTTTAGGGATGATAGATTGTTACGTATGTACTTGGCTGTTATTTGAGTATTATCTACAAATTTAATAATTTCTATCTCTAATGATAAATTGACTATCTATCTGACTTGTTATTTCTTACTAATACTTGGGTAATGTTCTTAGAACAGTGAATCAGTATTGCGATGCGTGTTATTGACAGAGGTCAGCAAAGGGTCAGGAAACAATCGTGTATGTATGCTTTGGACTGAACTGCATACGACAGCTTAGAAACACCTGTTAGACTAACCAACCCTTCAAGAGCAATTCGATATAGGTTCTAAATCAATGAGTTGATAGTACTAACAGAATTGTCCAGTAGCTTACATGTATTTCCAGATCCGATGACTAAACAGGAGTAATGAAGCACATGGATTTGGCATCTCAAAATGCTCGTCACAGTAACCTGTCGTTATCTAGTTTAAAACTATTGTTGATGAACCCAGTGGAAATACACGAATGGAGTTTGCATTTTGTGCAGGAACATTGTGATTATTGGATGAAAAGCCGATTAGGGATTACATTACCGCAATACAAACAATAAGAGGATCACCTATATTTAGTAAACAATTGTGTCCCGTGAATAGATAATTAGTGGCCGAGCAATGACGAACATTCCACATATGATAATACGGTTCGGTGTTGCAGATGTTATTTAAAACGCGCAGATAATAAATATACTGCGGGATGCTGACCCTGTTATCAGAAGTTTTATAGGAATCAAGTGGAATCTTGCCAATTCTGCGGCTTTCTCCGATTATTACGTTCCCAAGATTGCCGGATCGAGATTCGAAGGGTGATTTTATCCGTTGGAGTAAAGTATTCCAATTTTATCATTCTACTCGACATTAACACATTGTCGAGCGGTTATTTTTTATAGGAACTAGCACATTTTACAGGTTATTTTTATAATTGAAGAAGAAAGCAATATCCGGTCGAATTTCGTCTCGATTTCATTTCGTCGTTTTCAGAGTGAAATTCAATGGGCCAGGGAAATAATGTAGAGATTTCCCGAGAAAGAATGCGAAGTATTTCTCTGTGGCGGTGATTCTTTTGCACGGCTCTTTGCTATACGGGTGAAAAGTTGTCCGCTGCCGGGATCTTGTCATCCCTAAAGGAATCCCAGTAACATGGTAAGCCCCGGGGATAGAGGAACCCTCATAAACGGAGACAGTGAGAAGTATCCGGAAGGAAGAGGCATCAACAATAAGCACAAAGAACCAAGGACACGCGTACTCGAAATGCAAAAAGGAAATGTGCCGCATGCCAGACGAAACTCCTATGAGTTCTACCGAAATATATCCAAATAAAGTTATTATTATTTCTTATGAACTTCATGTAAATAAAGTTAGTTCTCTTATTAATTCCTCTAAAAAGTTATATTATTAGAACATTTTTTTATGTTCTACCATTTATCGATGATATTTTCAGGCAATTTCTTTAATTAACATGAAATATAATAATCAGAGAATAACATAAGAAGCCATAAATCACGATGTTAATATAATACTTGTAAGAGAATCTGACGAGAACGCTTGCAATCCAAAGTTAAGAGGAATACCGGGCAATCGCTTAACAAGAGAACTTTGCCTGACCACATACGAACTTATTCTACTTGCGCCTGGGTTGTCACGGTTTCACAGTGCAGCAGAGCGCGCGTTACTCTCGCCGCCCATTTGATATCAGTGATAGGCACAATTAGCGGAGGAAATTCAATGAAGAGAATTGAGTTAACTGTGTGTCGAGTATATCACGTTGATTCATCTCTAATTGGTTGACAAAGCGTTACTTAATTCCCTGCAATAGATTCGCCTTCGCTAAAAAGACACCTTAATAAATTTCAGGTCTTAATTTGTCTGCATGTAAAGCTTGCAACTTTAAGTTGTATGATCTTTTGCTTTAGATCAGCTGTCTGATTGTTTTCAGGAGAACTTAGCAACTGGTGCATAATTTGAGTCAAGATCGTGCCCAGTATGCATTGCGTCCATCTGCTGCGTAGAATTGCCATGGCAACGATTGCCAGCACGCTCTTTTGTTTGAAACGGATATTTAGTGGGATCTATACTACGTTATACTATAGCGTGATCTGATGACAGTCGACTTCAGTAAACACGTGGGCTGCGTTTTTATAGATTACTTCAGTTAATAATTTTCTGTCAACCAAGTTCTTTAATATAGCGAGCACGATGAGTGATATTTTGTCTTTAAATGAGAGCAGCTCCCGAACTGCGCATATCTTAAGGCAGAAGGTAAGATAATCGCAACTTCTGTCGACGTAAAGTCCCGAGACTATAGCTGAATTCTAACACGATCATTATGTCTGAAATTAAACATGTTTATTAATAGATATGTATGTTCTCGGTCAGGAAGCGAAACGCGCACAGGAGCGTAATCAACATATCCTGCACCTGGTAGCAGCCTTCTTGGAAGAGCAAGGGTAAGGTTTTTTTCCGAGTATTAAAGATAATTAAAATTATCTTTATGATTTTTCAATTTTAAGTTCAAAGTAAATTGTTTGAGAACATGCGTATTTGCGAGTAGATATGCAAGCACTCATCAAGCGTTATGGAAAGAGGCCCAGCTGAACAAGGAGGTTCAGGTCTGTGATAATATAGATTTAGAAACGATCCTGCAGGAGTACATCCAGTACTACTTCTCGAAGTTCAATAGATACCCGAAGATCTGCAGGAAATGCGAACCACTGTCCGCTGAGAATGTAGACGACACTAAGTAAGATATCGATACGAAAAAGCGAAAGGATGAGACGAATTTTCAAAGAAATTGTTCTTCAATGAATTTTTAGACGGAGAAAAACAGAAGGAAAATCAAAGAATCGCAACAAGTCAAGCACGGTCGGCAATAATAACCCGCAAACCCAGAAGGCAAGTTTTTCCGTAGAGGATTTGAGTGTCGGTGTTACAGTGACACCGATTTTCACACACGACAAGCAACTCCCGAAAAGCGTAATGGTCGATGACACGCCTATTTTCAATCACATATCACTAAAACCAATCGGTGGTTTGTATCCGACAGATTCGGAGTGGTACGAAATTGCAAAAATCATATCAATGGTACGTCACCCACAGAACCACTCAAACTTTAAACCGGCAAAGCTTGTCCGAGCACCATCCTAAATTTGATGGCCTCTCCAAAATGATTTGATCTCACCCACATTTGTAAACCGTGTTGCACCACACTAGGAAACTGTGTCGCGAAACTTGAATGTCCGGTGGGACGACATTGTGGGACTAGAAGATGCTAAAGACATTCTGAAAAGTACTATCGTATATCCCATGCTATATCCCGAATTCTACAGCGGGAAGTTCAGTCCTCCGAAGGGGATCCTGCTGCATGGCCAGCCGGGAACAGGTATTCGAGGGACCATTCCACTGAAATGTTTTTTATTCGTAATAAAATATTGCTTCCTCTCAGGGAAAACCATGCTAGCAAAGGCTGTCGCCACTGAATGCGATTGTACCTTCTTCAACATTACTTCCAGTTCCATCATAAGTAAATGGAGGGGCGATTCTGAGAAATATGTTCGGGTTAGTTTGCGAAAATTATTTCAAAAAATCCTTCACTACAGGTTTATGTGATCGATCAAATTCTTGCTGATAGGTACTCTTTGAACTCGCCAAGTATTACGCACCGACAGTGATTTTCATAGACGAGATCGATTGGATATCATATACTTCCAATTCCGAGCCGGCAAAACGATTTCGTGCTGAATTCCTCGCAAGGCTGGATGGTTTACTTTCGGGCGAGGACTGTGATGTTATTATTCTGGCTGCCACTAATGTTCGCGAGTATGTACCATTCTCACATTTATTACACCCGAATAATGCGATGATTAGATATTATAGTGAATATTTTTTATTTAGTTATATAGATAGAGCTTTATTGAGACGTTTGGGACGGCAAGTAGTCGTGGACTTGCCTAATGTTGAACTCCGTCGTGCATTCCTGGAACCATATTTGACCCAGGATTTAATCGCCTCTAATACTGTTGAAGAAATATACCTACAAACTGCCGGATTCTCTTGCGCCGAATTAAAACTACTGTGTAAGGAAGCATGGAGGCTTCAGATGCAAGAATTTATCGACCTTATTAAGAATAGGAGTACAAACGTTAAAAACATTCCACAGAGGATCAATAGTCTGGTTGTGCTTAAAACAGCATTAAAACTAATGAAACAATGAGACAATTGCATTAAAAAAGAGGGGCGTTTTTATTGCTTTTATTTTGAAAATGTTTTGTTGACAAGTGAAAAATGATTTGCATAATCAACAAGTCTTCCTTTTTTCGTGATTACTTTGCGCCTGCTTTAGACCGTGGTAATATCCTGAAAGAATAGCTTCTTTGTTTACTTATTCCATGCTATCAAGAATGTAAAAAACACTGTACCTGTGTGAAATCCACTAATATACCATGACATTAGCATACTCGAAAGTGCATCTGCATCATTCTCTGGAAGTCTGAACACATATTGATATAAAAAAATGATCTAAATTTAATGAATCGTTACCATACACACATAATATAAATTTATTCCTACTTTGCCATGAGTTGTGGTGGCAAGGGAGGAGCAGGTGGCATCGTATCCATGATGGAATTGAAAGGTGGTCCAGCCATGAATGTACTTTTGAAACACTTGGCATTTTCTGCTTCGCACTCCATTCTATCCCCCAAAGAACCATTATACCTCTTCCCATTCTTACTTGTGGATACACATGGTTCTTCATCTGCATGTATCGCTTCTTCTACCTCTAGCTTGTCCGCAAGCGCACTCTTCTCCTGTGCTAGTATACTCTGCAAGCCTTCGGAGTCCAAGAGGGAGTCCAGCTTCACCTTTTGTGTGTTACCATATCCTGATGGAGAAGTATAAGTCATAAAAATGAAAGCATAAACATGATATTGCTATTTCCATTCGGTACCAATCATTACCAGCAAATTTGACAATGCACGTGCCACTATTCTCAAAGACTTTTAATACCACCGCTTCATAGATTTCGCCATCGTCGGTATATACCGCTCTACAACGGGATCCTACAGTCCATTTCTAAAAACCGTCAACATCAAGGATACATTCCATTGGGTTTAGTTTAAGGCAAATAGATTAAATCACCAACCTTGTGAACTTTATTAGCATTTCTCTGAATCCTCACATTTTGCGATTTATCTTTTTGCTGTGACTCTTGCTGGTTGGGACATATGCGTTTCAGTATTTCCTCCTTAGTCGCATTCACAGCCTTCTCGTACGCTTGTATCAATACACTGTCGTCCCAGACGTCATCGTCCTCGATTTTATTGTTCTGAAAAATTATCATGTAGACAATCAGAGAGAGTTCAATTAATCTTAAATGATAACATTTGTGAGAATGAGTGGGCCGGGATTGAGTATGTAAAAAGACACAAGAGTAAATACGGGTGAGAACAATATACGACTTGTGAATCTACCATCGAAGAAATTACTAATGGTTCCCGCAACATTTCAAGCAAATGTCAGTGAAACAAGGGGCATAACCTCTCTTGCGTTTCTACGGGACAAAGGAGTACATACATTGCCGCTTCCTCGGACAAAAAGGACGTCAGCTTCATCTGCCATTTTTCTCAAAGAAAACTAAGTTGTTCCGTGCCTCCAATCCTTTTGTGGTCGAAAAATTAATGCGTTACATCGCACTGCAGCGAAACTGCAAAAAGTAAACTACCGCGTCGTGGTAATCGTTACCAAGCAGTTACCGCTCGATGGTTCCACTTTATTTGACAAGACGCGATTTTGTTGTTACAAAACTCATTGACAAAAGTCTATAAATCAGCGGACTTCTCACTGTGTAGTACTAGTCCCTGAAGAAATGCAGAGAAATGTCGGCTTTTATTGTTCAAGAACCACTGTGCGAATCCCGCCCTATGATAAATTATAGCAGGTTGACTCCGATGAAGTATGGAAACGTAGAAATAATCGATACTTGCTGTTTGTGCACGAAAACCAAAAATTATGAAGGGAGTTTACTGCTAGAAACAGGACTGTCGTGATGATTCAGTTGTCTCAAAAGTCAACATTACAAAATTACACTAATCACACTAAATACGTATGAGAAAGTGTTACACTCTATCGTGCTCCTTCGATCAGTCGAGAACTCGCCGGATTGTCGACTTCACACTGTGAAGTCGGTCAACGATTTAACCATTTAACATTCATCTCTAATACGTATTTATTATCTATTTATATTATGTTTCCTCTGATTTCTCAAAAAAACATGGTAAGCAATAGAAATATAGGGAATACAGTAAGAGTAAATGGAATCTGAAATGTTTGAATATATTCTATTTATATGACACACCGAAAGTCGGTAAGAAAGTTAGGAAACGATTTGTGGTTTATGTCCGTCTAGATTCTAACAGACTCTAGACCCTCTAGACTGCTCTAGAGTCTAGATCTAGAAAAAAGGGCGAGGGACACGTGTTGAGCATACGTCACAGTTTCCCGAGCCTGTTTCATAACCTCTGCTTGCTAATGTCAGTGGCAGTGCGAACTCCGTAGAGGTGAGATAGCGTTTCAGTTGGAAGGCATGCTGTGAAAGCTGGACACTTGCTAACTGAAACACGCTTTGGGATCATTCAGTAGGAGTGCGCGACGACTTTCGAGCTTGGTACTTGTTGCAGTTGCGTCAGGTTTCCTTTATCGTGATTCGGCAGAGCTGAATGACAAGTTGACACCGAGAAATGGCGTTAGCGAATCAGTTGCAAAGACTTTCGAGGACCGTGTTCAACGTTGCCTCGCATTATTCGAGGCACAAAAGCAATCCCAATTGGATCCTTCCACCCTGCGTCCGAGGAACCTCGACCACCCAACCTCTCTGTGAGAAACAGGAGTAAGTAACATCGTCTGCACACAACAATTTTACCCGATATTTGTTTAGCCCTTAACGCGATCTATACTCTCTCCTGAATGTTCCACTTAAAATAGATTCTATGAACTCCTTATATAGAGTCGAATGATACTATTAGAGGAAATGCTTCCACCATGCAAATGTAGTAGCTGAAAGTATGAATTAGAGTAGTATTTTCATAAGAATTTACAGTTCAACTGACAACCCATTATTTGCGAAAGAGTTCGTCGATCCAATAGTATGTTTAGTATTGTGATTGACAACGGGTTCACCTTGAGATCGTACGAGTATGCGTACCGCACGAATCAAACGGTCGAAGAGAAAGGAATAGATTTCCAATTTCGTTTACGAAAATACGGAATATCAGTATTCGTGTTTATGTATGAAACAAATTTAACGTTTTGTTTGTATGTGTTAGGGTGAACATTACATTTGTCAGAGCTGACGGAGAAAAAATAAAAGCGAAAGGCAAAATCGGCGATACGATTCTGGACATCGTGGTTAATAATGACATCGACCTAGATGGATACGGTGGGCTTGCACTATTTTCCGCGATTTCTAATACATCTAACTTTTTCTTAACATTGAGAATCGTAACAGTAAGCCTGAGGTTTCTGAGAAATTAATTCTTCAATAGGTGCATGCGAAGGTACATTAACTTGCAGTACCTGCCATTTGATCTTCCCGAAAGAAGTGTACGATGCTCTCCCGGAGAAACCGACGGACGAGGAGCTGGATATGCTTGACTTGGCTTACGACCTAACAGACACGTATGTTACGAAATCATATCTCACAACATAATGAATGATTTAACTCGACATTATCTAGCATTAAGAAATCATCTCGTTTTCTGTGTATCTCGCAGGGATCCAGCATTATACTTTCTCGATTCGAGCGTGTCTCGCGTCCGATAAGATAAAGTGTACCTCGCAATTGAATTTCATTAAAGTAGTCTCGCTAGTTTCGGTAAAACTACGGTTTGCCCTTTGTTTACAAGTCAAAATGAATTTCTATCGTAGTATTTGACTTTTAAATGTTTGTAGATAACTCATAGGAATACTGATCCAACGTTGCTCGTATATTACCGCCCCGACATAGAGTCGATTCCCACATCGCTGTATTTGACCAGGAATCTCAAACAAATACAACATTGACATATATTTGTATTTCCATGGAATTATTAATTTCAGGTCACGTCTAGGCTGTCAGATAGTAATGAGCAAGGAACTCGATGGGATCGAAGTCAGAGTGCCAACAACAATTAATGACGCGCGATCGTAATGAGGCCATATTTTAGCTTTATCAACGTAGACCGATTTCAAACCTGATCAAATAGGGATTATGCCGAAAAGGGACTTCCTGCCAGATAGCAAATCCTCGCGGATTACAGGATTCATGCTTAACGGCACTTGTAATATTGTGTATATAGTAAGGCAATCTAACGCAATGTTTCTACTAGGATCTGTACATGTACATTAGGCACTTATAAATATTTTTTATGTATCAAAACTGACCACATATCTAGTAAATATTTGCTAATTAAATAGAACATGTAAATAATCCATGTATCGCCGCATAATCGTATCCTACCGAATGGCTAATATCTCCCGTCTGTTCCAGACAAAAAACCCCATCCAGCCATTTCATACAATATCTCCAGAATAATTTATTTTTTGCTTAATTAGGTACATGCCAAGTACAACTATCAAGTCGATATTACATAAGTACCAGTACATAAAGCTAAAACACTTTTGTACTATGTATGTTATACGTGGACCCAACAAATAATTTACTCATTGTATTGTCTCGCATATAACGCATGAGTGGGAACTATTACTACACTACTTACAAGTTCGATAAAAAGTACACGTTTCCATCCTTATGCAAATTTACATATTTTCACTTGGTTACCCTGCCCAGTTCTAGTATGCGTTAGAACACCTCCAACAGCGACGGTATGCGCGTTATCCGTATATACAAGTGCATGTACACAAATCCGAGCTGTCTCTGCGAGTGTTACCTAGCGAAGGTCCATTAAGTTTTCTATCTTACAAGGTTCAAACGAAGTCATTATGAACTTTTAGGGACATTAGATAGCCTACTATGATACAGTCTCCTACAGTAACAGAAGTATTTTTCACCGTAACAATATAACACGCGGTGGTGTGTAAATATCTCATTGTCAGTCGAACAATATTTGCTCTTAAATACTTTCTCTGGGAACAAGAACAGACTAGGACTAGAACTTTCGAACAAATGTAAATGGCAAGATTTGTGTGGGCAAGATCGAGTCATTTCTATTTCTGACGTTCACGTCGTGTTTAAATATGTACCGCTCTATAAACAGTAGATGCATATATAAGTCCTAGTATAAATGAGACAGCTCAGATTGTACTTAGATCTTCGTGCAGGTTTATCTCCCTATCAATCTCCCTTATATGAAAGTCTTCTCTTGTAAAATCGTTTATTCTCTCGGATTTCATTGACTTTGGATTTAACTTCAGACTGGTGCCAGCACCACGATTAATGTGCAGTTGCTCTGTATCCTCTTGGTATTAGCGATTTGAGTTATTGTTTGAATGTCTGATTAGTACTTAATTGTTACGATAATTTCTACATTTTAACTTCAATTCTAGAAGATTTAATAGAAATCTTGTAAGGCACATTAACTGGCACCACAATTGTTGCATACGCGTATCTTCTCATACGGTTGAATTATATAGGCCACTACATCGGTGTCAACAAGAAGTTAGATAAAAAAAAAACAGTGTAAGTACGTCACACATATGTTCTACACTCTCATCGCAATTGCAACCAGGCTACAAAAACGATTACACGCCAGCACAAAGAACAAGTGCTTTCAATACACGAACTATTACTTCTTTCAGCGCGGAAAGAAGGTGAATAGCTTATGCATATCTCCCATCTACGCTACGATTTACATCAAATCAACAATTACTTTTCGGAAATCCTCTTCCAGATCGATATGTAAATGCAATCAATCAGTCGAAATACGAAGTTCTTTTCCCCACGATTTCTATTCTACGACTATGACATCGAGCCAAGTAAACATTCAGTCTACGATCACGCTAGTCCACGCATAACCAGGCGCAACAAAATCAAGCAAGAGAATTGGCCACGATAGAAGTGGACTCCTCCAAGTTTCATTCATCAGGACTTAGACCAAAGTGGAGAGTTCATGAGGGCTGTTAGTGGTAGCTGCGCTACTGAGATCCAAAGTAGCCGCAGGCAAGCCGGGACTTATGCTACCACTGGCCTCTCTAGGCACATGCTGAGATCGGTTCAGCTTGTTACCAGGACTCGGCGGTGATCTGTCGCCCGGCGTGGCCGGCGGTGTCACGACATTTCGATGAGAACTCATGTTGAGATGATTGTGCGTCGCGGCCATCGGACCTGTTGACGAAAGAAGTAGCGGCGGCGACATGGTTACATGACGATGATGGTGATGGTGATGATGATGCTGGAACTGGCTCGCCCGCGAGTGAGCGCTCAAGTTCGCGGCAGGATTCGACGAAAGACCTGCCACTTTGCCAGTCCCGCAACCACTGTGATGCATCGACAATGCCGATCGCAATTGCTGCTGCTGTTGTTGTTGCTGGAGATGCGACTGATGCTGGTGGCGTTGCATTTCCTGCTGCCGCTGCAGCTGTATGGCCGCCTCGCATTGCTCGCGAGCGAGTGCTTTCACGGCGTTCGTCTTCTCCTGCAAAAAAAACAACATATATTCATTCCTGTAACTTTTTCGTTGCTTTCGTTCTGACTCATTGATCCCTCCATCTCAAGTACGTAGAACGGAGAACATACTTCACACTTAGAAAGCAATAAATCGTTCTCACCCTTTGCCACACGAAGACGTTGTGAACCATTGCGCACCCACAGAACACGATTCCAAGGCCAATGAAGACAGACGTGACGATGGCCGGTGTCGAGTGGAATTGTATAAAAGTGTACAGGATCATACCTGTGAGGACAAATTACCGGTAAGTGTCACAACGCCCAAGTCAGTGTTTGTCAAATGCTTCTTGATGTCCTTACCGGTTAAAAAGACTGGAATGCTAATGAAAAAGCCTCCGACAGCACAGACGCGGCTGATGGACGATTTTTGTAGGTACTTGTTACTCCTGAAACAGAGAGAGAAAGAGAAATCAATGAGACGTGAGTTTCGCAGCCCCATGATAATTAGGCGAGTTATAAAGAAACGGGTTTCTCTTGGAACAGGCAGAAGTGGCCGGCACGTTCGCAAGGACTATGTGGGATGATTCAGAGAAACACGCTGCGTCCCCTAACAGCCTCTTAATTCACGCTGACGGATTCGTCTCTTAACAATCACTTATCCCATTATGCAGCCTCTCAACAGCTTTGGTGTACAGCCACTCGCTGCCTGCGATCTCTGAAAAATGGGAGTCTCGTATATCGGCTAATGGTCTCACGCCACCCGGGGCTGTAAGTGGTCATTAATGAGTATCATGAAAAGCCGGACCACCGGCAGTCCCTTATGACTCTCGGCCTCCCATTCACATTATATCCTACCCGCCATAGTGCCGGGCACACGTATCCTCCCGCGACTCCTAATCACCGTTAGGTATTCCTTCTAATTGCAGCCAGTGTGCAAGGGGACGCAACTACTAATTAGTCACAGAGACTGGCTAGCACTGACTTGCTGAGGCGCACACGAAATATCTCGCAAGTAAACCAACAAGCTACCAATTCAAACGGCAGTGTTGGCATCCGACGCCTCATTTTGGGTGAGCAACCAACGCCTACGGGGAAGAAGAATCTCCTATTAACTTTATTACAGAGGCCACCTTCTTAAAAAGTGTGATGCTGGCACGCTGGACCAAGAAGCGCGAGTACGGGACTCCCTTTCTCGAAAGTTAGCCAGCGTCAAACAGATTTATGGTCACGACGGAAACA
Organism: Ectemnius cavifrons; assembly: GCA_964023945.1. Classification (NCBI taxonomy): domain Eukaryota; kingdom Metazoa; phylum Arthropoda; class Insecta; order Hymenoptera; family Crabronidae; genus Ectemnius; species Ectemnius cavifrons. Next base: position 4,901,472 of record OZ030375.1, read on the forward strand.
CGTAGGCTCAAGTAGGTGTTTCTCAGGCGCAACTAATCTCCGGGAAGAGAGAAGGAGACAGAGAAAAAGAGAGTCAGAGAGAGAGAGAAAGAGAGCCTGTGAGTCTGGCGAACGGCGGCGGTTGGGAGACGAGCATTCCTGGGAATAATCGGCCAGTGTTCGCCATAAATAACGTCCGCCACAATGCACCTTTAAGTATGCTAGTGATAACACGAGCGTCGCACCCTCCCCAACCCCTTTCGTCGTACGGAAGGCACTCGACATAGGCTATGAGCACGTTGCGATGTGTACCGCCGCCTTTTCCAGCGGTGGTCTCCATGTCGAGCAAATGCTTACATCGCTTGTAGCATGTTGCACCGAGCGGCTGCCTGCCAGCTTGCCTCGAGGGAAGCGCACGGATTACAGAGGCCTCGATGTTGCATCAGTATTACATGCTAATTTGGATCGACTGTTATAACAGCGTAACTCCTTGAAATAGTGAGCAACTTGTTGCGAACGAGAGGATTATATCGTACGATCTTCTCAAGGAGAACATTCCACTACGATATACCTTGCAACCCTATGAATCGCGGCTCTTGTGGGCCTACGATAAAATGCCACTAACTAGCTGATGGTTCCACTTCACTTTACCTTATGCAAAACGATCTCTAATCATCTCATTCACTCGCTAGAATTAGTGAGAAAAGATATGGATAAGAAACTAGTAAATTGATTTTGTTACTGGAGTTCCTATAGATTATGCTTGCGCGTGCCATTAAAAAGAGCAAAGTGTACTTCGAGTGCTAAGAAGCTCGAGAGAATATTGATATAGGAAATCGTAGGAATTAGTCTACGAGAATATTTAATTCGCATGATACTCTCGCGGCCACATCGAAAGAGGTCAGCGACCCGGAGGGGTGGAAGCAACGGCTTCGTGGGAATTTCTCATTGTGCCGGTTACAGATGAAGTTCATTTAAAATCAGCACGTAGCGAGGGATTCGTCAGTTTTTGTGGTGGCACCGGGAGCCTGTACTCTGCTCGATGTCGATAGATCGTTTCAGCTCTGGTACACACTGGCGTATCGTACGTGCGTGAGAGACCGGTGTCAAGAGACGCCAGCAAAATACACGGATACTCTGCATTCCAACGGCTCCCCCCTTCGCGCATGCATCCGAACATTCAAGCGCACTCTCGATACATACTCCCTTATTAACATTACATTTAAGTCCTCGTGCAAAACCGTTCGTTTCAAGCCTACCAGTGTACGACTTGGACATTTAAAGGCAAGCTGGCCGATCTGGTTCCCGGGAAAAGTCGATTATCTCCCCACGAGAAGCCTTTATTGCTCGTTTACTCGTTGGTTCGCGATTCAGGATGTGCGTACACGCCACGTCGGCATTCGTTCCACCTCATTTTCCGAATTAATAATACACAACAGGTTCATGTGCCGGTGGGACCATGTAGCCGGAAAGTCTGAATGCCCAGAACTGGCTGTGAGAAGTCGGCATACCAGAGAATCAAGTTTACGAGTATCTTATCTCACGAATGTCTCACCGAATATTAAAAGCGTCCCACAAACGGCTGCCCAAATATATTAGGATATATTAGGATAAGTAGGAGTTGTGTAGCCAGGACTCCTTATAAGCCACTGGGTATTGTACGGAGAAGGTGTCCCGGAGAGGTGTTTTCATTCAAGGGAATCTCGCTGAGCCCGCCACACTAAACAGGAAGAGGCCTCGCCCCTGATTCGGTAGGAGAACTGCCCTTCATTCATGCCTGTGCTACCAGAAGCGGCGCGACACGCTTGCCGACAAAACATCCCGACCCTATTCAACTCGGGTCGAATAGTTTCACTGGACCACATCAATGGAGATAAAGATCACGGTGGAAACGAGACTCGCCGCCTGACAATGTCAGGCGATAGCAGCCCTTTTTTCCCACTGTGATACTTGCTCCGGCGCAACCACTGCATTCCATCCTTTATCGTTAGTATGATGCTCGATAATTTGAACTCTTATACGATTAAAATACCATATAGAATATTTATACAGTAATATATGATTATACAGGAAATAGTGATGACAGTATAGATGTTGACAGGATCCCCGGCAGAGAACGATGATCATTCCAACCCTTTTACTCCTTCTATTAGCGTACACTGACCAAACTTGAAATAGCTCGTCGGACAAAGTTGCCTGGGATTTATTTGGAAAGTTCCAACGGACCTATTCGAGCAACAGGTTTCTGGAAATAGAGCATCACCCATGATCGTTCGCGTGGACAACGGAAGCAATGCCAAGTGTATCAACGTCAATGTCAATGCACCAGAATAACGGTTGAGGGATTGGTATCTTTTTCAACTACACCTCTTGTTGAAATCATCGAGCGGTGAAAAGGGCGTATCGGAGTGAAGCCGTGTTCCGAACTGAAAGACAAAAGGTCCCGTAGAATCCTCGGAAACAGTGGCCTAACATTAGCTGGGCTCGAGCCGGCACGGAAATACACGGTGAGAGTCTCCCTCCTCTCTTCCTCTCCGTAGATCTGCAAGCAGAACATTAATTAGGCTGGACGATAGTGTTTGCAAGCGGGCAGGGTTCACCGACCGGGAGTGCTCTTAATGGCTACACGGAAAATCGTGCCAACTGCCAGCAGCTCGCGTTCCCTTTCATTGCCAGCGAGTAGCGCGCGCGCGCGCGCACTCTCACGCGTACACACATCGCTTGAACCTGAACGCATTAATCTAATTGAGAAACGAGACGCACTCGCTATTGGATGAAAACATTCTCGATGTGATTCACGCACAATCCTATAAATCTTATCCTTGGTAACATCACCCTTACGAAGAGTGTGTGTTAAGAGAGACTTCCCTTGCGATATCTCTCGTGCGAGATCTAAAGAAGTTCTGCACTACTTTTGTAGAAGGAAAAGAGTAGTGCGGAATGGCCGGATCTCCTGGAGAAACGAAACAATCGACTGAGTTCGAGGAACGCGAGTACCGTTGTTGTCGGTGGTCTCGTGCGCGGCTAGAAATCAAAGCTGCCCGAAGACTTCCCTCGCAGACATCACGATGCAACGGTCTTCGGCGTCTTTACACGCCTGACGGAGCACGGACTTAGACATTGTGATCGAGCTGGAGCTCTGTTTATGCGGGCGCACTTCCGCTTGGAAGCCGCGCACCACTCCTATCGACTCTCTGCGCCTTTTCTCCTCTCTTTATGCATCTCGCGCTGAATCCAGCTTTCCTAAGTGTGCATCTGATTCCCATAGAAACATAGCTTACTTAGGTGCTTTCGTTTCACCAGAACTAATACGGCTGCCTTTTCATATACGATATCGATAGAGCAACATTCCCAATCGGAAATTCAATTAGAATCCGGTCGACATTGATGCACTTTGCTTCACGGTCTTCCAATTTCCGTGTCGGAAGTAGTCTCGACAGGAACAAGCGGCGGGCATCGATTTCCGAAAGATTCGATAGCAAGCGCGATGCAGGCTTCTATTTCCATCGAAGCCCAGTCGACTGAAATCGACGCCACCGAGAGGTCGATTCCCTGTGCGGAGAGCATCACCATATCCGGCCCATTTCCTCTTCCGGTGGAATGACGAGGAAACGAGTCTCAATTCCACCCGAAGCAAAAGTAGCTCTCTTCAGGTCGACGAGTTTGCAGTAAAGTTCGTGCAAGCATTACGTTCCACTGTGACGAATCTACCAGTGTGTTTATCGCACCATGATGATGATTCCACGGTGAGTTGATACAGTAAGAGGACAAGCGATCGCCGCGGGACCCGCGATGCAACCAAGCTGAATACCTTCGCAGATCGGCATTTCCACGCCGCGGAACGGAATCTTGACGTAAACGCTTATCGGATGATGGATCATCATACACCTTGGTCACACGGCCTGCCGTGGATGATGGATCATAAGCTCGTAGACTTACGTGAACTCGTAGCATCTTGTCTTCTCAGTGCGACAGGTGCCGAGTAATCGTGTCGTCTGGATGGATAAAGAAAAGAGAGGCTCGTACTTATGTTCATAGTTACTTGGATGGGCTAGTTTCGCCGGCGGAATTTCCTTGGTCAGGAAAAAAAAAGAAAGGAAGGAGTGGTGACTTAATGACTTGAGCTAGGTCGAAATTAAGGGTGGCCTGGGATCTTTGTGAAAGGCGACAACCGTTACGAAGGTGGCGAGTCACACCTGTTCGACTGGCTAGCGTAGAGCCGGTGCAGGATCCATTGTACCTGTTGCCTTTTACGATTCTCCCCTGGCCCTCTGACAAGATACTCGCGCCTGCCATCCTTCCCTCGCTTTTGCCCCACGAATAAAATCGGATTTACATCTTTCCGGCTTGAGTCTGAGCCTCGCGAACGGCATATAACCGGATTCTACGCGCGCGCATCCCGTCTTTAGATTACTCGAGCAACATGTGTTCTGTCAGCAATCCTTGAAAGATAGCTCAATATCTGAGAGATCTGCCGGAATAAAGCATACACCATGCTTCAATAAATAGCAATGATTTATTTAATTAGTTTGTCCTTGGAGAATTCAAGGGGCCCATATGAGCGAAGTCTTGTCCATGTAAAATTTGTAAATAAGTAAGGTAACCATTCGGAAGACTAAAGGAGAAAAGATACGAGGCGGCGACGTGGCTGAAAAGGAACATACGATGCGAGATGGTACAGCTGAGTTCGTAATGAAATGCCTAATAATTTAGACATCACAGAATTAGATTTCGAAGGAGGACTACGCGATCGATCGTAAATTCCCCTCTATTTATTCATTTCTTTCTCTCTCACCTTCGAAGCGGCTGCCTCGCTCTGTCTCAATCGGCATGAAGAACCCGACGAGATTCTTTCCGCCCATATTGCGGCACGCGGTTACGAGCTGTCAAATTTATTCCCTTTCCCTTCCCACCGGCATGAAGAATTCCAGACGGCCGATTCGAAGCCGCGGAATGCCAAGTGCCTACTACTCGAGAAGTCAAATAACGCGTTGTAGCGGCTGCGCAGGAGGAACCGGGTCCGAAACAGAAACCAGAACGGGTGTAATGTTAAACCGGAGCGCCGGAGAAAAACGAAGCGGACGGTGCTCGCGACTCCTACTACACACGGAACGACTACCGGCTTCGTGGGCTGCTCTTTCCGACGACGACAGATAGAATCTCTCGATATGGAACAGTGGCTACCGCGCCCAATCTATCAATATACTGTTACCTCAATGAAAACGTTACTCCTCACACTAGAACGCATACCACACATAACTTTCTTAATGTATTGTTTACATATGTATAATTCAAATCTGCACACTTATTCATGTAATGACAAAAGTAAGTGTATTATTAACTGCAAGATTTTGTATCTAAAAGGCACAATTATCGGTACCAGCGTGTCATTAAATAATAAAAGGACAGCAGTTCTATGAGGGCCATTAAGGGACAGCTGTCGCGATACCCAAATTGCCATCTGCCCTCGAAATCCTCGGTTTTAGGTTTTCCCTCGTTCCAACGGCGACATAAATTCTCTCCGGCGAAAGTCTCTACAAATATACTATCCTGTGAATGGTGCTGGAACCTTCTATAAAATTTAAAACGAGCCTCGAGTAAAAACCCACCCCTATAATTCAAGGGCGGTGAACTCCCACGGTCCAAGAGAGGTCCAAGAGAGGTCCAAGAGCTGGACGAAAATCAGAGTGTGGGAAAATCGGTAGAAGTACGATGGACCAAGATAGATAAGAAACTGGTCGGCGAGGGGAAAGAAGAGAAAGGGAATTGGTTATCAGGCAGCGTTTAAGTAATGAGGCAGCACTTAGGAAAGCGCCAGTTGTCTTTCATCGGTTGTGAACCTTCTGGTTCGACTAGCCAGCAGTGGCGGCACCTTTTTCTCTTTCGCTCGTAGTGCCAAGGCTCCACGGCCCGCACCCCAGGGTGCCTTCGCCCAGACTTCAAGTGACAATGAGCCACGCCAGAGAGAAGAGAAGCACTGAAACCTGCCATTAACGTTCTGCTTTCGGAGCACGTCTGCTCGCGCCAGAGGGGTATACTCCCGTGACAATGCTACTTCGCAGACTGGTATTATCTTTTTCTTGTGTAAACTGGCCGAAGCAGAGGTGGGCACGCCACTATTAGACACTTTAACCATCGCAGCATCCTATTTGAAGTTTTTAGTCGATAGGAATATGTAATATGGCAGTCCTTTTTCAGTGAATCTTGAATTTAATCCAGTTATCACAGAGCAATATTGATATTGATAAAATAATCTAGAAAAATGTGGATAATAGAATGTAACTTGACTTTTATTCGCAGATTCACTTTGTTGGTAGAGGATTCGACTTAAGTAGAAATTAGAGGAAGCCTCTTCCTTCCCTTACACTACCAGGGGTACACATTAAACGGATTCCAAGCAGGTAACACGTTACATTACGCCGAAATGCTGGAACACGGATGCTGGCAGGGCCGCGAGGGCCTATCTCGCAAGAATGCACTTTGTGAGCGCGCACCGGCCCAGAGGCCCGAAACTCGAGTCGTCTGGAGTTCTCTGCACACAAAGTGCCTCCTTCTCGAGCCGCTGGATTTGCATGTCGTTCGACCCATTGTTATTTCGCCGGCTACAAATTTCAAACGCTCCAACTTTCGGCGGCGTTCCATTTATCCGGCTGGGACTATTTCTCGAGCAGGCATATGCGATTTGAATGCACCTGGCGATAACGATAATACTTCCTCCCAATAAGTAGACAGTTGGCTAGTTGATGAAACTAGTCCTGGTGCGATCGATGACTGCGGTTATCAGTTGGGCAGCCGCAGTGATTGCACGAAAAAGGGCCGCGTTTGTGGTTTCCTGCGCCATAGTTGCCCTTTATGGTTTCCTAACGGTTCGCCAGGATCGGCGAGCATGTGAGAACATACCAGCTTCTTCGGGGTGAGCTGGGACTAGCTTTGGTCAGTGATACCCAGTCATCGACACCTTAGAATATCGGATTTCGCGTTGCGATTGACAGAGTTAGAACTTAGAACTATAACTTTTCAGTAGCCGGTGTCATTCGCATCAAGATAGCCGAACATTCTACTTGTATGCATTAATCTTCCAACGAGTCTTTGTCGGGTCTTGTTATCGATTGATCGGTGAAGTGCAACGATCGAAGACGTAAGACCATATTTCCAGGACACGTCAAAGTGAAACGCGAACGCCTTTAAAACGAATACCTAGCTTCGATAGCCAACCAGTGGTCCATCAGATATCAGAGGAAAAGCCTCGCCAAGAGTCAAGGAACTCTCGTTCCTTGGGCTTCTTTTTTATGGCGGTACTTGGCCGACACTTCATTTTTCAGGGGCGCTTTAAAGATGAAAACCGTGTATAAGATGGGTCGAGCGAATGCGGCGAAGGATGCGTGTCTGAGATAAAAGGGGATTGTTCATTATCTCGACGATAAGATAGACAAAGCGAGGGAAGACCTCGCTGCTGTCGGGACACTCGCCAGAGATTTTAAGACCACCCTTTGAGTAGACGACGCAATTTTTCTTCGTCCTTGCTTCATAAACAGGAAATAGCAATTGGTTATGGATATCGAACACTTTTTAGAAGATGCCACTTTCTGTTACAAGAATGATTCATTTAGTCAATAATTTCCCGTAGAAAGAAACGAAATCTTAATGGCCTATGCATCACCGGTATTATCTCTCATAGGTATCATCCAACCAGTCATTATAAACGATTTTATGCCCTCCGTTATGATTATCTCAAAATTTCTTCATTTCGGTATTCACGGAACAGCGGGAACTCGATTCCCCACTTCTGCCTGTCTCGCTTAATCCAACAGGAACATAAAAACATCACAAGAGCGTGCCTCTACTCAAGGCGTTACAAGAGTGAAAAGATATTCGCACGGTGCACCGACCTGTGTGCACAGTCACGTTCCATTTACCCCTTACATTTGGCACGGAAACTCCACACGCCTCCACTAGCACATTTCTCGGAAGCGTTATATTTATCGCCACGTGGAACAAGCGATAGCGCACTGCAGTGGTTATTATTGTATCATGTCAGCTGGTAATTGCAAGGGGTGCATGAAACCTTAATTTCCTTCCAAGATCGCAAGAAGTCCCTTGTATATCAGTGACGGTATCGCGGAATCCAGGCTAACTACCGGGACGAACAGTTGCGACATCGAGAAAGGACAGGAGCGCGATGAGAATGAGGCGAACGAGCGATACCAGTGCAGATGAACTGCACCCGCTAACGTTCACTATATGGTAGGACGTATGTCTTTAACGAGGGTCATTTGCGCGCCGGCCCTCTATGTGGCTCGATGTATTCTACGTATTATGATTACGCGTATCCGTCGGCTTCTTGTCGGCATCGCGGAAACCAGAGTGTGTGTGTGCGGAATGCACGTACATCGTGCCACATAAAGATGCCTTCGTTCTCTGATCTCAAGTGCACGATTATTCTATGTCTGCTACTCCACAAGTCGAATCCTTCGATCCGTTATCCTTTTGTGATCTTAACTTGATTCCGTTTTCACATTATACATTACTTACACATTTAATATTTAAATACTTTTATATATAATTCGTATTGAGGTACTTTTATTAGCGGAAAATTATTGGTTAAGTATTACTCTTTAAATAACATTGTCAGACTTGTTTTATTTGAATTGTTGTATTAATAATCTACTCAAGAATGACTGTCTTCCATGAGAAGTGTGTTGTTCGGAGAAGAGTCGCTTAAAGGCCGAGCAAGTATGTTTCTGCAGTGAGATGTACGTGCTTCGTGATGCATGGGGCGGGCGCATTTTTGCGCTTCGTCTTTGCCGTGAGAAGAAACACTAGACTCCATCCACGGGTCTGATATATCGCGCACGAGCACTGATCTCGTACGGGTACGGGACACCCATATTCGAAAGGAAAAGAGAGTGAGAGAGAGAGAGAGAGAGAGAGAGAGAGATACCAGAGATAGCGTACGCATGGATGACTGGGAACGCATGGTTGCGCTGATGCGAGGAAGATCTTAATCGTTGGAAACGATCAAAGATTAAGTGAATTAATGGCGAATACTCTTTTCCTGGCCAAAAATGACCCGACACTTAATTAGTCCTGAGACACGACATGCTCCACTTATACCCGCCGTTGGAAGTATCTCATTCTTACAATTGGTTGGATCTCATGCCAAGGTGCTCCCACTTATAGGCAGGAACTGGTCAAGTCCGAAAGTGTATTCATGATAAAATATTGATGCTTGAATTGTTATACTTTCTATGCGTTCCGAGGAATAGCAAGGGAGTACAAAAATGACAAGGGTTATTGGAATTAAGATCGATCGGCACTTGTCTACCGTATTGTCTCCGGTAGTCTGTTTAATGAATAAATGAAGGGTGCGCCATCCCCATATATCGGAGCACGAAATGCCAGAAGGAGTATTAATAAGTCGAGGGTGATGGGGCACTCGAGTCCGTTGAGAGAGCTGTCTCAGTACGCCGGGCGAATTTTCGAGTGGCGTTCCTTGCGAGCGCCCTTTATCCGAGCACGAATAATGGGGCAATCGTGACGAAGAACTTCCTGTCAAAACAAAGCCACGAAAGCCAGACGACTTACGCAATTAGCAAGCTTCTTTTTCAGGGCATCCTCGCCTCCTCGAGCGAACGCTCGCCCCCTTCTTTGGTAAGAGTGGCTGAGCTCGCCGCCTCCCGGGTGGATCGCGCCTACCGAACAAGCCAAGTGCGCATCCCGCCCGGTAAAAGGGTCTCGATAAAAACCTTTAACGGCCGCTCAAAACGATTTCGCGACGGCGGCGTCGGGTCTCGGAGGTCGCGCGGCAAGAATGGCATTGCGTGCTGCTCACCGAATCAGCACGCCTCGGCCGCCGGATACCCCTTCTTATTGCGTTAATTAATTACGGATCTTAGCTGCCGGCGGTCCCATTAGAACATGAAAATAATTGAACTGGATTCCTGCGTGTCAAAGTCGAGCTGGCACCGGAGGGTATGCGGTACACCCTAGCCGTCTGCCGGGCGTTCGCCATATGTGCTTCTTGGACAACTACCTCCCCATTTACCTCATCACTCATCAACCATTATTCGGTAACGGTCGTTCCACGGACCAAGCCAGAATATCGATAGGGCCAATTTAGTACCGCTGGATTCCGATAAAAAGGGCTGGCTTTCGATCTTTTTGCGCTTCGACATCGTTACACCCTCCCCGGTAAGAAGCTCAACGGTTTTCGGGGACTACTAAGGATTCCTTGTTAGAAAGGATTAATTTAAGGAATGAAACGATCTTTTTCATTCAGTATGATACCGAATAACTGAGCCCTGTTCGTGTGAAATAATTGGAAAAGAGAAGGTGTGTACGTACCAGTGTCCTTGATACGAGGTCTTGACAAGTTTGACGGTGAAGAGGAACTGTATGGCGCAAACCAGAAGGCAGCAAAGATTGAGGGAAAGGGCAAGGGCGCACAGCGCTAGGGTGACCTCGTATACGATGGTATACTCCTCGGGGCTGATGAGGCTGCTGGGCGTCACCGTCAACGGTGAGATCTTGAGTAGGAAGATCAAGGACAGTAGCGCCAGTAGCAAGGACACCAAACACAGTAAACCAAGACTCGTCAGGGTTTCTTTCGCCCCTGCCTCCTGATCCCGATGATTCCTGGAGAGCGAGGATGACCAGGAAGCATTGAGGGGCAAGGCCGTCGAACCGACGGCTAACTGAACACCGGCAGGTGCTTGGAGCGCAGGTGCTGGGGAAGGTGTCGCCTGGCTTGGCAGCCGGGACAACCTGGATATGTCGAAACCACCATTTGCTTTCGGTCTGTCGTGATGCAGTTGCACCTGCGAGGCCAGCGTATGCCCCAGGTTAGTCGTCACGTGATTACCGTTGCTCGCATTTGCATTGTTGTTACTGTTGCTGTTACTGTTAGCCCCGGCGATAGGGCTGACGCTGTTGACGGAATGCTTGGAGGTCGACAGGGTCGACAAATTCAAGGCGTGGGAATGATTGAGCCGTTGCGAGAGATTATTCACGCTGAGCTGCGAATGATTCAAGGGATGCCTGTGCGTGGATGATGGCGTGGTGGCGGCTGTTTGGTGGACATTCGCCGGCACCGGTCTCTGGCCTGGGTGCAAAACGGAATCGTAGACATCGAGACCTCGTCCACCGTTTGGTCCACGCGATCCACCCCCGGTGTAGTGTGGCTCCTGTTGATGGGGATGATGATGATGCTGATGCCCGCCGTGCAACGAGCCCGCGCTCGCCTGGTACTCATTGTGGTGATGCCTGGAGCCCGCTGAGGACGGTTGCCCCGTCAGGATATGCTTCAGCATTACTCGAGGCTGCTTTACCGAGGGGTAGGCTGCTCCTCTCCTCCTCACACCTCTACATGGTACCCAGAAACCAGACTAAACCTTCTGCGATTGACACCCTGTCACCTTTAACTCCTATTTTCTCTCGTAAACGCTTCTCGACCGAGCTCCCTACCGCCAGTTGAAAGTTCCTGGGCTCGTGGGATTCTCGTACAGCATAACTCGGGAGTTGTCTCAGGGTTGAGAGGATGACTCTCCTACATAGTATTCCTGCCGGCTTCTACATGATGCCGCTCCGGAAGCAAGACGCGATTAGAGCCGTAATCAGGGCCGACCACCTGGAATCGGTCCAGTCGCCTTCACTTCTTTGGCAAGGGTGGCTGCTGGGTTCCTGGGCTCAAGGAATTACTGCATAGCAGCTCCACCATGGCGACGGCATCCGCTCCTCGGCAGCCTACATAACTGGGCTACCCTCTGCGTGTCTTCACTGCCTTTTCGGCAAAAGTCTTGGGAACTGGCACAATTCCACACGACAGGAACGGGGCAACAGGACAGCGGTGGAAAGGGATGGGATCGGCACGAGCATGATTAGATGATTGCTGATTCGCCAGGAAACCTCCCTCGGCCCAGGGAGTACAAGGGGGAGCCTTCTCCTCTGGCTAAGGCGGTTGTAGTCTTGGTCGGAGAAGTGCTCGGCTGCCAGAGAGCTCGTCAGCCGGCATGGCTTCCGAGATGGTCCTGGTACTTCTGAAACAGGTTCAGGCAAATAATTAATGGACTCCTCTCACCTACGTATATCGGGCACCGTAAAATGAATAAAAAGCAAAATAGATACGCGCTATAATCTACCGAGCGGCTCTTCTATATCATCTACGCTCGCAGTGAATGGGATTCGATAAAACAACTATTAAGGTCAATCCCTAAAGAATTAGGCCGATCGATATTATTATGATTGTATATCTGTCCTTAAGATCGTCAAGATTCGCACACGAATATGTTGTAATTTGTAATCGACAATTCAATAATGTAGTAACCATATTGAGTCATTTCCGTTTGATTATGCGGCTTCCAGGGTTATACATTCTCTGATAATTTTCCAATGATCTCCGTAGGGATTCTCGGGGCTTCCCGAGCTCTTTAATCCAGTATTAGCCGTACAAGTTTCGACGTTACGAATACTCGGGATTAGCAAATTATTTTTTGCACTTTTCCTGGATTATGCACTCTTATTTGCGTGTCATGTCTAGTATAATATGATAATAACAGTGCGACGTTTCGCTCGCAGTCACTTCCCCATACAAAAGGGGATGTTGGATTTTCCGGTAGTTAACTTTCCTAACCGCAGAACCGATCGTGCGAGCAACTCCATTTTTTCTACGTTTCCGCGTTCTTCCTCCTTGAAGTCATTGTGCCAGTGGTTTCTCAGGCTCGAGTACACCAGGGGAAAAAGTGCACTCGCATCGCGGGAAATTAGCATGTACGCATGCGAGACTGTTCGTGGGGATGTGTGCATGTGCATATACGTGCGTGTGCATGCACCATCCGTCCCGTTACAGAAGGGTCCCGTGTTTCCCAAGGGCGCGTAATTCACCTGGCAGGAACGTAAATCGTACGAGTCAAAAAGTAAATAGTGCCTCTTGGAGCGGTGAGTTCGAAGGCAGGGAATTCGAAGTGAAAATCAACCTGTTGGAAGGCAGATAAGCACCTTTGCTCGGGGCAGAAGACATAAAGAAAGTTCGTACAAACGACCTCGCTTAACTGAATGCCCCCGACTAAATGGCACTTTGCATATCAATTCCCACCCTCCAACCCCCACCGCTATAGCCTGAAGTCATAATATGTTTAACTACACATTAACGATTAAGGACCAAGCATACATCCTTAACGAGCTAAAATAATACTACGCTTCCGCCAAACGACAATTGCCTTTCATATACGCGGAATGCAAAAAGGCTGAATCGACAGTGTCACTTAACCTGAAGGAAATTACAAGAAAAATGTTAATGCGTCTCCGGGGACTTAATGAACTAAAGAGGTACTAAGGATCCTACCATGTAACTTCTAACTTCCGTAGATTATCTCATGTAATAAGTGCTGTTCGTGCAACCGACACTCCTTCAAATTCATACCTTGACAATGATCACTTTCTATTAAGTATAAACTCTCATTCCACGGATGTTCATGCCCGAGTTTCCTGCGGTCGAGAAAGTAACGCGGTACGAATAAGCGGGTGGTCGGGTGAGAAAGACAGAAGTAGAAGGAAGCGTGCGGAGGACTACGAAAGATCACAGGTGGAACTGGTCGGTTCGATCATTGCCGTGCGCTGAGAGGAACGATTAAGTCGGCAGGATATACTTTATTGAATATTCCGTTATTACAGGACGCAACCGGCGGGCCGGGATAGTCATTATGGATCGATGAACTCGATTCTAACGACACGCCCCTGGACCGAGCGGGAAACGCGCTTCTGTATCGCCCTCTCCATCGTTCTTTCCCTCTCTCAATCCGCACACTCACTCCCTCCTTTTCTCTTATCAGTCATTCGACGTATTGACATACTCTTTTATTCGATAATCCATAAGAGGACTTCGAGATCCTCGAGTGAAAAGGGTCGATGTGCACATCTCGGCATTGTAAAAAGTGGTAACACTTTTATCTCCATGTCCTTGTTCGATCAGCCTGTATGTAGATCGAGAGAATCAAGCAGAAGGAGAACGGCGTAAGTACTTACGTGCCGATCGTACAAGAAAAGGGTCTTTCCCTTATGGAGGATTAAGCATGCCTGACATGTTTCGGACGTGTCCTTTCAATACCGTTAACTCCCGTTCGCCGTGATGGTCGAGCAGTTCCGGATTTAAACATGGTGAGAGGCAGAAAGAGAGGGGTTCGAAGGGGACGATAGGGAGAACTCGATACACGTATGTATGTGTGGATACTAGAATGCATTGGAAAACCAATGTTATTTTCTTGTCAGAAGTCAGTCGGCGAAATCGTTACGAAAGGCACTGGCAGTTGCCCCCTTGGGAAAATGGATGGTCTACTGGAGGCCGTTTGCCAGAGCGTGCTATGAATCACTATTCAATTTGCGATGTCGACTGTCTTTAATGCACGCTCGCTGCGAAATCACTTTCAACCGCGCCTGCCTCCCTGCCGGGCTAGCGTTGTTGCATCGAAAGAAATCCTACCTGGCATTTCTATTAGGAGCCCTATTAGGACTCCGGGGAGGCATAGAAAGTATGTATGAGAGGTTGGCCTACGGTCTTATCCAAATTGGTAGTGTTCCGCGCAAGACCCATGGATTTCTATTACACAGCTACGTACGGACAACACTGTGCCTGTCTTGTTAACACATTGATCAACTGTTTTATCCAACAACCAACCTCAACCAACAACCAACAACAACCAACCACCGATTATATGCCAATCGAACAATCAAGAAGATCAGCATATAAAACAATTAATTCATCCCCCCAAAAAATTGGGTCCAACAATAAACAATTATTAAAACTTACACCGTTGTATTTCGATATTTCAATTAAACACAGCTTGAAATCTGCAGAAAAGTACGCGTAGAATCGATTGTCAGGGGAAGAGATTCGCTAAGGTCGTAGTAAATAGTGGGGGCTTGTTGCGTGTCGTTTTGCGCGGCGTCCGTAGGCAGCTCGTCAGCGAGCGCTCGCTTGGCTGCGAGTGCATTTTCATGGGGAGTAGAGAGTAGAGTAACATGACTCGATCCCGCGAATTCCAGCTTCCCTACCACAGTGTTCCAGATCACGTGGCACGATCCTGAGCCGCAGGATCAGAGCGCCGGCCGGCCGGCCGGCCGGCGAAAGAGCGGGTAGGAAGAGCGATCTTGCTGGCGGCGAGAGGAGAGAGCGAGAAGGAGAGCGACGCCAAAGGAGAGGAAGAGGATGAGGTGGGAGAACGAGCGGCATCGGGGAATCTACAGGAGAGAAGGTCTGTTGTCAATAGCCAGACTTGACTCATAGAAACGGGTTCCGCTCGCATTCCGGACGTCCAGCCTGCTGGTCACGTCGGCTTCCCCGATCCTCGCCACCACCTCCACGCGTATGCATATATGTATTACTATCATGACGACCTACACACGTTAAATCCATGCACACGTAGATGCGCCTGTTACGAGCTACGCAAGATTGAAACTACTTCGCGGACATTAGAGTAATTGAAGCTGACACACACACTTCCGATCTCGCACCATACTCTTCTTCATCCCTGAGGAACTTTGTATCGGATGCAAGCTCTTGTATGGAAGATTGATAAATAGCGAAAAAGTACCCCTTGCAAATAAGTACGTGTTTGAGAGAATTAGTCTGTTGGCGAAGGTGAGATCCACGTTTAGGCAACTGGTTTCGAACATCGAGTCAACTTCGATCGTGATTGTTGTTGGCTTGCCGATAATACGTCAAAGTCGTAATCGCCTTCGATTAGCGAACGCGTCGTATAAGAATGAGGAGCTCGATGTGATGTCGGTGAAGGAAGTAACAGGGGCTTACGCGTACTTAAACGCAAGCTTGCATGAGGACAATGACAATGCAGGCAGCCCTATAAGGGCCGCTTACCATCCGCATGTGCCGGTAACAATCATCGTCAGAAGTATAGAGGCTTTAGAGGCGCCGTTCGCTGGATTAATTTGCCCCTTTTTTTTTATGGAGATGATCTTCTCAGTCACGTTTACTCATTTTTGCCAGGCAAATGTTCTCGTCTCTTGTGTGATTCATGCCTGACAGAAATATCTCGTTTTAGTTCTGATTCATGAAGACTTCGAATATTTTATTTTTGCTTCCGTTGCTCTTCGTTCTTGCCAATAGAGAAATGCGAAGTTGTGTATTTGATGAGTTGAGAATGATTCGAGTTCAGGCAATATTGGGACATAATCGGTTAAGTGAAAGCAATGGAATCAGAGAGGTTTTTTTAATGTTAGTGTCCGAAAATAGTTGGAGAGTGGGGGACCGCTTTCCGCTTTTTGTAAGCATTGGGAGCATAACGGTGTCAGATAGGTTTCAGGCCCTTTGGACTAACACCGGATCTACGATCAGGTAATCCAAGGGCGCATCGACATAAACTACGAGTTTTATTCTTTCTCATGAGCAGCGGGGCATCAACAGTCAAATTTCATTAGTCTCGTATAGCGTGGATTTGGAATATACCACCAAGCTGGCTCGTAAAACACGCTCCCCTAAAGAAGAGTCGGTTGAGATCTTGGAATCTCCGAATTAAAGATTACATTCACTCCTTGGATTGACACGAGTCTCTAAATCTCTACTAATTATAGACAAACCAAAGCTTACGGGGAATGAGATAAGATTAACACATTGTTGACACGGCATAAATATACTAGTGAGACATATGACGACATACACATGTATTAATTTACGCAATAATCAAAGATGAAGATTGACATTCGTTTGCATCCGGATATTTTTTAAATCAATTACTAAAGGAGACGAGCGACGATGCGTTAATTAATCGCTTCTCGAATTACGAAGGAATGTCGAGGTATATAGGAGGGAATGACAGAGTGGTGCGAGGGGCGAGTCAAGGGTAGCGGTGCGCAGGAAATAAAAGGGTGGAAAGCCGACGGAAACCGCAAAGAGGAAGGCGGCGGACTGGGTAGTGAAATAGGATAAAACTCAGAGCGCGCGGATAGGACTTCACTCGTCATCGGAGAAGCCCCGCATGCCTCACATAAGCTCATAACTATTTTACCGGCAGGTAGCGGACTGTTTTATAACTCGAGTCCCATTGCTTCTACGACCATAAGAAATTCAACACTTGGACAGAATGTCGCTCACGCCAATTTAGCAATTGCGAATCAGTAGCTCGCGCCAATTATACTTGGGATATTCTAATTATGTCTAACAATCTTCCTGGTCGTCGTCGGGGGTCGCAGTTAAGCTTAATTACCATTAATTGGCACATTATGCGCATCACAGTAAATCTGGTATTGTTCGACAAAAGCGTGCGACGCAAAAACGGACATCCGTTGCAGCGTCGTAACAATGAGATTGAGCCTCGTAAAGATCGCGTCGATTTATGCCAGGCAAATGCACCGCCAAAGTAATTTCATCCTTGCTCCTCGGCATTGAGAACCCGGCATAAATCACACACTCTGTATACAAGATAAAAAGCATGCATTGTTCGTCAGTGAATCTTTTAATAGCGCGCCTCGTATTAAAGTCTAGCCAAAGAAAGTAAGAAAATTTCATCCGGTAACATAAGGAAGGACTGGTTAAAAATAATAACTTTGAATAATTAGTTTCGACAGGAGCAAATCCCACCGAGAATAAAACGACATTCTAGACTACAATAAATTGAATAAATTGAAGGGGGAAAAAAAGTTGGCATGTTGATACGTGTATGCGTACAAGAAGAAGGTGTTCATCGAAGATAAAAATATACGGAAGTGATTTGTGAGTGTGTTACGAAACGCTTCGATAGTGAAATCCTTTGAGGTCGAATGCTTTGAATGGCTGATCACTCTCTGTTCTCTTTGGCGCGTTCTTTCTCTCGCTCGGCTTCCAAATCATTTCGCCCGCGGGACATATGCATATTTCTAGGACGGTAATGGGATGTCTGGGCTCAAGGTCACGCGCGCTCCTGACGTATCGTGTCACCACAAGAAGACAAGCAAAAAGCAAACGCCGCGCCGGTCGCTTCTACCGCTCTGACAAACAAAGCTCCTGACTCCGAAAAGAATAATGGACGACGCTTATGAGAGATGACGGTTTCCGCGAGTCTCTTATCCACTCTATTAATTTGCAGATCAATAATCGTCTCTATTATCTTGTTTATATCGAGACACAGGCAGTTATTACTCAACGCGGTACAAATGTGCGTCCACGTGAATGTGTATACATATACGCGCAATATCTACAGATCGCTATTCCAACATACATTTATCATTCGATCAGCAGCACCTGTCCGACGATCAAAAGAGGGGGGAGGCGGAAGGAGCGGGCGTCATTGGCGTTTTGTAGGATACACAATCGAGTCTGCTGGCAAGCGCCACAACCAAATTTCATAGAGGTCAATGACACCCGTCGTCGATCGATCTATCCACACGATCCAAATCGTGAAAGATCGATATTACAAAATTAAATCCTCTTTACCACGATCTGATTGGCTCGATATTCTCTTATGGGACTCGAGAGGTTGCCCTCGCACCGACAAATAAGGCATGCAAACATTCCACCCCAGGCTTTAATGGAAGTTGCACGTGGCTCTTTGATTTTATCCAGGAACGCGGGAAGAACTGCTCGATACCGCACGCGTGCGCTCACTTTGTTCAGTGAAAAGCAGAAGAACTTTTCCTGGAGCGGCAAGCGCTCGCGCGCGCCCGCGCGATCGCGGCCGCACGCCCGGGAAACTCGCTTCCGTTTTTGCTGCAACCGAGAGCGACCGGCGTAATTGGGGCCGGAGGAGAAGCAGGCGCAGGCCAGAGTACCACGAAGAGGAGGCGAGCGAGCAAGAAGCGGAGGAAAGAGGTAGAAGAATCTCCCAGAGCTTGGCTACGATGCTAGATCCGCCGCACAAGGTCAATGATTTTCCAAGCGGACCGATGAACTTGTGCCGCGCACACACGCGCGCGCGCCCTCCGGAGATCGAGAATGAGAGAGAGAGAGAGAGAGAGAGAGAGAGAGAGAGAGAGAGAGAGAGAGAGAGACCGGGAGGGAAAGAGTGAGAGAGAGAGAAACCGGGAGGGAGAGTAAATACACGCTCGGTGCGGAGCGAGTGCACCGAGAGAGGTTCTTGCCAAGAGAAAGGAAAGAGAGGAGGCAAGGTCGTTGCCTAGATAACAGTTGGAAGGTACAGTTGGTTCGCATGCCTAGAACCGTCGACATGAACACAGAGAGGACGAGAGAAGGATATCAAGCTTAGCAAGAAAGTTGCCAGGACTCGTAAACCACAACAGGAGGAGCCTGCTTCCCGAACTAGCCTGTGCGTGTTGTCCTGTCGTCCGGGACACTTGTCGTTTCGTGCGGGAGATGCCAACAGGTGTTCCCCGCGTGGAAGATTTTATCTGGCGACCATCTTAATGTCCCTCCTCTCTCCTCCTTCCCTCGGCCCTACCCGGACGACTTACGCGCGCCCGCCACTTACATAATTTATGCTATTGTTTTTTACTTGTTCCCATGACACTGAACTTCCGAGACCGACGAGAAGTTTGGCAGACCGATGATCCCTTAATCGGTTGAATCTAAAATTGTTCGCGTTTCGTTTATTCTAGTTTAATCAAATCAGTGATTGTCTGTGGAACAAGCATTTCTAAAACACAGCAGCTGGATGACTGTTTAACTATTCAACCTGGTGATGGATCACTCGGAAAGTCCTCTTGGTCCAGAAGAGAATCAGTGGTCAAGTGACGGTAACAGTGATACTATCGTAAGTGGCGAGGGGCATTCGGCAATTTCCCGCCGGCGAGAAAAAAAGGGTCCGGGCGGGCATTCAGGCCCTCTCGCCTTTGGCGGTTAGGAAAGCGCGAGAGCGTGCAGACACGAGAGGAATTTAAATTTCCAGACTGCCAAAGGGAGCCCCGACGCTGCCGCTGCCGTCGGCGGAAAGGGTTAAGGAGAAGGAGGGTTTTGCTATCGGCGGGATATCTCCTTTTTTCCTGCGTCGAACCTTACGTTTGGAGAGGAGCGAACTGGCGGAGAGGGCAAAGAGTGATGTAAGAGAGATGTACCTACAACACAGGGCGCCTCTTCCTCCTCTTTCCCTCTCTTATTCTGGGCTATCTCTTTCTCTCTCGCTCTCTCTGTCGTTATCCTCCTTCCTCGTCCTTGCTGCCAATCTCTCTCACTCTCTTTCTCTTTGCAACCGACTGCCAGCATTTCACTCTCTCCACCTGCGGCCGGTACTTTCCTCTGTCTTTATCAGTCGAATTACAGCCTTTCCCCTCTCGCTCCACTTCGCCGATGCCCGTAGCTGAGCGAGCAGACTATATTCGCCCGTCCGGAGTGGGCCCGCTTGAATTTAACGTGGCAGGTGCCTGCTCAATGGACACTGGGCCCCGCATCTCTTCCTTTCCACTCACCAAGACTTCACCCTTCACTTCGCCACTCTTTCTTTCTCACTTCCTCCACTTTTCCTTTCTCCACCCTTTCGCTCACCTTCACCGAACTTTCTCTCGAATGCCCGCCGCCTGCTCACTGGTTTAGGGCCCCCGCCGATTAGCCGAAACTGTGTGAAACTCTGCCTTTACCTTCGCCGGGTCACCCCTTTCACCCTTCGCGCTTCGTTGCCTTAACTCCATGGGATCTCTTAATTCTACCTTTCTCGACTGGTAGTACTTAGTAGACGTGTATTCAAAAGTCCTGGTTAATTAACGAGAATCCTATGGAAATTCGTGACGAACAGATGTGATTCTCTGTGTACCCGGTTGATGGTGGTGGTGGCGGCTTGCTTAGGGAACAACTCTCTTCGACTCTAGGCAATTATTTACTTTCCACCTGGATGTCGCGTGGACCCCTCAGCCTTATCTGTATTACCAACGCGCTACCGTGGAAACATGCTTCATGGCTCATCATAATTCTTTCTGTCACACAAATGCGTCACCAAGCGCATTGCAATCTTGAGTAGGCTTATTTCATGGCAGAAATCTTTCCTACCAGAAATATATCGGTCACGATACTTGGCACGATTCTACTCGTCTTTCAAGGAGATTTCATATTCTTATGCTAGCCTTCTGTCGATACTATAAGAGAGCTGCTGCCGACAATAGGCAGTGCAAGCGGCTTGCAGCGGGAAAGTTCGAGTGGCATCTTTAGTCCGGCATCGGCGCCCGGGCAATGCGCCCGATTACAGATGAGAAAGCAAGCAGTCTTAGGTATAGCACCGGCGAAACAGGATTGCTACGAAGGCAAGGCCGAGAAAGAGAGAGAGAGAGAGAAGGAGATAGCACGTGCATAATACTGGGAATGAAGAAAATTACAAAATTGCACTCGGCCTCTGCTCGAGCCGACCGCACACGTCGAGATTACCGCGGGTCTTCTCTTACTCCCGTAATCGAGCGTTTTGTTCGCACTTACTGCGCTTTTAATACGGTTACGCGAGCAGCCCTTCCGTTTCCGCCCTTCTGCCTTCCCTACTCACAACCTGGTGCGCACTCTTTATCTGGCTACTCCGACCGGGCCTACTCCCTTAGAGAAAAGAAGGAAGCGCTGCACCTGTTCTCAAACGGCTTGCAATCCACGCACTTACCCTGCCAGTCCCTTCGTAAACAATTCTTGAACTGGCGAGTCTCACAATTTCGTTTCTTCGAATTTTTATTCTTGTAGAAACAATGTAAATAACGTGCGGTATAATTTTGGTTTTTTAGAATAGATTTACGCACTTCTCAATTTTATTTAAATATAGGCATTTATTTCATTTTATTAGTCTCGAAGCAGTAGATGATAGGTCGCGCGTTTTCGCGGTGAGAAAAGCCGCCACGAAGAAGCGGTCGGAAACGTCCCTGACCTTGCGAGTCGCGCGGTTTATTCAAGTGCCTGAGCAAACAGAGTCGCTGCCGAAAGCAGTAGCTTTTTTTCTTCATGGAGATCAGAAAGATCATTCGTCAAATCGAATGATCTCACCACTGCGCGATGACCATTGTATACTGCTGAATGAGAATGAAAGGCCCGGAGGGGGACGAGTGGCCGATACGTGCTACGTTCAAGCGATACAGACAGGCTAACTAACAAGTCGGCGGTAACCACAAGCCGATCGTGGTAAACCGTATTCCCAGAGTAGTCGCAGTGCATCAAACAGGTTTTCGTCAATGTTCTGGCCACCGTTTAGCAAGTTTCATTACTGCCAATTGGCACCCCTCCTCTCCAATCACCCACCATCTCTTCCACGCTTGATTTTAGACTCTTGGACCGACACGGAGTGTATTTTGCACTCCTATTGCAGATGACACGAGGACTTAGTATTAATTATCCATTGATTACAAGGGACAAGACATATTTATTTATTGCTCAAACTCAACGATGATTATAATCATCGATCTCAAAGGTTCCAGTGAAATACCTAGCGCAATAAGATATTTCACGCGTTTCCATTCGATGCTTTCCCGCTCTTCTCGGTGTCCCTCCGGAATCGAGGCGAATGATTCATGATCTCGTTCGCCGATGATACTAATAAAAGATCGGTCGAGAATAAGATGGAATCGTGTCCCGTCTTCCTTTTGTCTCAGGGAACGCGATACAGAAACGGCTGTACCGCTCTGCGGTTGGCTACGAGAGAAAGAGAGAGAGAGAGGAGTAGAGTGGGTATCGTGCGAGAGACCGCACAACACGCTATGGGACCCGGCTGCATCGACGATTTTTTTGCATGCCTATGTAACATCCAGCCCTTTTTTGCCACTCCGCTGAGAGCATTGAGCATGAAGACATTTTTCTCGATGCGTCTCTCGAACGGCGAGAGGAAATGCGATACGAAAGAATCTCCAATTCGCATATCGCTGAGTAAGTAAACGATCTAGATGGGAGACTGTATTATCCCATGACCGATTGATCAATCTGAAATCTATCTCTTTCTTGTGGATACTGCAGAAAGGTAGAGTAAGTTCTTTACTTACAAATGGGATGGATTTCTTACGATAATGATTCGATCCTTAAGGCGCGGTGCAATGAGAATTATCGCGTGACTCGTTCGAGTTTACCCACAGCATCCGATGGCTGGACGAGTAGAAAATCTGGTGAAGCTTAGGGCACTCTGAAAGTGGAACTTCGTGGGTGTCGAGATTTCCACGCAAGCCGTCTGACAACCCAGTGTCTGTACAATACCGCTGGCATGCCGTGTAGCATTCAAGAGAAAGAGAGAGGCTAATCAAATTATATGTTATCTCGAGGAAGTACTGTGGAGGTTGTATCTGTTCGTCTCACGAACACCAAGCCAACCCGACCACGAGAACAGTTTAGCTGAAACTAAAAGTTCTACTCGGCGAACGTTCACATTACTCCAAGGTAAAAGTATGCCGAAGATGCAGACTCTGAAAGTGGAGCAAAGATGATGCACGCCAGCTCAGGCATTCACTTTGCTTCTAATTATTCCTGACAATTCTCTGCGCCATCGCTCGCTAATTTTTTGCCAGTAACGACGACCTACACTCGTCGGCATGCTTTGGCTTCTTAATAGTCTGACCTTGAGACTGTCCTAAGGAGAGTGCCTTTATTACGACGCAACCTTCGTACACCATCGTCTGCAGGGCACCCCCGACCTGTCATTGGCAAACTCTATCACTGATAGTTTCATATTATCATTCACGAATTTCAAGAGTACACCACTTTTCCTGACGATCCATTGTACCGATTAGGTACTTTCGAAATAATAGGTTGCCAGAGGGATTGATTCGAGATTCGCCATTTGTCAGATGGATCCTCTACTGCTCAGGAATTAAGGGGAATTAGTAGTCAGACAAAGTCGAAATTATCGCAATTACTTGAACGACGTTGAGAACAAAAGGGCGAATAATTGGGTACTATTATGTTCTTATCGGCCGTTTTTTCGATTTCTCCTGTCCGTCGTTATGGGCGGGTTCCATGGGCAATGACACCCACTCTCTCCTCTCATTGAAACTCACTTCCTACCGATTCTCTTGTCTACCATTAACATGCTTTTTTTTTCGTCGGACAGCGATGACACTTTGGCATCGAGTCCAAGTGCAGTCGGCTGAAAGCTTCGCACACGCACCGCAAGTTAAATTAATCTCGGCTGCGATCCATCTGGTGCAGCTGCGTGAGATGGAATGCGTTCAAGATATATACTTAAGGGAGAGTAAAACCGCCAGGGAATATCGTGGCTGGGTATATACGAATCGCGAGGCCATCTCTTTCCTTTCGGCTTCCATCGTTCAGGGTCGACGCGCACCTCGAAAATCCCAGGGACCTTCCCTTCTTGCACAAATAGTAAGTGCATACTTTCCACTCCAATTCGCCGTCGGTGGAAAGTCGAAAGTGCAAGCTGACATTCCTCTCTGGCTTGCTCTCCTCAAGTGTATGACTGATCGGATAAGATCGATGTGTATCTCGGCCGGCGTCCTTACGAGCCTTGAGAATTCACGAGCTATGTGAATACATATGTGAAGGAACGAGAGCAGCCGAGATAGGCCGAGAACGACGAGTAATCGCGACGACATCGTCGACTATTGCCATGATGTAATCAGGCTTATCTCGTCGACGTAACAAATAAACCAAGCTGAATCCCCACGAACAGCAAGTAGGATTTATCCGCACGCTGCGGCCATTGATGAGCGCACCGAGAAAAATAGGTCGTCCACGCGAAGCTCGACACGAATACACGAATCACGCGAAAGAGCATAAACTGATGAGAATGACGTAAGCCTGGCTCTAATCTTATTCGTGACCCCATTATTTATACCGAGAGCACACACGTGTGTGTCCGCAGCGGCTTCGCGTTGTCATGGGGACTCGTGTTCTCCAGTTCGATGCCACTGGAACTCTAACTTTCCGACCGTAATTACTATGTACGCCGGCAGCTATCAGATAGTGTTAATAGCGGAGAGAGAAAGAAAGAGTTAAAAGCCGGTTGGCACGTGGAACATATGCTCCCATTGTTTTGATGATTGCCCACGATACGCGACACCCGCCACTCGCATTTAACGAGACCAGGAATCCTAACTGTACCTGCACTCTACCAAGTGCAAACAAGTACGGTAAGATACGCTAATATTCCTTGCCGATCTTACTGTTACTCCGTGAGAATTCACGTGATCCGTGCAACAGGAAAACCCTGCAGAAAGTGTGCTTGCGATAAGGTATCTTCCACACCCGGTTCCATCGTAGTACGTGGAAAAGTGCTCTGAGTATGGAATTGTTAGATATGTATCGTCTTGCTTAAGTAATGCTTTGTAATGCCCTTTTAGCAATAGATCATTAACATCCCATTAATCTATTTTATGTTAAAACGTACACGTGCCACCGGTACATAATTGACTAGCAAATTGCAAATTGAATAGCAAAAATGATGAGATTACTGTCGTAATACTACAATGACATTTTTGGCAATTTTTTATTATGATAATTGCGTAAGTCAATGTAACCGCAAACACTCCTGTGTCCGTCGTGCAAAATAAACTTAGAGTTAACGGATCACGTACTTAAGGGAGACGTAATTATTCAGTGGGGAAGACTTCTTTAGAAAGGCGCCGACGAAGTGCGTGAAATCTTTCAGCATGTATTTGAATATCTTGATCGCGAAATCGGGACGCTTGATGGTCATGAAGGTGCTTTTCTCACACGCTTAAGAATTCGGGTAATTTCCGGGGCTCTGCTTCGATCAGCGTCAAATTGACCACTTCCCCTTAGGTGTTTCAGTTTCGGGGCTCACGCAAACGAGTTAAAGTTTTTCTCACGCACACACATGTTGAGTTGTTGCTCTCGTGATTACATTTAAGGAAGCACGATATGAGTTCGAGCAACTCGTGATGTCATTGCATCCACGCTCCGAAGGAATTCAAAGCGTGGACGTAGGGTCCTTGCATTCTCTCTTCGAAGTTGGCCAGCGCCTAACGTATTTATCGATCGCACACTGATCAATGGGGACAGTGTAACACCTTTCGCTAGTCCTGACTTTCGAGTGGGACATCTGAACTACGTAGTTGTATATTTTTGGGCTTCGCTTACCAAGAAACGCAGACATACAACTGTATTAAATTGCGTCCTGTTTAAAATCACGTAAATCGTGCATTTTCTTGTAATGTCTTGTCCGACAAAAATGCCTGACGATTGGAAGAAACAGTTGACTTCCTACTGCTCCGAGACTAAACATTTAATGTCCGTTAAAACCGGTAGGGGATCTCTCATGCTCCTTTTAAGGTGGTCCTCGCGCCAATGCTAGGCACGGCGAATTTCTATGGGATCTGCAGGCTCGATACTTGGCTTTCTCACTGATCAATTATATAAGAGGATGACGGTGAGCGAGGTTCTCGGGGATAGAGCGAGGGCGAGTAACAGAGGACTGAATTCAGTAATCCTAGAGGATCCTCGACCTTTGAGCGGTGAAGAGTCTGCACCGCGTGAGTGGAGAGTGTAAGAGCGCAACAGAATCAGACACATCGGCGAAGTTGCATTTAACGAGCGGCTGGAGGCTGCAAGGGCGCGCGAACGCCTGGAATTCTAGCAGGGAAGATACCTGAGAGCTTGACGAGCTAAGTTCGCAGTCGGGCGAGGAACGTCGCAGAAGGCAGGCAGAAGGATAAAGGATCGAGTTTGCCGGGAGAAAGGGTTAAGGAAGGCAGAAAGGCGGGAAGAGAGGCAAAGGGCCCGAGGAGGAGTCCGTCCCTGGCCTCGGTAAGCGAAACCGGGCGGGCTGCTAACTCACCTCGTGCCACATACCGCTGGCTCTGCCGACGTTTTCGACGGCGAGACGAAAGCCAGGAATCTCCAGTCGCGAGCACCAACCTTTTCCACTGGACCGCACACACCTCGTATCCTATCCTATCCAGTTATCCACTAAAGCCGGCGCGCACACGATCTCTGTCTCTTTCTCTCTCTCTCTTTCTCCCTTGATCTCCCTTTCTCGCGCTCTCTCGCTCTCTTACTCGCGCCGCCGCTTGTTTTCCTCTCCGCTTGGCCAGCGAGTTTTCGAATGCACACGTGCGCTTACCCGCTTCCCATTGCCGGGACACGCGATTCGTCCCGCACGCGACCGCCGCGCAGACTCTACAGCCGTGCAGGCCGCTGAATAGCCGCTTTTTCCCACGGAAACGTCACACCGAACACCGAAGCACCACCGAAAGCAGGGGTGATCCGGCAGCCCCGAGCAGTTCGAACGACTGTCGCGCTGCACGCTCCGATACCGACTGAACTCCACTCTCTGCTCCACTCCAACTCCGCTCCGCTGCCGAACCGGAGACGGAGACCGCCAACCGCCAACACGCCTCACTCACGCTTCACCGCAGTTATATACATAGGCAGCTGCCAGCAGGCTTGACTGCTCGTGAATCGTGAATCTCGCACCACCGCCGCACTACCAAGCTTGCCCCAAGCCTATTTCTACTGTCTGTATCGGCATTTCGTTATATGAATTGGGCTTGAATTGGTCGCACCTCGTAGGCGCGACGACGCGTCCTGTTTGTTTGGAGTTGATTCAAACGTCGCTATTCAATAATATGAGTCAACCATAATTTTATTATGTAATATATTCGCTTGTACAGAATGCCTTGTTGCGTGAAGTTATACTGAATACACGTAAAAGGTATTATAATGCGGTACAGATATCCAGTAATTCGTACGTCAATCAAAAATATTAAAGTTATATATAACTGCTTCTTTCTCGATAAAGATAATTTACAACATTCACCATCTTAATGCCTTAAAGACTAAACTGACGAATACGCATCTTGAATTTAACACATTTACATGTGACAATCGTGTTTAATTGGCCTTTCCGCGAGCGCTTTTCCTATAAACAACCTACACCGTACAGTTCTTGACCATCACGCTACAAATCTCTAAATTTGTATTACAAGACATATATGTAATGCTTAGCAATTCTACGCTCTTTAAACAAAACAAAAACGGAAATGGGGTGGGAGGGGGGAGCGGCGCATGTCAGCATGAGGACAAAAACGAAACTTGCATCTTTCGCCGTTGTCAACAGAAAACTTAGATAGACAACATTTAACGAGCCACCAGGGAAATTTCCTCCGCTCTCGAGGAATCGATGATGGCCAAGATATTCTGGTATCCGGATGTGTAGCACGCATAGAGGGATAGCTTAACACCATTTGCAATTCACATAGAGCACATCTCTTTGGAAATAGGACAAAGAGATTAGACTGGATGCTGAAAGCTTGACTTCTTAGACATGAGAAACCGAGTGTAGAATAAAACTGATTGTGTGTCTCAGTGTCTTAAGAATAGAGAGAACGCGAAATCTCTTTGATACTGAAGAAGAAAAGACAAGAGGACTTTTGAATGAAAGTAGACGATTTTGCGCTATTCCTATATATTAGAAACTATGCAACCTTTTCTGTCAGCCCCACGCGCACGTCTGTCCCGAACATATTAGCCGTTTTCATGCAGTGATCGCTGCAGATACATACACCATATACTTAAGCAAACAATATGCTTCTTTTGAATTTAATTGATTCATGAAGCCAGAAGCACGTTTAACAGCCATGATCTATTTTTTATGCAGCCTCGATTGTTACTAACAAGTAATGTAGGTGTACGTGATAAAGACGAAGCAGAGCCTCTCGCTTTGTGATCTAATAGAGTTCGCTTGCTGCATTGTATAGAAATTTATACGAAAAGGAACACTAATCCAACTAGTTGAAGTTTTCGGATGTCATCCGAGGAATTAACGAAGATAATCAACCTAAAGACTTCGGAACTAAAGTCAATTGTGAAACGTAGTATCAGCTGTCTCTTATTCTATTACTGTCTATGCATTCACGCAAGTTCGACTAAAGTCACTAAGAATAAAAATGTTCACTGAAACAAAGTGCGTAGCATGTATTCTCTCAAGAGTTTGGGTAGAGGTTTATAATTTTCGACAGCCAGTTACCTCGAATATCTCTCTCACCACGCTTGTTATTAGGTAATAAGTAATAAGTAAGGAAAAAATTAAAAATAGTAGTGGAATAACAGTATTGCAGATTGGTGGTTAGCTCATAGATACTTGTCCACTAGCCAGTAGTCTTTCCACTGCTGCATTTATGTCTCCAAAAGTGGCGATTAATGCTGCAAAAAGTATTAATATGTTTCATACTGTCATTTTTTATTACTAAACATTACGATTTCAATTAATCTTACCTTGCAAGTTAGCATCTCTATTGACGAACCCCATTGCCGTAAGTTGTTCTAATTGTGCTCTATAACGCTCCTCTGGGGGCACAGGTTGACCATCAACTTCAACACCTTGGTTTAACGCCATTGCCGAGACCTAATCGAAAGCGCAGTTAATAATAACCGAGCCTCCTGACAATGTACATAGTGAATGAAGAAATAATTAAGCACTCACCATTCGAGCCAGAAATTGGGAAAATGCATCCTGTTGATTTGTGTCAGACGGTTGTGTAGTGGGTGTACTTGAATTTGTTCCACTTCCAGCGGTAGGTGCACCAGGCGCGGGGGGAGCAGTAAGTCCCATACTGTAACAATAACGTTAACAAATCAAATATAGTATGAATATTTCCTTCTCTAGATAACTGTCATCTTAAAGAGATAACTTACTTTTCAACTAATTCAGGAGCGACAGTTCGTAATTGTTCCATACCCTGCTGAATTTGCATAATAGCACCTAGGGCATCAGGATTTGTGACCACACTCTGAATCTGTGGATTCAACATCTGTTGGATGACGGCCGGCATCATGGTACGCATCTGTTCCTGCATTTGAGGGTTTGCCCGAAAAAATGGAGTAGCCGCGACGATTCTATTAGCCATAGCTGGATCTGCTGCCATAGCTTCGAGCATAGACCGCGTATACGGAGCGTTTAACATGTTTCGCATAAGTTGTGGGTTTTCCATAATCTGTCCTACCAAACTTTGCATCTCGGGCAAATCTAAAAGACCCCTGCCTTGGGTCTGTTGTTGTTGTGGTTGTTGTTGTGGCTGTGGATTGGACTCACTCTGGCTCTGATTCCACGGATTTGGCAATGGGTCACGATTCTCTTGGCCTTGTTGGGGATTAGTTTGACTGTCCGAACCGCTGTTATTTTGTACCAGACCCGCAAATGGATTACGTTGATTTGCCGCCGCCGCTAACATAGGCTCTTGAATATCGCGATACATGCGCCGCAATGCGTTATGGCCACCAGGAATACTTTCCAAATTCGAAAGTGCTCTGTCGTGTGAACGCATTAGCTCTTGGAACATCGATGGGTTTCGCGCCAGTTCCATGGTTTGTCTGTATATGAATCAAAGTGTTTGTCATTTCTATTCACACCATACAAGTGGAAACAAGTATAGCTGTTCTATTAATACCTCAACAATTCGGGATTATTTAGCATATGACTAATTTCTGGGTTACGTTGCATCAGCTCTTGCATCTGCGGATTAGCAGTGACTAAAGTCCGCATATTTTCGGGATCGTTCATTAAACTCTGCACCAGTGGATTATCAAGGACTTGCCGCATTGTTTCAGGATTAGATAGTAACTCTCGCTGCACCCGCTGCTGAAAATCTAGGAAATTGGATGAACTCAATCCAAGAGACTCCAGTCCCATAAGTCCACCCAAACTACCTAGGCCAAATGGACTGGCACCAATATCGGCTAAAACACGAGATTTCATACAGTTGTATGAATGAAATGAAACGGAGTAACAAGCGAATTGCATAAGATTGCAACATCTTGTCAAATCGAATACCTGGTGGTCTTTGAGTCTGGGGAGATTCCTGAGCTTGATTGGAGGGTGTACGCGGTGCTTTTATTACCAAATGCACTGTCAAACCATCCTTGACATTGTGAGTATTGAGGGTCTCGTGATCTTTCATAATCTTACCAGCAAAGATCAAGCACAATTGCTCTGTATGTGCATTGAACTTCTTCGATACTGCTTCTTTGAACTAGACAGATGAACAGGGAATACACTTAAAAGCTAACCCAACTGTGTGACAGGTGTGATGAGTGACGATGCACTAGGCCGACAGTGGAAATAGTGTGTGTGATGTGCCGACACTTACGTCCTTAATGGTTGCATCCTCTTCGATTTCGATGCTTTGTTTCTCTTTCGGCGTTTTCACGTTAACAGTGATTTTCTTGCGGGTCTCTTGGCCTTCTGCCATTTTGGATCGGTTGATGACTCGTTACTTTCGACGCTTTCAATTCTCCCTCGTCTGGTTGTGCCTCCGGTCGCCCACCAATTCTCACGAAACTTCCACTCCCTTCGCACCGCGGCGGGCCGTGCTCCTCTTCCCAATCACTCGCAATACCGATGGCCAGCAAACTACGCTCAATTTCGTTAACGAGTTACTTCAAAGAAGTATAAAGATTATGTAGAAGGGTCAACCTGGCCGACTATTCCATACTGGGCCATAATGCAAGACACGATGAAACTATATACGCGATATGTCAAGCGCTATACAGGCTACCACGAGCTACTATGCGTTAGTTCTATTCCGGGAAAGGGAGCTTTTCCACTTTCGATAAAGATGGATTGTGCTTGTAGAAGGTCAAAATGATTTCGCTCCTAATCGAGCTTCCTCTTACCCGCAAAAATCATAAAACCAGCCTCCCGAAGGTTATAATTCGTTGCCACTATTACAACGTTAAAACACTGGTTATAAACGCACTTGTATGCGGTACGCAGTACACGTCATATGATAAATACGCACACAACACGTGCTATCTACTCACATTCATACGCAGTGGCGTGTACGTATACACGAAGCAACATGAATTTCTGGACAGTTCACGGGCACGGTGCGCCCGGTAAGCTCAAGCCAGGTCAAGTTAAGTATGCGTGTGTGTTACACAGAATTATAATGATAATAATGGAACTTCGATCATTTTTAATATTTATGTTCTGAAACGGATCACAGTCTGGAACAATTGTTCCTGCCGGTTCTGAAACATGTAAACATGTCGCTTTCTTACCGTGCTTACTATATGTATACCACTGATATAAACGAATTATTTACTCATTTTTTGCTTTATGATATTGGTGTTCCTGATTGTCCTGGATATTTAATAAAATTATTAAAATTCAACTCGCATCATTTTGTAATCAAATGTGATATTTGAGAAAGTTTGAAATACACCGATCCAACTATATATATTTCATTGGAACATTTATCTCGTGCACTAACGCTAGATGTGATAATCAGAAAAACCCGTGATCATCGCAATGATATCGAATATTCAAGGGTCGTAAATATCTTGTATGACTTGTCAGTATAACTTCACTGATCCAAAATGGTGTCATGCAATTAGTCATCGGAAATAAAAGATTATGCTGGGAGATGCATAGAATTTTTACATATTTATTTCTATAACTAAGAGGTAACAGATTCCCGAAAGCGCCAAATTCGGTCGCAACTTACTAAATGAGAATGAGACTTCACTGATTTCACCGCAAATATATTCTAATGAGTTACGCAGGGTAATGTCTTGTGGTTAACAAAAAAATACAAACTTAGATTGTTACTTTTAACATAAGGGATAATACAGGTGATTCGAAAGAAAACGTTTTATTACTTAAAATTCTTTTTTGGGGAAAAGATATTAGTTCCACCAATCCGATCGCAGGAGAACCGTCGATTTTTCATTCTGGGTTTCCAGCCCTTTCAGACTCGCCCGTTCAGCTGACCATTCTCGCAGCTCTCTTAGCAAGGATTTATCTCTTGCTTGCTCGCTCGCACGCTCGCTTGCTTGCTTGCTTTCGCTTCAGAGTGAGCCGACAGCAGACCATTCTGTTCAGATGCCTCTGACGCTCAACCATGACTTTTGCTCGATACTTTCCATTTCGTGTGAAATGATTCTATATACTCGATATTGACGCCTGAAAAATTTGTCCATTTAACTGCTATTCATGCATCTTTAGCAAAGTTAGCACAATGAACACCAATAATTACCTGCACTTTTTGCTAGTCCCTCGGGACTAAATGTCAGGTTCTTTTTCTCCTCTGGATTACAGCCAGTCAGTAGTGTAACTACTGGTGCCTCGGCATCGTTCGACAAACCAATCTTCGTTTGTTGGGTAAGATAATGGCAACATTCTATAATTTGGAAGAACAACCATGCCTCTTTGTCTTTTGGTTTCGGTCCTTTTATAAACGGGAGTGCTAGTCGTTCTTGAGGCCTTTGTGCTCGCAAGAAACGAGAACCCCGTTTTAATTGACCTTCCAGCCAACGTGTCGCTTCACGTGCGCGACCGCTTATACGCTTTACCTCATCCAAAGCAGAAACAACTGAAGAAATTTATCATTAACAATATATCAAGGAGATGGGTCAGTAGAAGCAACATTTACTCACGTACCAACAGAAGGTATTACAATAATAAACTTTTTAGCATAAACCAAACGCTTCAACGCTGGAGTATGCTTAGCTAGAGCTTCGTGATCAGGTACTAGATAGGG
This sequence comes from Ectemnius cavifrons, assembly GCA_964023945.1. Classification (NCBI taxonomy): domain Eukaryota; kingdom Metazoa; phylum Arthropoda; class Insecta; order Hymenoptera; family Crabronidae; genus Ectemnius; species Ectemnius cavifrons. The sequence continues at coordinate 4,934,787 of OZ030375.1, forward strand.
AGACATAAGCCTGGATCTCAAACGACTTTCTAAAGCACGTACTTCTGCTTTTAACCATAATTTTCCCATGTGACGCATTAATTCTCCTCGAGGATGCTCTGATTCCTGATCTTTGCCACTCCTATTTATAGTCTTTGATACATCAGTATCAACAGTCTCAAATAATTTCCTCGTATTATCATATTTCACTCCTGCATCGTCAACAGAGCTCAGAAAATGGCCGAACTCAAGAAGTTTTAAAACGCGTAGCAATGTTTCTTCCCGCTTATTCATTTTATGCTTGTGAAGTATTCTCCAGTCAAGATTTTTATGCGAATCTGCCAGTATGTTTAATCCTTTCAAATCGATGTCTTCTGGCAATGGAACGAGTTTAACAGATTCCTTTAATTTCTCGATATTCGATGAAATAATACCAGTGCCATTAAAATTTAGACACAGTGAAGTGTTAACTGGCTCCAAGTTAATCAAGTTCAACAAAGTCACAACGCGGCTAAGTAATGTTCGTGAACTCTTTCCACAAATTTTTATAATATCAGGATTGCTCTTCAACCAGTCGCAACATATCTTAATAGACGCCAATATCTCTTTTCCCAGTAATATATTTAATAATTCGTCTTCACTTAATTTTTGCTTTTTCAAATGAGCGACATATGCTATCGTCTTTTCTGGATTGGTTTTTTCGTCTATTGTGGAGTTAGATTCCATGTTATTTATTAAGGGTGCAGGACTCGGAGATTTAGATATCGGAATTTTATCATTGCGTGCTAAGTCAGATTGTTCCTGCACGTGTTCACCGTTTTCGCCAGATTCATTAATAGGAGCTTCATCCTTTTGCGACTTTGATTCTTCGTTAATTAAGTGACCATTCATTTCTTTAGGTGTAGGACAGTCTGCATCATCTGTTTTTATCTGCTTACAAACCCCTTCGTCATCCGTAACGTCATCGGATAGTGCATCGTCCGATAGAGCGTTCTCATCGCTCAACGGATCATCCTCAGTTTCGGAAATATCTGAGTTAATTTCATCACTGGACGATCCCATTGCAGCATGACCAATGTCACTAACATCAGAATCGGAACTGTTTTTCCGTTTTCGTCGACGAAGTTTCTTTAACAAATTTTTGGATTTATCTTTCGTCTTTCGTGATCCATTTTGCACATGTCCATTCTCAACATGATTCTCTGTCTCATTCTCCAGAATTTTTTTATTATCATTTAAATCTGTCAATTTAGTTTCTTCGTATGAATTCAGTATTCCATTATTAATATTGGATACGGAAATACGTTCCAATTCTCGTTCGCATTCATTTTCAGTAACGTCATTGTTCATTATTATTTCACTGGATACATCCAACAGATGCTCGTGTAGCCGCATAATTGTGATTTGTATTAGTTGTGATAGTATCGCCAAAGTTACAGCGACAACACCCTGTACTTCTGATGATTCTTTATTCTTTAATCTTGAAATTGACATTAAACATATCGCCGCTATTTTAAATATGATGTCATCTGTCAAATGTACTGATTCTACATTTTTCGAATTTTGCAGAAAGGATTCAATACTACTTTCCTTCTCAATGTCATACGGCAAATCTGGAACTTGTTGTTGGCCTGATAAACAATTTTCAATACTAGTCAATAGATCCTGCAAAAAGAAATCATTACAAATATTTTACTTTCCAACAATATTGTTTAATTATTTGCCCTTATTCTTCTAAATACCTGGCATCCTTGATTTATTCTATTTGAGTTTGGAACATCATAGTCCCATAGCTGAAGTAAAGAAAACAATTTCGACACACACTTGTGTATTGTATATTTTTCATCGGCGCAAGTGGAATTTGTTACAATAACCCTTCTTAAATTGCCTTCTGCTCCCTCAAACGGCTCAGAGCACAATGCACTGTAAGATTTCAACCTGTATTATCATTGAACTGTATAATTTTCTTTCATGGTTCGACTATAGAAATTATTTCCAACCATCTCATGTAGTGATACACAGCATCAAGTCCATAGTTCTTATTGCCTGCTATAGTACCCAATTGATTATGTGGCATTCCAATGTTAGGATCAATAGCTATAGCCATTTTATAATATCTGTTTGCTATCATAGGGTCCCAGTTCGGATCTAGTTCCAATTTATATCTGCCCAAATCTCCCAGACATACCAGACTTCTGTGAATCAGTCTCATGACACATTGCTTTACTTCTTCCGTTTGAACTTTACGTTGAGATGTCGTAGTTCTTGCCTATGAGATAATAAGAAATGAAACTACCCGATCTAAGCTTTAAAGCTTGGTAAAAGCATACTTATTCGATACGTACATGTGTTGAACTAGTTTCTCCATGTGTGTAAGCAAAGTCAATTATACCAATCAGGTCTAAACCAAATTCCAATTGTAATTTCAATATCAAGTGATGGTAAAATCCAACACCCACTGCCAAATGTACTGACAGTAATGCTTTTTCTGTGTCATTCCATGCATTATTCTATGATAAAGGCGTGTTAATGTTAGAATTACGTTATTAGTGTTTATAGTACATGTGAACATTATCTAAAAAAAAAAAAAAAACTTTTACCTTATGTAGCTTTTTAGCTGCATAAACAATGTCATAAAACCCCTTCCGCCACAGTAATTCTTCTGTTTTACGTGCATGGCCAATAGGATCTTTAATAATCAATCTTACACAGTAATCCTTAAGTTTTCCCCGCAGTGTTTCCTTCGAAGGGGTAAATAAGTCTGCTATTGTTAATGCATGGCTCTTTTGTTCATCCAATCGTTTGGCAATATCTGTTATACCCCTGTGAATAAAATGCGCAATGTAAACCAATTCACAAAATTTCTAAAAGTAGTCAAACTAATGATAAACTGGGCAACAATATAATATTAGAACAAACATAGTATGCTTGTGAAGTACTATATTCTATTTTGATTCACGCATGTATTTATAGATTTACATTAGAACAATGAAACCAATAGTATTCATCAAGCATATTTATCAGCTATGAAAAGACATAGGGACAATAAGTGATCAACAAAAAATGTCGTGATGTAATCAAAATATGAGATCACGCGCAAAAGCATGGCAGAAATAAGTAACACACGTGCTAGGTTACTGGAACATTCAATAACCCAGAATTATACTTTGAATCGTCGAGAAGAGTAACAAATTATCTTGGTATTAGCTTTACAGGGATTGGCCATGAATGGAATGTTAATATTTACTTGTGCAAACGTCTTGCTTGCTCGAGGCAATCAGTCGTTCGAGCATCTGCTGTAGCGTTGTAGGTCCTCCTCATTTTGATCGAGTCATGTTTCACTTCCTGGCCACTTCGTCATTACTCATTTTCCCGCGGTCTCCTGACACGCGCACCTACGTCCGACGACGAGGAAATTCGACATTCGCTCTAGTCTAGCTCGGAAATCCTTCTCGCGAAGTACGAGGCCCACCGCAATTCTGCGCACGTATATCTCTCGCCAATGGTTGCCGCCACGAGAAAAGTCTGCTATTTTCAATATTCTGGGTGAGCCACTTGCCAGAGGGTGGCGTTCGAAACATCCCCCCCACCCCACCCACCTTGAAGTAGGCATAATTTATTTAGTAATATTAATCCGTTTTCCTCAAGGAAATTTCAAATTTTTCCATTCATATTTTTAAGTGAATCACGTGAGAAGTGAAAGTGAAATATATTTTAAAATCAATTAGGACAACAAACCCTGAGAAATGAAACCCAGATAGCATAGTATACATATATATATATTGATGTACATACACGCACGCGATAACGAAATTTATTTTGCTTTTTAAAAAAAATACGACTGAATACGAAAAACACGTCTTGCAAAAGATAGTGAAATTCCGCTCCCAACTATTATTGTTTTTAAATCTTCATACTTTATACTTTATAAAGTATAAAATATTAACAAAATTAGATAAAAATACATATCGCAATGCGTCTCTTCCTTACCAGCTTGTCATTACGCAGCGCAGCTGGTAAAAGGCAAGCGAACGCTCATCGTGCATCGAGTGAAACCGGTGGAACATGGAAGCCACCTATTGTTTGTATAGTTTGTTTGTATGCAAGAAGCATGGATCCTGCAGCACCAACTCCTCAGGATCTTCAAAGAAAACTGTACTTTCTCGTAGAGCAGTTACAGCATATGGCCGGTGAGCTGCCGCCGAAATATCAAATGCGTCTTCCCTACGAACTGTTATCCGGTTTAGCGAATTCATTATTAAATGACACAATATTCGAGATCGTAAAAGGACTGATGGAAATTCAGCATGTCACTGAAAAGCATCTTTTCCAACAACGCCTTCAACTATTAAACCAACAAAAAATCGAAATACAAGAAGCATTATCAAATGTATCAACGGATGAAGAAGGTGTGGCCATAAAGACAGCACTTTATAAGAAGCACAAAGATGAACTGAAGCAGATTGATATGAAGCTAGTGCTTCAGTTGGACCAAAAGGTTTCAGACCAGCAGAGCATTCTGGAAAAAGCTGGCGTGCCTGGATTTTATGTTACTAGTAATCCAATGGAAATCCAAGTGCAAATGAGATTATGTGACTTTATCATTAGGCTCAGCAAAATGGAAGTTCCATGTTGATTTAATTAATAAGATCAGTTGTAAAGTATGTTAAATAATATACAAATAAAAAATATACTTTTATTTATCAATTATACCATGTGATACAATTATAGCTCTCGATCAGACCAAACACTATAACATTTTGCAATATACAAGTGTATCGCTCTGGAAATTATAAGACACATTATGTACAGCAGTTGGAAACAACATTAGTTCTAGTAACAACTTCTTACGACACATTTCAAAGTAATAGCATTCTTCATCTATGCCTGTCAGAACTCCGATCATTGGCAGTTATCAATAGCTATACAAAAAGAATTGTGCATTAAATTTAATGCTTAGAACAAAATATTCAAATGCTACACTTAAGGTATATAAAGTGTATTCTAGAAATTTATGATCTTCCTCAGGAATATCCAGACAGTGCGCCAATTGGTTTGTGAACCTGGTCTTTATTCTAATATTAAAGTACGTCTTTACCAAGCAATGGCGCAGCCTGTGGTGTTGAATGGTCAATGTTTAATTCATTGATTTTGTGAAGAGGCGGAGTATCTTGTCTTTCTTGGAAGCAGATACGATATACATCATCATATGTAGAAGCAAAGTGAACTTCAAGGCCGTCTCTAATGTATGTGGGAAGATCATTGAAGTCTTTTTTATTTTCATCAGGGAGAATAACACAATTTACACCAACTCGCTTGGCCTAGAAAAGAAAGTTATAGCAATATTTATTTATCTTAGACCAAAGTTTGCTCCTCCTTGTAAACTGTAATACTCACGGCAATAATTTTCTCCTTGATTCCACCAACAGGTAGAACGCGACCCATGAGACTTAATTCGCCAGTCATGGCTACATTCTGTCGAATTGACTGATTTCTAGCTAAGGAAAGTAAAGCGGTTGAAATTGTAACACCTGCGCTTGGGCCGTCTTTTGGTGTTGCACCTTCAGGTACATGCAAATGCAAGTGGGCATCATATAAAAATGTGTTGGATGGATCTACGCCACGCAAGAAATTTCTTGCCACTGTCATCGCGATGCGAAATGATTCCTTCATTACATCGCCCAAATGACCAGTCAGTTCGAAAGAACCTTCCAATTTTTTTCCACCTAATGGTTTAGTTATAGTGGCTTCAATAAATAGGGTAGATCCACCCATTGCAGTCCATGCCAAACCCATTACAACACCGGGAGGTGTTATGTCGTACATTCTATCCTGAGTAAATATCGGCTTTCCTACAAAGTCTTGAAGATTTTCAGAAGTGATGTCGATTTTCTCCGCCTCTTTCTTCACGACTTTAAACGCTACTTTCCGATGAACTTTCTCAATATGCTTTTGAAGATTTCTCACTCCAGACTCTCGACAGTATGATTTAATTAAGGTCGTTAAAGCATCGTCATGTATACTGATTTGTTCAGTACTTAATCCAGAATCTGACATCGCTTGTGGTATTAAGTATTGTTTTGCTATTGCCACTTTTTCTTCAGCAACGTATCCTGACATATCAATCATTTCCATACGATCCCTTAAGGGCTCCGGTATAGTGTCGATGACGTTTGCAGTACAAATAAATAATACTTTCGATAAGTCAACAGGTACGTCTAAGTAATGATCCAAGAAGTTTGCATTCTGTTCGGGATCCAACATTTCGAGAAGAGCAGATGCTGGGTCGCCTTGATGACCCCTAAAAAAAATACTCGTTAATTTTATGATGCAAGTTATATGATATTATAATTGATATTAAACAATGACGTACTTGCCAATTTTATCAACTTCATCAATAAGTACCAAGGGATTCTCTGTTTTCGTTTTCTTTAAACACTGAATAATTTTTCCAGGCATTGCACCAACATACGTTCTTCTATGTCCTTTAATTTCAGCCACATCAGTCATTCCACCAACACTGAATCGAAAATATTCCCGATTGAGTGCACGAGCAATTGATTTCGCTATCGACGTCTTGCCGACGCCCGGTGGCCCATAGAAACACAAAATTTTTCCTTGTGTAGAGCCTTTTAATTGACTGACGGCAATAAATTCTAAAATTCGTTTCTTAATATCTTCCATTCCATAGTGGTCTTTATCCAAAACTTCGATAGCTTCTTGAAGATTTAAATTTTCTGGACTAGTTATTCCCCAAGGCATTGATGTTAGCCAGTCTAAGTAATTCCTTGTAACACTACAAAGAAAGAATAATACATCAAAAAAGCTGCTCCAGGTAGTGACTTGGACTACCAATATTTGTTTGCATACTTGAATTCGCTACTGTGACTTTCGAGGAAACTGAGTTTATTTAATTCTTCCACAAGGACATCCATGACTGGTTTTGGAACTATTTTATTTCTAATTTTTTCCCTGTATTTTTCTTCAATAGCATCTTTATCATCTTTTTCCAGCCCTAACTCTTTCTTAATCACTTTCAATTGCTCGTGAAGAATGTATTTTCGGTGTTGCTGTTTTACTTTCTCTTCCACTTCTCTACCAATTTTTTGTTGCAGTTTGCTCAATTCGTATTCTTTCTTCAGAAGTGCAAGGGACAGCCTCAATCGTTTTGATATCTTTACCAATAAAATAAGAATTTGATAAGTACATAAAGATATTTCTACCAAAGGTTTACATTTGTTTGATAATTCTTACATCCATTTCTTCTAACACTTGTTGCAATTCTTGTGCATCTGCTCCTGTTAAAGCTGCACCCAAATCACTGAGGTAGACCGGATTATCAACAACCCTTTGACCTTGGTGCAACATTTGTTGTAATGATTCGCGATACAATGGATTCATGCTTATAATGTCTCGAATGGTTTTGATCAATTCTTGTGTTAAAGCCTGTGGACATGTTAGTAATTCGTTAATGAGTATTGGATTCCTCAATATTGAGAATCATCCTTCCATATATTGCCTTCACCTTTATTTCTTCCGTTTGTCTGAATTTTTCATGAGTAATATTAACTACTTCGGCCATGAGTAGTGGCTGAGGTGTTGATGGTGTCGGTGGATCTGTAACCGGAGCTTCTTCTGTTCCCTCAGGAGCCTTGGTCTCTGTTTTCTCATCTGGATTACTTACTTCTTCAATTTTCTCCACTTTCTCTGCCTGATCTGTTACTTTTTCTTTTTTCCGAGATAATGTTCTGCGGTTAGTTTTACCAGTCGATACTCTGTCATCTAAGAGGATATAAAAAATGTTGTTTAGTACTATAAATATATAACTCATGGCAGTTATGGTACTGAACAACCGAGAAACCTTGATACCTTTATTTTGTGCATGCTTTGGAACAATTTCTTCTATTAACTGCCCTACAATTTTGATTCTCCTATGGGCCATCACCACTAATCTCAACCTATTTCCCAAATCTTGTATTTCGTGTATTTGCGCAAATGTTCCCACTGAATATACATCATCCAAGTTGTGTACAACTTCGTCTTCATTACTGAAAATTTCATAATGTACAAAATAATCATACAAATCTTAATGAAATAAGAAATACGGATATATAATAATACTTACTCTTCCCTTTTCTTTAAAAAGATACCCACATACGGCTGATTCAATTTGACTTTTCTTCTAATTAGATCAATGAGGGTAGCATTGCTAAGTTCAATGAGTTTTATAAACCTTGGAAACACTGGATTCCTGTTAATTGCTATAACAGGCACCTGGGGCCAGACTTCTGGTACAACTACAGTGGCTGGCAGTTGTGCTGAATTTAATTCTTCCGTAGGCTCTTCATTAATATCACTGTAAAGAAAATCAGGAGATATGGTAAACTAATTCGTTTGCTCATTCATATCAATCATGTACTTGGCTAAACAAATTTATCCTACGTATTTAATGTTTAACTACAGTGCATATGTATAAAATAAATTCATAAGATTTTACTCTGTGATGTCGGAGGATTTCTTCGCGTAGGATCTTGATGAAATAACAGCTGCAGTGCACCGGCTTGCTCGAGTATTTCTACCAAGAATTCCGAGGTACTGGCCGGTGAATTGAATTTGTGTTGACTGCGATCGAGTAAGTAAAGGCACTGGCTCGCAACTGCGAGCATGGTTTTTACAGAACGATCGTCCGGTGAAAGCACGATGTCGAAAAACCGGCAACAATTTAACATTAACCGCTCTCATTAGCCGCATCCTTGTATGATGTCGCAACTCTTTTCATAAACGTCTTTTTCTCGTGCTACTTTGGCCTCACAGTCGCCGGAAGGTTATGCGTTGCGCTTTTAAAATGCAATCTTCTTTCAGTATGATGAAACGTTAGTAGTACCCATTGGTACCCATCACACGACACTTAACCTGAGAATCGGTTCCTGTAATACCCATGAATTGTTCGACAATTGCTATAAGGAGCGTATTCCGGTAATATGCTGAATATCATATTTATGGGAACGGGATTGTCATCATATGGGACTCAGCGTGGAAAGTATATTTTTACGCGTGAAATTCTGTATCGACGATTCGTTAGCATTGAACAATTACTATAATGTGGGGCAAACAATGCCAGTGCGATTGAAATTCATCACACGCTTTATATGTTTTATGTTTGCCGCCTTAGTTCTGAAGTAACGCAAAGCCCAGCTTATGAGAAAGTTGGTAGTCGTAAATATGGCGGAGAACTTTTAAAAAAGCGCTATATGAGCTTTCTAACATATTTTATCTACATCAATCTAATGATTAATAATCTAGGCTCTGGAAGACAGATATAAGTCATATAAATGTGGATATATTGAATCATATATATTGCTGAACACAGCCAATTGGCCAATCTAGATTTATAGCGTGATTTTGGTTTGTTGATGGGGCGGAACGTGTGGAGTTGCGTTTACGTATAGAGTCACGTGGTACAAGTATCATACTGTTGTATATATTGCATGTAGTATACAATACTCTGTGCTTCGTATTGCTTTGTATGATACTTGTGTCCGGAAAATCCTGCTTCGAAAGTGACGAGTTTCCCTTCCCCTTTCCTCGTGCTCTATAAGTCATAACGTCTATCGTGGAATAGATAAAGATCGGTGGAAAAACGGCGTGCAGTGAAACTCAGTGAAGCACGATTGTGCCTGAATCAACTAGAACTTTGGGAAAGTTATCAAGTGCAAAGGATTATGTGGCTATACTTCAGCTGACGGTTTGCCTTGAGTTCGACGTCAACGTGAAGTAGTGAATAATTCTCTGCAAGCTGATACGTAGCGCTAGATCAAGGGAATATCATCGAGTATCACTGAACAGGTGCGCTTGACGTCACATTATTGCATTCACGTTGACTCAATCAAAATGCGGCCGCTTTAATCAGTGCGAACGAGTTTTACGCGTGCGTTACTCCCATCGCTCGACAGGCATCTAACAGTAGCATCGGTAATTGGTATCAGTGTGAGTCCACAGCGGGAAGAGCACAATCGAAAATCATGTCTAAGAGCAAACTTCATCATCAAGTTGACAGTAATATTGTTGCAGTGAAGAGTAAGGTAATGGCTCGCCATTTGGATACATTGTGCATGGATTTTTAACCAAGATAAACTTATGGTTCTGGTATAATTGAATTTATCATGCAAATCTTTCTAGACAGTATTTGTTTTTTATAGTTTGACGCAGATATTATAAGATTCTCCATCACCCGCAATGAGTCCATTAGTTATGAGGATTTTAAAAAGCTCCTCGCAGAGCGACATGATATAGGATGTGACTTGAGTTTTCTTATTTGGTACACCGATCCAACCGATGGTGATTTACTACCTATCAACAATGACAATAATTTGGCAAGAGCTTTGCTCGCAGCCAAACCACTTCTCAGAATTTTCATACAAAGAAAAGGTGAGACTCTTTTTGCACAGCACTCATATATTGTGGAGAAGCAGATTGTTATTGACATAGCACTATTCTGTGAATGAATTGTAAACAGGTGACAGATTAGAAGACATAAATGGATATGGAACAGTAAAACCAAAAAATTTAATATCAAGTATTCTTGGTAGTACTCCTGGGAAACCAAAGTCATTGGCAATATCTAATCCTCATGACTTTAGACAGGTAAATTATCTTTGTTATGCGAAGCAATCATCCATACTAAAATAATCTACAGGTTCACATTTACAATTATACTTTTGAAATGAATCCAGGTGTCTGCAATTATAGACGTTGATATACTGCCAGAAACATGTAGGCGTGTACGTCTTTTGAAACATGGGTCAGATAAACCATTAGGATTTTACATAAAGGATGGAGAAAGCTTTCGTATATTACCACCTTCGGCTGGTGGCGGTATCGAGAAAGTTCCAGGTGTTTTTATCAGTAGATTAGTACCAGGAGGTTTGGCAGAGAGCACTGGACTTCTAGCAGTGAATGATGAAGTTCTTGAAGTTAATGGGATAGAAGTAGCTGGGAAAACACTTGATCAGGTACTAGCCACGAGACAGGTGGAACAATGTATCAAAGATTTGATATTGTTGTAAATTTCATCAATTGTTTTTGTATATTATTCTATTATAGGTCACAGATATGATGATTGCTAATTCGTCAAACCTTATAATTACTGTAAAACCTGCGAATCAACGTGCAGCACTTTCAGTGCCTCGCAGGGGATCGTTTTCACGCAACAGTCAGTTGTCCTCTGGAAGTCATCAGTCCACACAAAGCGCAGCAACTGCCAGTGATGAAGATGTAGATGAAATTGTTGATTTAACAGGTGTAGCTCTGCATGATGATGCAAGTGCATCAGCTTCTCAACACCATCACTACCACCATCATCATCACCAAAACCACTTCAATCATGATCAAGGCGTTTTACACTTATAACTTGCAAACTAATCCAAAAATCAGTATAATCCCTGCTCAATTGAATGCAATTGTATATGTAACAGAAAGTCCTTAAAAGTAGGTTTAAAGTTAGAAAATGGAAACACTGTGTGACAATAATGCATAGAGATCGTCGTGTGTACAAGACACGCAGTGCTTTATTGTTTGACATATTTGAATTAGTCTAACTATAGAAGAAAATGAGCAGACATGAATCACAGTGGAAGTATTTTTTATAAGACTTTTGTCATACTGCTATTTGAGACATTACAGTTAACATTTGGATCATTGTTCAAACTATCAAGTGTACTTATGGAAATATTATGTTAGCTTGCACTAAAAAATATCACGTATTAGGAAAATTAGCATAGCAAGTTGGATGGAATATCAAAATGGGACATTGCACACTGAGATGTGTAATAAGTATTTTTGCCTCCAGTATTTAGAAATCTTAAATTTTGAGTATTGTGTGTCTAAAGTATCCAACAGTATACATATGATGCAGCATGCTTTTAAATTCCAATAGAGAATATATAAAAACGCAGCAGGAATTTTTAAGGCAATATAACGAGACTGGAATTAAGTATTGTTTGAGTGCTAAGAGGAGTTTTAAGAAAAACTTTCGAGACATAAAGAAAGGCATATCAGTGCTGTGTTCAATATAATATAACTCAGTAATGATATACTTTATTCAGTAAATTAGTATCATAAGCAACATAGTTAACACTGTTGTTAAACTATGATTCATTTTGGAAGAAATCTATTTTCTAAAATCTCAAACACACGAGTGAACAACATTGTAATACAAATATTGACGGTGCATAAAAACATTAAGTACCGAAAGCAATATTTGTGCAGCATTAAGATAGTTTGTAGCTCTTAATAGCAAAGCCTAAAGTGTACTTAAGCGAAACGATTAAGTGATTGATGTCTTTCTAGGCTATATTTTATAATCATAGTTAGTCGCCACATAAAGCAAGAAATGGTACTTCTATTAGTGTTGTTTACAGCTTTAGAATCTGTCCATTTCCTAATTAGTTTCAGTAACTTTTAATTGTACATAATGCTGACGATGAATTTGCGTAAATTAATTTACCGTTTTAGAGGCCTTTATGCAGTATACAAAAAAGTGTAAATAATATAGTAATTTAGACGGACAACGCGATTATATGGGTATGGTACTTATCCGACACAGACTAGCGAAGAAATTAAGTGGCCTTATATCAGATCATTCCAAATGTGTCAAAAATGCAGAAATACGAATTATTCTATTATAACGGATGACACGATCTTCGTGTGCACCTTCTGTTTATAATCCCGCATGTTCAGAGTGTTAAAGTTTTTGAATTTTAATTCCATTTTTTATAAATGTTATTTGTTGTCTAATTGAACATTAGATTTTGAAGTATAATGTACTTTACAAGTTGTAGGTGTAAAAGAAATTTTTCAATTAAGGTGTATATTTATATGCATGTAAAATATTTCATTTAAATGTCCGTGCCTTCACTATATGATGCAAGGAAATGTTTACCGTGATCACGCATCCATGGATTATATACACATTCCACATGTTAGCATATTTTCAATGCAACGAGGGAAACTCAGTGTCAGGCTTTTACTTACGTTGGGGGTTACAGATAAGCGATCATTAACGATCAGCATTATAGGATTAGATTGAGAGAACATTTTTATTCGTCGGATCATTCCTTTTAGCTCTATTCTTATTTCTGCTCTTATATTTATATTAAATTGATCGTCACACTAAAAGGAAGTATTACAGAAATGCATCGGAAAAAAGTATATCATAAGTAATGTATTTATCTTAATTATTAATATAAATTCGAAAATTGTAAAGTGAATAAACATGCAAGGAACCAAGAGAATTCATGAAACTAATGGTTCGGATATTATACGGAAACTACACGTATAGTTTTGAAGCATATCTATATGCAACCACCGCGGGTTGCAAAATATTTTGTACTTAATTGCGTAAAGCCGATTCTGAAAATGTGTTTTTGAATGTATTACACGCGTAGGACATGTCCTATGTGTTTCTGCATGGTGTCTCGAATATCGGGAAGATCGAGAAAGAATAACATTATTGAAAGTACTGATTTGTAATAATGTAACACTTTTTAACGGCAGCTTATGAAATAAAATATTTTACTATACATGCTCTCAAAATATTATTTCCGACGTTACACACTCCGTTCCAATCTACCGATCATGTTTGTTTCTGTATTCTAATCAACTCTAATTAAATTATTATGTGTTACTATGGTGCAAGGTTGATATGTCATCAATTCGACGTTGACAGTTAGTACTGTTCCGAGCCATAGAAAACTTACCGCTTTTCTTAGTCGCGTGTTATGAGAAGTACAAAGTATATACCGCAACACTCGCAAATTCACTAAAAACGCGCGTTAGTGAAATGTCCTATGCAGAGCATGGTCCAAGAATTTTTCTTACGAGTTTACCGAATACCGGCATGTCTATGGCGTACGGAGACTATATTAATCTATCGAGAAAAAGATCAGAAGGCAAACTGAAACTGCATGATTCTTGCTCAGATTTACGGGCATGGAGTTTGAATTCCATGGAAAGTTCGCAGTATTTTCGTGAACTCACAGAACACGTTACACCGGTATGCGCGTAAACCTGTCATCTCATAATTAAAGAAGTCAGACGACTTGAGTAATAAAAATTGCATCGATATTACAGAGTGGAACCATAATTCCGTTCAACGTAATAATTGACCACATAATAGGGCTTACTTCGAAAGCGCAAAATGAACTACACACAGCGAAAAAGGAGTTACACAAGTATAAAACACTCGAATTAACTCCAAGCCAACAGGAACAGTTACAAAGATTTGTTAGTCTGCACTATCAGCTACATACGTGTTGTAATTGCATCGTACATGTATATTAATAGAAATTTAATGCAGGATAAAATTCATAGCAAAAATGATCAGCGACTACCTGAGCAAAACCCCAACGAATTTCGGAAATCCTTACTTAGCAACGCAATTTTTGATTTCAATAAATCGTTACCCCGATTATCTCCGTTCGCACATCTTCCTATTAATTTGCGTCCGTACTCGCCGAAAAGCTCAGGAAAATCAGCGGCGCACAATGGTATGATAATGAAAGTTTTTATTATCGAACAGGAAACACAGTTAATTACTTCAACTCTACAGTTTCCAGCTCAAAGTCGGATACACATGGGCTATGTGCAAACGTAGAACTGCAAGTAAGATATTACAAGGCATATCTAACTGTTATCATAACTCTTATTGATTTGCAAAATTTTGGAAGAAACTCGCATTGTTTAGGTAATGCAAGATACTTGCGATGTTGGAATGCAAGTGAATAAGTATCCGCTCCTGAAAGTTCCCTTTGATTCAGTAAGAATTATATCGGTCCCTTCCGATCGAAGTTTGGAATTCGATCGCTCAGATTCGGAGACGAGCGAAAATGTAAACAAGGATTTAATCATTGAGAAGGATTCCGAAATCATCGTCTTAAAAAATGATCTTTGTGTACGCAGTATTACATAATAGAATGAATAAGAGAGTTTAGTAGACGCAAAGCGGTAAGGTTGATAAACTTATATTCTTTAAGGTCAAAGATGTTGAATTAGAAGAACTGGAGAAGGTAAATAAAGAATTACGATGTTTGCTAGAAGCCAATGAGGACAACGTGAATTCTTTGCGCGAAAGACTTAAGGCAATAATTTAATTATTAGTACATTATTTCAAATTTACACATCGCGATTACAGATTGTGTTCCTTAAATTATATGCTGTATATATTTCAATATAAAATACAGGCATTCCAGGACGAAATAATAGAAGTAGAAGATTTGAAAGAGGAGGTAGTTACACACTTTATCGAAATTCGTCCGAACCACCGATAAAACTCTAAATGACAGTTTTTTACCAGCTTCGCGCATGTAACTCGCAAATTCGACACTTAAAAGACGATCTGAATAAAAAGGATCAGACCAACTATATGCAAGAGCAAGAGATTGCAAAACTTCAACAATATGTTGATGAAGTTAACACGCTAAGACTTCAAAATCAATCATTGACAGTAAGTGTGTATAATGTGCATGCATGATTGAACCTTTTTACGAAGTAAATGAAATTTTACTCATTACCGCTTAAAGAACAAGGTGGTTCAATTGGAAGAGAAGTTAGATGGAGCAAAAACTGCAATCGTAGAATTAAGGTTTACCTTACGAGAAGAACAAAAGCTGAAGAAGGAAGCCCAAGAGCGAAGTTGCTCTTTAGCTGACAAAGAAGATGAAATACAGTACTTATTGATGTTCATCAAACAAATATCCGCCGAACGCGATCAACAAGTGAGTTTTACCTTGTCGCTTACAATAATTGGCGAACTCACTAATAAACATAAAATCGCAGAAAAAAATTGAGCAGAGTACATCAGTGGATAATTTGGTCGAGGAATTAAAAGTTGCTATTCAGGACAAAGATATCCAATTATCAGAATACGAGAAGCGCATGGCATCGATGCAAAAGGATATCAAGACATTTTTCGGTCATTTAAAAAAAAGCTTGAATAACTTCGATGAACTGAATCAGATGTGCGATGATTCTCATAGCGCGGCTATGATTGATGTGAATGACGAACCAGGCGGTATACTATATAATATGAATGTGATAATGACTCGCCTGCAAAATTACAAAATGGAACGTCTGGAACTTCTACAGAGAATACAAAAACTTCAAGGTAGCGTTGAAAGGAAAAATCAAGATTACACGGGAGAATTACGAGTGCGTAAGTATTTTTCGACACTTCAATATCCTCGAACTATCGTAAGAGGAAATATAATTTTTACTTTGGACATTCGGATAATCTTCGATTTAACGCGATAGGGTATAATAAAAGTAGGCTATTCCCTGCTCAGGATCGTGTTAATACGAATGAAACGGGAGATGAATATTCTTACAATTTCATTGAAGACAGACATTTGTTAACTAGTAGCAAGAGGAGATTTTCCTCTGATTGTGAGGCAGATCAGGTAAGAGTTTTGCGAAGAGTTCTGAGAACAATTTGAAAGGTTTCGTATCTTACAGGCATTTGTCGATAGTAGCTGTGAAATAAATATAGAAAATAGTACGGACGAGTTGGAAAGTCAAATTATCGATCAAGTATCTTGTGCGCTTCAGAAAATAGAATCGCTTATAGAAGAGTTCCGTGAATATGCAGAATCCGAACAACCGGAATTAATTAAGCGAGTTCAGAATGTGGAAAAAGTCTTGAATGATATTGCAAGTGTATCGAACAATAATCAAAGTATAAATTCTTTACATCAAATGGCCGTATGAAAAAGTAAAATAGTAAAGTCGTGTAAATAATGATTATATAGATATAAATTCAAGAAAGGTGTTAATTTCCGAAGCGTATCGCGAGTTAAAGGAACATCGTACCGATATCGAGCAAAATTCTAATAATGTTCCGGTACAATTACAAGAGACGGTATTAAATATATATAAATCTATTGAGACCATACTTCGCGATCAGCTGCAGGAAGTATCGTCCGCTGAGGCAAGGCACTTAAATGAAAAGCATATTGATACACTTTTTCATCAATATTTAAAATCATGCATCGATAGAACAAGAGGAATTTTTGAAGGTACACCACAATTATTCATGTAATGTATTTTCCATTTAACAACGATATCCTTAATCACTATTATATATCGAAACGGAAGGTGCCCAGAAAAAGTGTTCCCAAATGGAACTGGTATTAAATAAACAACAACAAACGGTAGAAAGCAACGTTAGGGAGATTAATGGTTTAAAGCAAATAATTGAGAGATATAAAGCCGAGAACGATAAAAATCGAAAGGAATTGCGAGAGGTAACATCCGAGTTAAGGGTAAAGAAAGAAAGCATGTTGAAGTTCGAGGGAAAGATTAAACTCTCCGAAATGAAATTATCCAAATTGAGCAAGAATTGCATGCATCTGAAATCATTAAATAAAAACCTCGAAGATGATAGAAACCACTTAGAGAAAGAGCTCCAATTGGCAAATGATAAACTGAAGAAGCGAATAATGGAACTGCGATCGTTGAAAACTGCAGCTGATATTAATTCTAATGCTCTAAAAAGTGAAATGAGTAAAATGGAAAACAGGTCAGACATAGTATGTTTATTTACGTGGTACGAATGGGTATGATGCTTTTAAATTTGACCAGGGAGATATGTTTACAGCTGTCTAAGCTTGGAATACGAAAATGATGTATTACGGGCGAAAATTAGCGCAGCAAATGAAAAGGACGAAACCATAGAGAGTTTAAAGCAATCTATCGAGAAACAAGAAAGTGTATATTCTTCTATACTCGTGGAATGTAAAGAGACCGTGGCGGAAAAACAATCTCGAATTCTAACATTGCAAACGGAAAATGAAATGTTAAACCGGAGGCTACGTGACACTGAACGTGAATTAACGAAAAAAAGTGAAGAAATTATCATTCTATACCAGGAAAAGAGCAAGATCGATCTAATTCATACGTTACAAAAAGATCTCGTTGGACTGAACAAGAATGGCGAGAAACTTAAGACACATCTCAGCAAATTGAAAAGAATATATGTAAATGAACAGGACAAAAACAAGAAACTTGAAAATGAATTGGATATAAAGTTACGACAGAACGAAACTCTCGAAAATGATGTCGAGTATTGGAAAAATAATAATTCTCAATTCTTAAAAGAGGCGCAGCAGGAACTGGTTAATGAAAGTTCGAATACAAGAATGCGCAATTTATCAAATGAACTATATGAAAGAGTCGTTAAACTTAGTAGAATGTCAAACAAAACAAGCGAACAATATTCTTTAATGAATGGCCAGTTCGAACCGAATGAAAACACAGTAGAAACTAACTTAAGTTCTGATGTCATGATACTGAATAGAGATCAGGAAATATGCCCTTCGCTTTCGAACGATTTACATATGACTATGTACAGTAGGGATGAAAAAATAAAGGGTAGGAAAAATAAGTCTAATCTAAAATACTATAATACATAATACATATGTTTCCAGAATTACACTCCATAATAAGACAATTTGAAGATGAGAGGAAAGAAAAACAGAAAGAAATTGATAAACTGATTCATGAAATCGAATGTAAGAACACAGAAATCAAGTCCTTAAAAGAATCACAGAACTGGTTGATTCAAGAAAAGTCACGTTTGCAAGATGTTCGAAAGGTAAAAACACAAACTCATATAGTTTATATGTACCCAATTATGACTGAATAATAGTTTATCGTTCAACACATAGAATGAAATAGATGGATATCAAAAAACGATAACGTTGATGAAAAAAAATTATAACAGTAGTGTCCATGCTCTTTCTGCGAAACATAACGAGAGTATTATGAGACTTGAAATGAGATTTCAAGATACAATGAACAGTGAACAAAATTCTTTTGATTCCGAGACTCACATGCAGGTATATAAAATCCAGAGTGGATTAGTCCTTACGTTTTTAACATTATATATAATTCAGTCTTTAGATAAACAACAACTGGCCGTTCATGATTTATGTGATTTCCATATAACTGAGAATAGCGTGAGCGTTCAAACCAAGGTTCATGCAGATGGTAAGTAGGAATATAATTCAGTCAAATACGGGTCTTAATTCTGCGTTAAGAAAATGTTAATTTCGTTCGATGCAAACTATTTGGTATTTGTGATCGATATTACTTATTCGTCTGCAGAAAAGCCTGAACGACTAAACATCCTGATACACGAAAATTTGAAGCAGCAAACTCAAACAAACTTTGCTAATGAAACAGAACCCAAATACACTAAGGTTTCCTGCAATGACCACGCGATGCAACCTTTCTTTGGATCAAATTACGAAATTACAATACAACCACAAAATAACAATATTTATCAGCCGAAACATATCCGGTAAGAATATATATGATTTGTTTTAAACGATACAAAATAGCTATCAACTCACACTACGTATTGACGATACTTTAATATTATATTATTAGAATGTCTGAAGCTGAGAAACTAAATCAAATATCCAGAGATGTGAAGTACCCGTATAATGCTATGAAGACAAATAATGTTGTAAGAGCCAACTTTTGTTTAATGATAGAAAAGATTTGGTTTGCATTTTAGTAAGTCGGAGTTTATTTCAGGTCGATCAACAAAGGTGGAATTTTATTTCCCGGTGCAGCTTATATCTCAAGTGCGGAAATATTCACCATTATTCTTAAGATTTTGGCTTTTATTTCACAAACTGAGGACGAAAAGGCCAAGGAAATACATACATATATTTTTTATTATAATTAATTCTCAACAAGTATTTGATACTTCAAAGACTATATTGCTATCATATGCTTGTCATGAATGTATTCTTTGTTCGCTTTTCTATTTCAAAAGTAAACTTTAAAAAAATATAATTCGTATATGTTTACAATAAGCAAACGTTCAATATAAAAATAATTGTTACTAACTGTTCATATCATTCTTCAATACTTGGTGAACTACGTTTTCTATATTTAAAAGATAATATCTCTGAAAATTTGGAATACCGAATAACGAAGTTTGTACAATAACAGTAAATTATATACATATGTTACCCTATTAATCATTTTGTAGGATAACCATATATTTATCGCGGATTAGTGCGCTGCACCTTTGCGAATATATCACTGTTAGTCACAAAATCATAAGTACTTTGATAATTTAAGATTTCATTTTTTACACTTACGAGTTTTGATACGGCGTTCTTATGAGTTTTCAAATTGTTCTTTTTATATCTTACTTCACTTATCATTTTATCTAGCGTATAATGCAACCATAAAACATTTGTGTATGGTTCGAATTTTTCCCATTGATTCCTGTAAATGTTACAGGAATGATAATACACCATTTTGGCTACTACAGTACACAAACCATATCACTATGAACACATAGGCACTTGAAGCAAATAAGGGATACTTACCCAACTGTATCTTTCATAAGTCGGTATATTTCAAACTGGTAATCCCCTTGCGCGGTAAACAAGGCAGGATCTAACGCAAGATCATTAAAAATGCAACAGCTTTCATATGACATTCGTGAAAGTGTAAAATCTATGATGGAAACCTGAAAACAGAAATATAATATAAAAATTAAATTTGGAAACGGCATCGAAGTATTATAATCAAATGTTACCTTTACACCTTTAGTTGGTACAGTGAATTCTCTATCTCGAAGTTTATAACGAATATGTTTTTCATCAACTTTAGATATTAAGAGATTTCCCCAATGTAAATCACGATGCTCAAATTGCAAAGCGTCTTCCGCGATTGCTAACGCTACAGCAGCCTAAAAAGAGAGAAACTGAAAATTAGCCATTCACTTTTATTAAAGTCTGAAACGTTATATCGAATTATATTTACTTGTTTAAATGAAGCTAGTGCTTGTTCTGCAGTGTGAAATATATATGCCTCTAAATCTTGGCCACCGTGACCAAGTTCAAGAATAATGTACAACTGGTTTTTGCTAAACATAGCCGGGCAATCATTATCCGAACCCTTTTCATCATCATATAGTTTCCAAAGTTCTATCAACTTATCAGGATATTTTCCCTTCACACACTTTATACTTCGTACGGTAACAAAGCCGTCCGTCCAATGTGTACTGCTAATCCTTAAGTTATGCAATTCCCTGTAAACAGCATTCATGTACATTTGATTTGAATACAAAACTCTTATAATTAAGTTAATGGTAATGGTTACATTGCGATAACAATCTCTGACAAAATCTCCCCAAACTTTTTCTGTGGTTCCCCATTCACACTCTCAGTACCTTCTATAGGAATAATTTTGATTACAGATTTATTGTTTTCATCTTCATGTAAAAACACTTCCCCATAGACCCCTTCTCCAATTTTTGTACAACATTCCAAATACCTAATAAATCAAAGAATTACTTACTAAAGAATTTGTGCTATTAATAATTAATTTTATATTCTTTGTTTTTGTAATACTTACGATTCGGAAAAATACTTTGCAAATGAAAGAAAGTCTTTTTGTTTACATCTATTTAATACAGCATCTTTTGCTTTCAATTCAGTGTAATCTTGAGTGAACCGGGGTGAATTATTATCAGGGTCGATATTATTTATAAGTGTCCGCCGAGGTACTATGGAACAGCAAATGAAATTACACAACAAATTAATTGAATTAGCTTAAATAATTAGCAAGTTTTATTACTGTTACTTGTAGATGTTCGAGTGTCATTTATTATTGGTAGGATACCATAAGCTTCAAGGAATGAAGCATCATCGGTATGTTTTGCCGGTTTACCAGTTTGAACAACTCGAACCGATATTCTCGTTGACATGCGGCCGAAATTAGCAGTACTTCTTATCCTATTACATTCATCGTTTAATTTAGATTCTGAAATTTGTAGTGCTTCATGGGAAATGTTCTCATTTTCCTTGAAACTCTCTTCCTCAATCCCTAGTAAGAATAATCGTAGGTAATATTACATGGTAATGTGAATCACGTGTATTAGAAAAATCTTTAATTGTTTTTCAGTATTTCCAAATATTGTCATAAACAAAACTAAATATGAGAATATTTAATTAATAAACCTGGACTTTGGCATACCTTTTGATGCAAACTTTGAAAATTTATTTACCTTGTTTTTGCATACCCAGAACATCTTTGACACTGCGGCTCCACTTTTTCCCTTTGCCGTAAGCTACTGTATCTGAATCTACACCATTTTGAACATTGTTCAGTATAGAAAGAGATCGCGTCCAAGACTTTCCACGTTTTAAGAAGAACGATTTCTTAGAGTGGCGAGATGTTAGATCTAAATCTGTGTCCACTACTGTCGTATTTTCAATAGATCTTTCCACATTACAGGGTATAGGAAGTATTTCATTCTCTTTTACAGATTCTGGGATTTTTGACATATTATTAGATATGCTGCTTTCGCCTGAAATCTTGCTTAATGCAAGAGTCCACTTGCGATATTGCTTCCTCCTATTTGTAACTCTAACAGAATCCTGTAATCGTTGAAGAACTACTCGAAGCTGTAGAAAACTATTATTCTCAACTGGTTTTTCTGATGTAAGTTCCAACAACGAAGTTGACTTATCGTTTTTAATTTGTTCATTATCATCTTGATCGTTTGGATTTCCTATGCTTAGTGCACCAGTGAGTATACTTTCATAACTGTTATTATTCCTTTTTGATAAAGTTAATTGGCTATCGTGTGTTTCTGTAGCTTCAACGCATTTAATATCCGAGGTTTCGGTAACATCTTTACAGATAACATTGCTATAGCCATCATCTTCAGAGGTTTTATTTCCTGTACTTTGGCATATTAATGAAGTTGATGTGCCAAGATGACTGAACATATCACTTTCACTGTATTTACTATTTTGTATGCTGGAAGATGAGTTTACATCAAGTTTATTCTCTTTGAGTAGAGACCTTGACTTATCAGTAATTAAGATTGTATTTGTAATATTTTCTCTATCATTCACTCCTTCTGTACATTTTTGTCTTGATGATAAATCAGAGTCATCTTCTTCAATATATTCCTTATGTGTTATCTGCTTTAACTGGTTGTAGTAACTATGATCACGATCACTTTTAATACTCTTGGGTGTTGTGAATGAACTTTCTGTGTTGTCCAATTTCAAAGACATAGAATATTTATTATAATTATTTCTAGATCTATTGTTTGTTTGTTCCTTTAAGATTGCAGGTTCCTTATTGCAATATATTGGTATTGGTGAGAGTAAGAGGGAATGTAGTACTCTGCTTTTATGTTTGTGCATGGGTGTGCTACATATTGCATTTACCTTAGGTTTACTAATTGCTCTGTTTTCACCGAATACTGGCTCCAACCTTTCGAGTTTCACAAAACAATTTTGTATCTTTTTTTCATTGCATTGCGATACAATTTCTGACTTATAATAGTTCAATTTCATTTCACTATTATTTCCTACTTCACTGATATGTTTCAACAATATAGTGCTTTCCATGCTTTTTCCAATATTCTGAATACATCTTTCAGTTTTTTTGTCTTTGTATAAATCTATTAATTTAACCGAACATGGTTTAATATCTATTGCCTTCATTAATGCTGACACATTCATTGCACTGTTTTCTACTTTGTACCATTCCACTGAGTTTTCCAGTTTTCCTTCTTGATGAAAGTCACCGGTACTTAACGATGGAATATTTTCGTCCTTGACTAATTCTTGTTCTTTGATAATGTTTTCATCTTGCTTTTGTAGTATCCTTGTAGAAGTACCCTTTTTAGGCTTCTAAACAGGTATGAACAAATATATATTAATGTGCAAAAACTTAAAATTGACAAAACGCTTATAAGTGTTTGATATATACTTCATATATACTCAATTCTTTCTTTGAATACCTTAATCGCATTAATTGAGAAACTACTCTTGTTAATTGATGTTGATAATTTTCTACGTTTGCAGTTATATGATACTTGTTTACTGTCTTTTCCCTTTAATACTCGTGTATGGGAGCGCTTGTTCTGTGTTTTTATACGAACATGTTTACGTATATTCAAGTTGGATAAATCAATGGAAACTCGCGATACAGAATTATTGTCTGCGACACCTTCATCCCTACTTGTATTATTACTGCTGCTGAGCCAAGAATTGTCCTCATTGTTACAGAGTGGCGGCGGTAACCTATAAAAAGCCAAAATTTGACAATATTATAACTAAGTAAGAGTAAAATGCAATAACATACACACCTTGCGGTTTTTGCAAGTCTGTCAAACGTTGTATCAAACGGATCGTAATCCAAGGAATCGTTTGCATTTGATTCTATCTTGATAGTATTTTCTTTTTCAGGAGAAGAAATCCATTTCTTTTCCACTGATACGGAAGACGAAGTTCCATGGAACAATACTGCATTGCTTCCCGCATTTCTCCGTTTATACGTTCGGATTGGTGGTTTGCGATTCATGTCATTTACAAAAATGTAAGAATAAAAATACTTAGCTATATGACATTTAACGATGTGGTTCGATTATTATACTAGCTGCGTCCTTATATAGAATTATTTTCAAACGGTATTCTCGGTGTTCTGCCTATTTTACATTGTCTACATATTATATGAATTACATCCAGTTCATAGCAACACTCCATAATAAACAGCTCGAATTCATTTCATTCTTTCTTAAACTGACGCGTAACATGTGTATGCAGATACGTTTAAGTTTAAATTCAAATCCCACGTGACACCAATACATTCTACTACTAGGGTAATTGTTTGCCTTTAGCAGTAGTGATGCGATGTCTCCAGCTGGCATATTACCGACCGCCGAAAGTTACAGCCACAGAGGAATAGATTGAACAAGCAAGACTACAAACCGTATGTTACCTAATTACATGTTTAGATTTATCGCACTTGCATAAGTTCTTTGACACTTGTGCAATTTTCCTGTGCGTCAGATTTTATATTGAAACGTCCATGTAATTTTTGCAGATACTTTGTCAAAACATTATGCGACAAAACTTTGTTATCGGCAGGTTAATCTTGCTGGTTAGGATCCCAGTATTTAGTTAGAATTTCTCGCGATAGGATCGTATGAGTCATGTCGGGAGTGTTGCAAGCCCGCGGTTGCTTACGGCATGGCGCTTACGTTTGCCAGGTCGGGTGTCATAGTGCTAGATGGCAGAGAAAAAGCGTAGTATATTTAGTACGCTCTTGACTGTTTTACATGTTGCACATTAGCAGATATCAATACACACAGATTGCAACACCAGGTGAGACTCACTGAGAGTAATTCTGTGAAAATCCCTCAACACGAGTAACGAGAATTCCTGCTGGGTGTACTGCGGCCTCTAAAAGTGCAATGTTAGCTTTGATATGGCGGCAAATTTTACTCGGTCAATGATTTACCATACAGTATTGAAAAGCAATCGCATTAATGAGTAAATTAAGCCAGTGTGCATCCTCGATATAACTGCTGTTACATTGTACTCGGGAAATAGTTCGATCGTAGTATTATCCAGTAGAATTGAAATGCTGTATAGTTCTGCAGTTTGAAGTACAGTGGCGACGTATCATGGCGGTGGAATTTCGTTGGTTCCGATCGTATGTTGTATACCGTATCTGTTCCCGTATACGATACGTACGCGAACAGATTTCAGGATACAAGCATCGCATTTGGTTAGTGTGCGTCATCTTACTAGGAATTAATTTCTTCACATCTGTATCAGGTATCCCTTTTATCTGACTAGAATAACACAGTTTCATTGAACCAGCTAGATTTCTACACCCGGTTCTTGTGTATGTATGTTTTTGTTAGCCATACCATTGTTTAAATCTAGGAGAGGAGTGCAATGTGTCCAACTTTGCACAAACAACTTATATGTAATAGTGCACAGGATTCACATGTTTCTTTCCCTTGTCTTAAAGATTGTTCAAGATGAACAAACGCCGTAGAACATCATCTGTTGCAAGCCGTGGTACAGAGGATGACGGGGATGATATACCTCCAGAACCGACCAAAAGGCGGAAAAAACTAGATCCTGTAAGTTACCTTTGAGTATCCTATCAAACCGTAATATCTCTCACAGACTTCCTTTTAGGATTTCGTTAGTACACGTGCAAGTATGATTTATGTTCTACTGTTAGTTGTTTTATGTTAATTGAAAATATATGTCGATTAAACATAGAAATTATTTGATACTGTCCATGTACATGTGTTCCATTATATTTAGAGTGACTTGTGCCAACAATTATATGATGTACTACGCAATCAAAAGAAAGAAGATGGATCATTACTATGCGATGCATTTATACGTGTGCCTAAGCGGAGACAAGAGCCAGGATACTATGAAGTAGTATCGAATCCTATAGACTTATTAAAAGTACAGCAGAAACTAAAAACTGATGAATATCGAGATATGGATGACTTAGCAGCAGATATACAACTTATGGTTAATAATGCGAAAGCTTTTTATATGGTAAGTAATATGTCCTTACTATTTTTTTTCTCTTATGATTTTATAAACTCAGGTTTAAGTGTAGAAAATTAGTATGGTTCGTAAAGTAGTGATTATTTTTCAATAGCGTACATCACCTGAATATAAGGACGCAACTGAACTTTGGGAACTATGTGTAAATACAAAGAATCGTATTATGGAAGAATATGAAGAACCAGAGCCTAAAGGAAAACTTATTTTAAAGGTTGGACGACTGGTAAGTTATAGCTTGGACATAAAGGTTGAAGACACAGACAATGTAATATAATAGTGTGTCTGAATACAATGTTGAAAGGCTCGAAAAGTTCCCATAAAACAAGATGATGCAGAAGATACATCTGAAAGTTCTACAAATCCAGATGAAGAAACAATGCAACTTTTTGAAGACTTATTTGCAGCTGTTATGACAGCTGCAGATCCCACAGATAATAGACCTGTGCACCCAGCATTTCAACTCAAACCATCTAAAAAAGTAAATCATATTTCCATAGCTAAAAGTTAATCCTGTTGGTATTTTGACAAACATATTGTAAAAAATGTATGTAATTATAGTTATATCCAGAGTACTATGAAGTAATTGAGACCCCTGTGGACTTAAAAACCGTTGCACGGAAAATTCAAGAAGGTGCATATAGCACTGTTGGAGATATGGAAAAGGATTTAATTCTCATGTGCCGTAATGCGTGTCACTTTAATGAGCCCGGTTCTCAAATTTACAAGGATGCAAAGTTGTTGAAAAAGGTTATTACTGCTGCAGCTAGGAAGCAAGAAAGTGGCTTAAGTTCCAGCATTCCAAAAATTATAACAACTGCACCGTCAACAAGAAGTAAACGAGGCAGTCGCACAATGGCACAGACATTAATAGCACAAACGGCGGCATTGCCAGATGAAGACGAGGAAAGCGATGATGAAGAAGAAGAAGCTGCAGAGACCGAAGAAGCTGATAATCAGCAGTGGCAACTGTTTCAAACAATTCGAACAGCCCCGAACAATCAAGGTATGTTGATTATATATTGTTCGAAGTAAAAATAATTGAAAGTGCAAGGCAAAGAAATTGATTTTATCCACTGATTTATATTTCAGGTATTAGAATGAGTGAATATTTTTGGAAACTCCCATCGAAAAGATTGTATCCAGATTATTATAAAATGATTAAGAACCCTATTTCTTTATTACAAATACGGACTAAAATAAAAGTGAGTATAAACGTTTAAATGTATCTGGCTGGCTTTTTATGATACATGTTATAAACACGATTCTTTCCACAGAAAGGAGAATATGGCACCGTTAGTGAAGTTGCTGGTGATATGAATATTATGTTCGAGAATGCAAAGAAATATAATATTCATACATCTAGATTATACAAGGTATGAGTTATTTACTTAAATGTGAAAGAAATTAGCAGTACATGCATAAAATTGATGTGTAATTTTACTTTCAGTGTGCTGTCAAATTGCAAAAGATCATGCAAGAAAAGGTGCAAGAGCTATTAGAATTTGACCAAGTGAGCTTTTCAAATATATTTACGTATTGCTTACACGCAACGTCTTTTACTTCATGTAAGTTAATTGTAAATATATTTTTCATGAAATTTACAGGAATCAGATTCTGAAAGTGAATCTGAGAACAGTTTACATCAGCCTAAACTCATCAAACGCGCCTCGAACTTGTTAACACGTGGAAAGTATAAAGACAATATACCGCTAAAGAAGAGACTATATGCATTAGTTAAATGTGTCATAGAATACGTTGTAAGTAATTCCAAACACAGTTTCCCGATATAAAAACTCATTAATATAAAAGATGTATGGTATTTGCAGTGTGAGGATGGACGGCAACCAATGTTAATGTTTATGGAGAAACCTTCTAAAAAATTGTATCCAGACTATTATCAAGTTATAGCAGAACCAATTGATATGTTGGCTATTGAAGCCAACATCAAAGCTGAAAAGTATCAGAGCGAAAGCGAACTAATACAAGACTTTAAAGTAAGTGATTAAATTGAAGAAACGCTTATTTCTATCAAAATTCGTAACCTTTAACTTCTGTTATTTTCAGTTAATGTTTAACAATTGCCGTCAGTATAACGAGGAGGGCTCGCTAATATACGAGGACGCAAATACTCTAGAAAGAGTTTTGATGGATAAGGTAAAGGAACTCGGCCCTTTACCAGAGACTCCTAAACCCACAAAATCGAGCGGATCTACTCCTACTAGAAATGTAGGGTACGTAACGCTACACACGCCCATAAGATTAACAATGTAAGCATGTTTAAAAATCT
Organism: Ectemnius cavifrons; assembly: GCA_964023945.1. Taxonomy (NCBI): domain Eukaryota; kingdom Metazoa; phylum Arthropoda; class Insecta; order Hymenoptera; family Crabronidae; genus Ectemnius; species Ectemnius cavifrons. The sequence goes on from OZ030375.1 coordinate 4,963,479, forward strand.
AACGAAAACCTAGGTTAATAGATACTTAGGAGTTTAAAGTTCATACTGAAAATGAGGAGGCGTTAAGCAGCAATTTTAATATACTTCAAATATTCGCGAATACTGAAAGTAATAAGAGCATATCCTTATGCATGGTTTATGTTTGTACCATTGCAGTACGCGAAGTGTATTATACTATCTACATTGTGCAAATACGATTGTTGCACTGTAGATTTAATGAGTCATGTTTCATTGAATACCTAGGAGACCAAAAAAAGTCGTACCCCTTCATTTACAAAAATTAAAAACCATGTACGATACTATAAAGGACTACCACGATGCAAAGGGAAGGCAGTTATCTTTAATTTTTATGAAACTGCCAAATAAAAATGAGTATCCTGATTATTACGAAGTAATAAAGCAGCCAATGAATATGGAGAAAATAGCGTCAACGTTAAAAAATAATGGTTACGAAAATTTGGATGAGCTGGTATCCGATTTTATTTTGATGTTTGACAATGCTTGCAAATACAATGAGCCGGATTCTCAAATATACAAGGTTTGTACACATATAATTAATATATAATTAGTTTTTTACTTCAAATAGTATTAATTTCTTTCAAATTATTATTAGGTATTTATTTATCCGTGTGAAATCGCATAAAACTGGTACTAAAAAGGAGAAAGTATACGTATCACGGACTTAGTAATTTGTGGAGGATAGTGTCAAAATTGAAATTTCCCGCTAAAACATGGAAAGCCAAGGCCGTTAGCTGTTAAAATTTTTGAGGTTATATGAAGTTAGCTTCTCTACATCTTTGCTAGTGTCACTGTTTCTGTAGAGTTATTTGGACGTTAAACGGCGGTTTTATACAGAAATAATGTACACAATGGCATTAAAATAGTGCAATGGCTATCAGTGACGCTTATACCGAAACTTAGCGTGTGAAAACTTGGTGAATACGTGGACGCGTATTTCGTATGTGTTTTACACTGCTTTGTAAACAATTCGGGAATTGAAAAAATGTTAAAGCAAACATCGAATAATTATATGGAAAGCATACCCACTAAACAAAATTCTTTAAAGCTCCGACCGTGTTTTATACGCCTATTCCGGGATAAAGAGGTTGATCAACACTTACGAAAAAAATCCAAGAAAAATGAAGCAGAAGTAAAGCCATATATTGTTCTCCTATTAGTACAAAATAGAATATTTATTCTTAGGCCACAAGCGAACGAATTAAATATAGTAAAAATCAATAAAGATGTGGTTTAAAAAGCATCAATTATGTTTCATTGCAGGATGCTTTAATTTTACAACGATTAGTACTACAAACAAAATTGCAATTAAGCGAGGATGAAGAAAATGTACCGGATGTATCTGCTGCAGTCCAGGAGATATTGGCCTCGATATTCACTGCTCTTTATAATCACCAAGATGAAGAAGGAAGATGTTATTCAGATTCAATGGCAGAACTTCCAGAACATGACATTGTTGATGGCAAAAAGTAACTATGTTTGCATTCTGCATTTATACTTCTCCTTTATTTTTTACTGGGTAACTGACAATTGAGATGTTACAAGATCTAATGCATAATTCTCACTAACATATTCTATCATTTTGGTATTTAGAATACGTGGACTTTCTTTGGATTTAATTAAACGAAGGTTAGATCGTGGGGTTTATAAAAGATTAGACCGATTTCAAGAAGATGTATTCACATGTTTGGAAAGAGCTAGAAGACTTTCTCGTACAGATTCTCAGCCCTTCGAGGATAGTGTGGAGTTGCAGGCATTTTTCTTACGTACTAGAGATGAAGTGACTCGGAGCGGAGATCTATTACATTCGCCCGCACTAAATTATACTCTCCTTGATTTGTCTACACAAGTAGCTGAATTAAAACGTTTGAAGCAACAACAGGAATTAACTTTGCCCCATGAGGAAGAAAGCTGTGATGGAAATGAGACAAAGGTATTATTAGGTTTTTACAAAAGATATTTGTTTATATTAGGGAGTTCAATACTAATATTATATCGTTCGTTATATAAGGATTCAGAGACAAATACGACCTCGGAAGAGAATAACAGCGATAATGGAGGATCGATGAGTTTCAATCAAGAAATATACAGGGCTGGCGACTTTGCATATATCGAGCCCACAGAAAGGGGAATGGAGTACAGTGTGGTCCTGATTGAACGACTTTGGACAAATACAGAGAGTCAACAAATGTTATATGGAAACCTATTCTACAGACCAAGTGAAACTTACCATGTTGCATCTAGGAAATTCCTTGACAAGGAATTATTTAAAAGCGATGCTCATGTTGCTGTACCTTTAGTTAAGGTAGCTGGAAGATGCTGTGTGTTGAGCGTTAAAGATTACTTTAGAATGCAGCCGGAAGGTTTCCAAGAAAAGGACGTTTACGTTTGCGAGTCACGGTATTCTACAAAGGCAAGAGCTTTTAAAAAAATTAAAGTCTGGAACTTCGATCCTGATCATTTGAAACTAGTTCCACGCGACAAACCGTTAGAGCCCAAACGGGTTATATCTGTATATAAAGAGAGACTAGAAAAGCACAAAGAAGAGATAGCAGAATTAGAAGAAGGCGAGAAATTGACTGAAAAAGAAAGACCGGTAAATCGAATATACTTCTTAGCGTATCTTTTTCAAAGACGACTGTATCTTAAAGATTTCAAATTTTAGAATATTATACTGTACAATCCGGATGACACAGAAAATACATATTATGAACAGTATAACACATGTGCCGGTTGTGTTAAAACTGGAGATTTTGTTTATGTTGCAACTGATGGCGGTAGGCAGCAAATCGCACAAATTGATGCAATATGGTCAACCAAAGAGTATGTTAGATTTTCAGTATCATTTACTCGTTTCTGCACATCTTTTGCAGCAGTATTTTATGTAACAAAGTCAATGTAATCCCAATTGTATATATCTTTTTTAGTGGAAAATGCTATTTCAAGGGACCATGGTTATTAATGCCAACTGAAGTACCACATACTCCAACAAAGCTGTTCTACAAACAAGAACTATTTCTATCTACAGTTGATGGGACACACCCAATAGTTGCCATCGTCGGCAAATGCTCAGTACTTGATTATGGAGAATATATATGCAGTATGTGCTCAAAGTTCACATAAATGTAACGATTTTTGATTGCAAATAATATGCTTTATATCTTCGTGTAGGTCGCCCCACTGAAATTCCGGAGGATGATATATATATCTGCGAATCCTTATACGATGAAAGTAAGAATCTAATGAAAAAACTTGGTGTAGAAGGGTTGAAGAAGTTTAATCACACGCCAAATGTAACAGAAGATGAAGTTTATTTCTTCCGCCGACCTATTAATCCAGCTAAAGTATGTATAATGTTAATGTTGTGTTTCCTCTGCAGGCTTGAGTTTAAATAAACGGTCCGTTATAGTACTTTGCCACTAACTGAGAAATGATTGCTTTGCATGCTATGTGTGTGTTATAGGTTCCGGGTGACGTGGCTCAAACGCCAAATCAAGTCAAGTCCGTCACGCCAAGTTCAACCCAATTTGAAATGGTAATTTGTAAATGAAAGATTATTTTGGTATCTCTAGAAATAAGTGCATGCTGCCTTGATGTCACACGCAAGTAAATACGAGTCTTACAATAGAATTAAGTAGTAGTCAGTTTCATATTAAGCTATAATGAATGTGACAAGTGTTATAGTATCGATAGATTAGATATATAAGTACACTTTGCGCGTGGCACAAAGATATTGCTGTAAAAATGTATATTTGTGCATGATTTTCACTTTATGCCGGCATATTCACCTTTTTTTAATTATGTGAATTTCGTTCTTACACTATAGTATTTATAGGACTAGTGGTTATAGATGTTCAAGGATATCAATTCAGAGCACCTGTTGGGTTTATCGCTAATTTGTGATAAATTCAGAGTACCACCAAATATGTTGCTTCCATGTCACTCTAACCCAAATCATTTATGAATGAAGCATTTCATTTTATATAGTATGTTAAAGATACTAGTAAGTCGAAAGTATCTTCAGAGTTCATATAATGCAGAAGCGCGTAGATTTACAACATGAATTGAAAAAGTTGACGCGAGATTTGAGGTTCAAATGAAATTTTCAATTGATTCTAGGCGTATTTACTCATTGCACAATAACCAGTATTATTCTAATCTATCCTAGTTAAAGAATATTGAGAAAAGCCTCTTACAGTATCATGTTGGGGAACAGATAATGAACGTAATATCAATAAATGGTATAGGAAGCATCACCATTGTTACCGAAGCTGGAACCTGATGTACTAGGCATGGGAGTAGGATTAGGAGTGGGAGTAGGAGTAGGAGTTGGGGAGGACAGTATGGATGCTGGTGGTCCACCGTCCGTTGGGTCTGCAGAAGCTCAACCGGTGCTCTCCAATGCTCAAACACCTGTGTCAACTAAAAAGGTAGGCCTTACTGTGACATTAATTGTTTTCCCTTTCTTCACATCTTACATCTCATTGGTTCTGTTTTATTTTTGTTTAGAGAAATATGCCAGCATACTTTTTATTTTTGCACCGTTCCAATTACATTGCCTAATATTAGAACAACAATTAGATGTGTTACTTATAAAAATATAATTGTAATGATTACTTATGACACGTTGACATTATAATTTGTGTTTTCTTCTCCTTAGAAAACGGCGGGTAAGAAATTAGTTACGGGCTATATTTTGTATTCAAGTAAAATGCGAACGCAGATTACACAAAATAATCCTGAATCATCCTTTGGGGAGATTAGCAGAATTGTTGGGAACGAGGTACGTATATCTTATTCATTATTGACTTTGAGTTTAACATAAGTATTATGCGACTATTATGTAGAAGAACTAATACATTGCCTTAATAAAATAGGAACGAGTCGTAAGGATATTAAATTGTGTACGGAAATCCAACAAAATTCAATTGTTTATTTCAGTGGAGAAAACTGCCGGCTGGCGAGAAACAGGCATGGGAAGAGAGAGCTATCAAAATGAATGAAGATGGTGGACAAATGAAAGGGTCCGCTGTTTCCGGCAATACAAATTCCATACAGGATGTTGTATACGAATGTTGTTGGGATAATTGTGACTGGCAGTTCGAAGATATGACTGATTGTATTGATCATTGTATTGCAGAACAAAATGGACACGTTCAATCATCTTTTCTTAATGCTGCCAGCGGTTTGTACTGTTTCTTTTGATAAGACTAATCTGCTGTTTTGTTTATATTTTTGGTGATACTAAATTCTATGTGTCATTGTCGTGCAGATGTAGAATTTCAATGTCAGTGGCGTGGCTGCGGACGCACGAAGAAGTCTGTACCACCATTCCCTAGTGTACAAAGGCTTGCGCGACATGTGAAGGAAGTTCACATTCTTAAATCTAATGGTCGTATTATACCACCTTCTGAACGAAGCAGGTAGATTTTTTCATAAACAATTCCTTATAATGAATCGTATATGTGTTTTGATTTCTCACTCTGTTATGTGTATTGTTATGCATAGGAATTATATGGCGTCGAAGGGACCTACAGTATTACCTCCGATGGAAACAGGTATACAAATTTTGAATTTTTTAACACGAATAATATACTCTAGCTAACACTGGACTATAAACATAAATTAATTTTCCAATTAAATATATGTTTAGAAACTTCTGCAGCTGCAACACAAACCAGTAATGTGTCTGCCGTGAAGCAACCAGAACCAATGTTTGTGGCAGTGCCTCCAAGACCAAGTCGTGTTCTACATTCAGACGCATATTTGAGGTGGGAATTTATAGATACATTTTTGCTTTTATCATTTCCCTATATTTACAATATAATATTCGATTTATAACGGGTCCTGACATTATTTATCATAAGTCATATTTCTGGACTGTTCAGGTATAAACAAGCGTACATCTTGCTTTTTAAAAAATAACTACTTTAACTCTATAAGAGTTAACTATATAGTTACCCAGACATTTTTCTAAATGCATCTTTATGTAATTTGCAGATACATCGAAGGGTTAAATGTAGAAAATCGGTACATATCAAATTGGGATAAACAAATGAACGCAACTCCCGAAAATACTCAAATTCCTGATGTAACGAAATTGCCTGGCCAATGGCTGGGGAATGGTGTGGGCAACCATGGAAATGTGGTTAATGCCTTATGGACTCTCAGAAATATGATGATGCGGGATGTGTTAGCTATAAATAAAACTTTATAGTTTATAATTCGTTAAGATCTATAATCTTTAAAATTCGATGAAACCTCGATACTGGAACTTACAGGTCCGTCGATGCTAGATGAAAGACTGACGACAGTTCTTTTGTATTATTGTATTTATGTCGCAATTTTACTATGTTCCTTTGTACTTTGGAGACATACTTCATTTTTAATATCGTGATGATACATTTTATAAACAGGTCTTCGCTCTAGTTTGAATGGGCAATTATCGAACGGGTGTTTTTCATAGTTGCATCGAGTTAAATGCGTAAGTTCAAATAAGGATCAGCATGGTGCACTTTGAAACTGAAAACAGTTTGGTTGGCAGTATTAATTTTAGTATTAAATTGTTCGCCTTTCTCATCTTATCATCTCAATTACATCCACTACTCTACCATGGTCTGCCACAACTTTGTTTCACTGTTCGTACATTCCTCATACAATATGAACATTTGCAGCACCGATTTATCGCACCAATCGGAACGATATTACAATATTTCAGCTTCCAAGTACAACCGTGCATGATGATTTTATTTAGTGAGAAATTGGAATATATCTTTTATTTTAATTTCTAACTAAATGAATTTATTTGATGCTACGAGCAGTATGGTGCTCACAAAAACAGTATCTAATAACATTGTTTAGTACTAGGGACAAATAAATCTTAATATAAGATTCGCCATTTTGTACATACTTTTCTATTTTTTCATTTTTAATTTCATAAAAATGTGTATTTTGTATTTGCTCATTATATGTCAGTGTAAGATGAAGGTTGTTCTTTATATGCCTATTGTAACATGACCCTGTACTGTAAATATAAAGTCACTACAGAAAGAAATGTGATAGGGGCAAAACATCCACAATCAATAGTAATCTGCTATCCCAACATTGTTTTAGTACAACACGATTTTTTATTGCCATCTCAATCAAGTAGTGATCATAATTTTTATGAGATAAGTTGCAGTTATTACTAACTATAAATGTGAAAGATACTATAAACAGAAATATTTGCATGTATTAAACCATGTGTGGCCTAATGTTGATGGTATACTAACTGAAAACGGATTAAGTTGCTGCTCCAAAGCAATCTTCACTCTACACACTGGAATTCCTACAATATATTAAGAGCTTTTTCGCATTAACAAAACTGTATGCACTGCTGATCATACTCGTAGTGAAAGAAGATATTTTTAATCAATCGTGTATTAATAGTGTCGATAGTACTTCAAAAGGGGTCTAATAAGTATATTAATTTTTATAAACCGCCTGTATTATAAACTTTTATGCCAAATATTCTGTGGGTGCCAGCACTTAGAAGAAAATATAGAATGTATAAGGATTAATGCGTAATTATCTGGAGACAATTCGCGCATTCAGTGTCCCCAAATTGTTTTTTATGGAGTGTGGTAGCTGTTTTAACTTTATATTATATAGTTATTTCATATCGTGAGTCCCGTTTACGCAGCTGTGTCCAATATTTATGATGTTTAGTGAAAGTGTTAAGTACACATAGCACAGCGTGGTGTTCAAAGAAAGCAAACTGACAAATGACAATTTTTTTTCTTCACCTAGCATTGACAGTCCAATACATCCACATAACAGTTCCAATACTGAGGAAACTGAAATCGGATACTACTATTTAGTTATTATTCGATAAGGTACAATTAGTATGGATTTGTAGATGAAAAGAAGGGGAGATTGTTATTTTTTCTTGTACTTTGAATATACATTTATATCTTTAAATGAAAGCCCGCGTGTGTGGAATACAAATGATTTTCAACTCAAAAGTCGCTGACCCGTCCATTGTTTTGCCAATCCCCCCATTTTGTTGGATCTTTTTCTGAATTTGCTACGAACTCTCCTTTGCTATCAGTCTCGACCAACACCAACTCCACGAAACGCTCACCAGGTTTTACTCCTACACGAAGAAATTATTTTCGTGGATTTATTACTGCAGATAGTTGAATTTTATTAGCAGGCTCAGCGATAGATTCAAACTTTTGCATATGATATTAGCATATAATTATAAATAACTTTGGAAAACTCCTACAGATTAGGAATTCATAATAATTGTGCTTACTTGGCGGTGGCTGTAACGAAAGTTTTTCATGAAACTGCTTCATTCTATTAGATTCTACTTTTTCAGTCTCTGGGATTGATGGTGTTGTCGCAGCAGCACGGGATAAAACTATGTTGCGAAATGCATTAATAGTATATTTACAAACAACACCAAAAGAGGATATTAAAACTAATACTTTTGCTTACTTCCTTTGTGTAAAGGACGTATTTTCATAATATTCTTTCCGAACATGTTTACAGACTTGAAATTCATTAGTATGTAATAGGCTCTGCGCAGTTTTAAAATTGTCAAATCTTAAACACTTGAATTCCTAAATGTGTGCATTCCGAATTTTACTGCAGTAATTAAACAGAACGCAACCAGGGCGTAGCACTTGTCTTCATATATACAATTATTTCGAATTTTATTTGTTCAAAAAAAAAATATAGATGAATGAAGTCTATTCCCGAAATTTGCATAATTAAACATTTATTTAAATTGTTTTCGATTTATTTTATGTGTATAGTGCTCTTTCTCTCAAAATTAGGCATTTGTATATGAAAATTTTTGATACTTCTTGTCTTAACACAAGTTTATAAGCTAACATGCACTGCTAGAAATTAAAACTTGGGGTAAATCAAACATAATATTTATTTAGAAGCATGTATTTAGACTAATATATATTTATTACAGACAGGAATGCCTATAAGAATCAGTTCCATGTCTTCATATGTGTTCAGTTAAAGGTATTTTTAATTTTACTAGCAATGGTTTTTGTATTTTTCAAACATAATTAATAACAAATCTTTCTCAAAAATCGCTCACACGACCTTTTCGCTCCCAGTCACCATATCTAGTCGGTTCTGGACCACGTGGACCACCAACTTCCCCTGTTTTTGGATTCGTGTTATTTGGGAATGCCTCTAATGGTTCTTTTTCTTGATATGGATGTTTTCCTTCTTCCAATTCTTCCAATCGTTCTAATATACATTAAATTATAATATTCTATCAAATGACGCAATAGTAGCTGTGAGCAATTTTTCCTTCCTTGCAAATAATTCACTAATTAACCATTGCTGCAACTTTTTAGAAGATTCTTCCTAATCTGGTTGATAGGGTGAAACTCCCTTGAAGAAATTACATACCTATAGGCGTACGCTCTCGTAATTTCTCTCTAAATTCGCGCAATCGCGGGCTTTCATTTTTGTTATCATCTTTGACTGCTGCCGATTTCAAATCTGGGAACAAAACTTCTCTTAAAACAGAGGAAATGTTTGACTTGAGGAGCATCTGAGAAATCTAGTCCATTTTCCTTATGGAAATCGTTAATTATTGGTTATTACGTCCGCAAAACAGTTGTCTGTAGAATAATACGGCCGACACAGGACTCCTCTCCATCATCTTCTGGGAAACTACCACTTTTGTAGAAACTAATGCCTTCCACATTTTAAAGACGGATTCTTAGCTGCCGATAGTTATTTTGTAGGTTATGTTACTTGACGTGCATATAGCATATATTATTAAATATATAAAAAGAGAACTAAAAATGTAATACATAATACTTATATTCTATAGTAGAATACATCATAGTATACATTTAAAGTACATTTGCCGTAAGATTACGTGCATCACCTGTGCGTATCACTATGATTATATCTACTAAATTCTATACACATGCATCAAAATACGTAACTCTTATTACAGATATCGACACGCCATCCGCTATCACAAACCCGTAGGGCTTTAATTGCAAAACACGGAACGTATATTGGTGTAAATAATATATTTGAAAATGCAAGTTTTACGTTTACGTATTGTGACTTGACGCACGGTAATCACTGGATAATCAAACAGCTGACATATGTCTCTGCATGTGAAACTACATGTTTCATTGTGTATGTGTCCGATTGGTTTCGGAGCATTTCGAAAACCGGAATAGCATCTTCCTTAAATTGTTGTTGAATTAAGAGTGCGTTTGTAAAGTAGCAGTATTAATAGTGTACGAATGGCAATTGGGATAATCATATGTTGATAAAAAATGGATATCGAAACAGAGAACGTGATAAATTTGGTGTTTCCGGATGGTATACCAGGTAATGCCGCGTATGTCATAAAAAATGAACTTTTTCGAAATGAATTTTAAATGGGTGTGATTATACGTTTTCTTCTATGTTGTTCAATGTTGCAGAATCGTGGAAAGAAAATCCGGATTTTTATCATTATCTATCTAAAGTTGGTGGATATGACGTTGATCAACTAAGTAGGTGGCACTTTTCGTCTTTTATGAGTTACCATGTAAAATTTTAACATGACATTAATTGTGTACTAATTGTATTATAAGGCAAAGAACCTGATCACCTTAATGATGAGAAAAATTCTGTATTACAAACCACGCAAGAGCTTGTATTTACAAATTATAAGACGTTCATCCAAACTGCTGAAAGCTCTCGTGAAATTTTTAAGCAGGTAAAACCCATTGGCATTTCACTGTCTTATTTTAAAAGTATATTGCTAAAAATGATTATTCCTATTTTATAGTTCAATGAAACTGAGAGCAGGTTGGATGGTTTCGTCCAGAAGATTCCAAATTTTGTAGATAAATGTCAACACTTTTGTGATACATCAAAAGACATAAATGTTCATAGAAAAGTGAATAGTTTGACACTGACAAGAAATGCTGAGTTACTTGAGATACTTGAAATGCCCCAGTTAATGGAAACATGCCTAAGAAGCAACCAATATAACGAGGCATTGGAGTTATCCCAATACGTGAGGCAATTAGGAGCGAAGCATGGAGACATTCCAATTATATCTGTAAGATATTCTAAATGGAAAAATGTTTGTACAACTTCATACATTTATTTCATTAGTGCTTTAGTCCATAGTTGCAGAAATTGAGAGCAGTTGGTCAGGAATGGTTGGACAGGTTGTTGGATCTCTGCGCGGTGATTTGCCACTTCCAAGATGTTTGCAACTTGTTGGACTACTAAGATCTATGGACGCTTTCACAGAGCCAGAATTACGTATAAAATTTTTACAAGCCCGGGACAGTTGGCTCCAGAGTCTCTTGAATGCCATTTCCAAAGAAGATCGTAAGATAATATTCTAAAGTATATTGTTTCATAAATTTCTATGTCAATGATTTTCACAATGCATTCTTGCAGCAAATGTCCATATAACAAAGACAATAGAACTATCAAGAATTCACTTGTTCAATATTATTACACAGTATCGTGCTATGTTTAATGACGATGAACTAATTATACCTGGGAAAGACCTTACAGTAAATGAATCTGCCATTTTTTATCACTGGCTGGAGGAAAAGATATCACAGTTTCTAGCAACATTAGAACAAGATCTTCCTGGTGTCACTTCCATTGATTCTATTTTAGGCCAATGTACATACTTTGGCTTGTCGTTTGGTAGAGTTGGAGTCGATTTTGCGGGTAGAATGGCTGATATTTTTGTACGCGTTATTAGAGAAAAATTCGAACTCAGTATACGTAAAACAACACGAAAGTTTGAAAAAGATATGGATACATTTACTCTGATCAATAAAATTCAAAGAACTGACATAAAAGTACAAGTTGTTACTCTGTCTGTAAGTATGATTATAGAAATTGAAGGTATATCCAAGAATTATAAATACAAATAATTGGAGAATTGTTTATTTGTTTTTGTTAGGAAAATCCACCAGAACAATTGGTAGAGTTTTATCCATTAGCTGAGTATTGCAATGGTTTGATAACAGCATTCAATGAATTGAGACTTTGTCCACCTGTAGCACTTGCTGTTTTCTGTACCAATGTATTACAAGAATCACTGCATAATGTGGCGAAAGCCATATTCATCTTCTACAAACAGGAACAGCAGGTTTGATTTTTTTTAACTTTACAATACTTTTTATTCACGTTACTAATTCAAATCTTGAAATGTTAGGCTTTTGCAGCAGCAGAGAGAGAAAACATGATGAAATTCACTGAATGTTTGAGCAAACATTTAATTCCTTATGTGCAGTACTGCATACATCTGATGTTTCCACCCAATCAAACAGCCGTTCATCTCGGCATTTCTATTCCGGCATTGCAAAAAGAAGTACGAATTTCTGCATCTACTGAATGATCGATAAATGATAGCGTTCAAACTGATTTCACAGACAATGTGTACATTTTGCAGAGTATAACATACTTAAAGACTGAAGTTATATTGGAACCACTGGCTGTATTATTACCAATCAAGACGAAACTGAAGGAACCAGTCAACTTTGCATCTAACATTCAATCGCTGGCGCAACAAAAGCCTAAACTTGGCAGTACATCGTCAATTCTTTCGAATGCAGAAATAGATAAAACAATGTCAGGATTCGGGACACTTAGAGTATCTGGACCTCAATATGCAACAGAAAGTGCAACTGTTCCTCCCAATATAGAAAATAAGCAATTGCAAAAAGAAGACAGCCCATTGAGTACCACAGCACAGAGTAGCAAACATAAAAATAGATAATTTTATCAGAGTTCTATGTATATATGATTACTTATACAATTGTTACTATGAACGATTCTATTGTAAATATAAATAATAATTTCTCAAAAGAATTACAGACATGCTGTTAATTCCCTATCACTTGGAGTTATAACTTTTTAAGATTATAATAGGTCTAAGGTAAATTTAATTTTGTCTCGTCTTTACGTCACTAGAGTGCGCTAAAGTATATCTGGCATATTTACAAAAACACCCCGGCTTGCACACGTGCTTTTGATACAAAATGAGTTTCAATTTGTAATTGATTATTTAGTGTAAGTTATCGATAATTGTAAATATGACTAAGCAGAAGAATAAATCTGAGTCTGGTTGGAAGCCGCTAAAATTAGACGGTTCAGTATTTTCTGATGGACTGGAGGGTTTAATTGGAATCGAGGAATTGAGTGACTATAGGTTAGAAACTGGCAAAAAGAAGTCGAAAGCGCTCATTTACACAGAAAAAACAACAGAAAATAAGAATGTGAGTATTAGGAAAATATGAAGTTCTACATGGAGTTGTCTTGTCTTCAAATGAACGATTATAACGTTCTAGCAAGTAACAAAACGTAAGTGTCCGAATGAATGGCATGAAGATTCTATCAACAATACGAAGTCTTGCACAAAGAAGTCGAAAAGCGAAGAATTGGAAGAAAAGAAAGTGAATAAAGCAAAAGCAAATGACAAGTCCATTATTAATGTCAATGGTGAAGAGGAGGATAAAGAAACTCCAATAGATGAAATTAATTTCCATGTATGGAGTGCATTAGGAGTGCCTACTCCAATACTAAAGGCATTAGCAGATCAACATTTTGATTCCCCGACTGTGATACAGTCGCTAACAATACCGCCTGCTATATTGGGTAGAAGAGATATTTTAGGTGCTGCTGAAACCGGCAGTGGAAAAACCTTAGCTTTTGGGATTCCAATTTTGAATGGGATTCTTGAAATGAAGGAGAAATATGAGAATGAGTCGAATGCAGTTCGTAATGATAAAAAGGGAAGTCAAGATTATAGAAACAAAGGGTGGATTTGTTCCAAAGTGAACAGCGCAACTGATGAAGGTAAATTTTATATACTAATATTCAGTCAAAGTTGAATTGGTTTTCTAATAAATATTTTCCTAGATTTCAGTGGAACAGAATCTGATTCTGAAGAAAATGAAAAATATGAAAATGAAGGTGGAATTGGCTGTGTACAAGTAATTGATAACATAGATATTTGCGGGTCCGAAAACGCACCGAGAAAACCACTTTATGCTTTAATTTTAACTCCGACGCGCGAGTTAGCTATACAAATAAAAAATCATTTGACAAAAGCAGCAAAATACACAGATATCAAGGCAAGTTACTTTTTAAATTCTTGGAAGATAGATTTAGTAAATTCTTATATACTGATAACTATAAATCCATAGATAGCAGTGGTTGTAGGAGGAATGGCAGCAGTTAAACAGGAAAGAGTATTAAATAAAGGGCCAGAAATTGTTATTGCTACACCTGGCAGATTATGGGAATTAATACAACTGGGTAATCCACACCTTAATCAGGTAGATTCCATAAAGTAAGTAGCTAAACGACATAATAATTTCAAAGGGATGTGGTATATTATACAAATTTTTTATTGATTTGCACTTAGGTATTTAGCTATTGATGAAACAGATAGAATGTTGGAAAAAGGGCATTTCCAAGAACTGCAACAATTATTGGAGAAAATAAATGCGAATAAGGCAAGATTACAGGAACGTCAGACCTTTGTGTTTTCGGCCACTTTAACTATGGTACACGATATACCAGACTATTTGCAAAGGAAGAAGCAAAAGTATGCAAGGAGCAGGATATTTAAATTAACACCCGGCCAAAAATTACAGAAAATTGTTCATTTGCTAGGCATAAAGAATCCAAAAGTTGTGGACGTTACAAAACAAACAGGTTTGATATATTACGACTTTTAAACTCCATTATAACCGGTGATGTAATTGGTCCTGGCATGAATTAAATATGTTTCTGCAGGCACGGCTAACAATTTGACAGAATGCAGAATAGCGTGCACGATCGATCACAAAGATTATTATCTGTACTACTTCTTGAAAAGGCACCCTGGACGTACGCTAATATTTTGCAATAGTATTGGTTGTGTAAAACGCTTAGCAACACTTTTTGGCATATTGGATTGTAAACCATTGCCTTTACACGCGAGTATGCCACAAAGGCAGCGACTAAAGAATCTTGAAAGGTATGACCTCACAACGATGCATAAATTTTTGTAATGTTTTGGGAGATGTTCACTGTTGTACTTACCTTCTTTATATAGATTTCAAGCGGACGAAAACGGCCTTTTAGTGGCAACAGATGTTGCCGCAAGAGGCTTGGACATTCCTAGCGTAGAGCATGTTATACATTATCAAGTACCAAGGACGAGTGAGGTAAATACATTTTATAAAATTCGTGGAGCTGTTCGCGGGTATTTTATGAAAAGAGAATGTGAATGTGGTACGATTATTACAGGGCTATGTACACAGAAGTGGAAGGACTGCCAGAGCCCAAAAGGAAGGAATAACAATTCTTATGATGGAACCATCTGAAAAACAATATTACACTAAACTTTGCCAAACTTTGGGACGAAGTAGGTTTACGATAGAATTATAGGATACCCTTGAGGAATGTCAGCTAGCTTAAAGATCATTGGTTTTAGCGCAAGATTTGCCCACATTCCCGGTGGTAGACAGGCTTTTAATTGCTGTAAAAGAGCGGGTGGGCATTGCCCGAGAAGTAGATAAACTAGAACTCAAGTGTCGAAGAGAGAATACCCAAAAAGGATGGGTGCGGAAAGCAATCGAGGAGATGGACATGATTTTGGATGACGATGAAGACGAGGAGTATGTAGTTTTGCTGTTCTATAGACATTATGTTTTCTATATTTATTTATGTTGGATTGTAATCCAGGGAAACAACGCTCGAAGCTATAGAAGCGGCTGGTATAAAACACCAATTAAAAGTAAAGAGACATCAGCTTGCAGCGCTTCTGAAGAAACCACTGTTCCCAAAAGGATATTCTGGAAAGTATCCAGATAGTAACATGGAATTGGAAATAATTGAGCCCAACCAAAAGGCTGTAGATGTAATGAAACAAACCATTGAAGATTTGCCGAAGAAGAAGAAGGAAATGCATGTATCGACTAAGAAGAAGCAGTCGGTCAAACGATTTTCGAAAGGGAAAAGGATAAAGAAAAATAAGAAAGTGTAACACATTTTTACTAAAGATAAGACTTCCGATATTCGTGTTGTATGCATTTTTACATATCCCTTACTACCTACAACTCGGAAACCATGCCCCCTTTTGTGAAGAGCACAGTTTCTCCTTTCTGTAGCGTATGTTACAATTTCAAGATTTGAGCTGCTCTGAATGCCGTAAACGTTAATATATATGGCGTTATGTACACATAGAGACTTCCTTGAACAAATTAGTTGTAAAGGGATTAACTTCTTACAAAATATAATACAAAGTTCATCGTCAAACACAGCCTATTAATTTATGTATGAAGTATTTAACAATTTAGAATATAGTGTTATAAATCACTTCGTCTTCTGTACTAATGATAGAATCGATCTGATTACTACTAATCATTGATTTAACATATCTTTTATCATCAATTCGAGTACCTAATAATAACGGTGTATCACTACTCTTTACACTGACTTTAATTCTGGCCATTACATGGCTACCAGGACATTTTTGGACCTGTGTTGCCGCATTCTCGCAAATCTCCGCGTAAATATCGTCAGCTTTGGTCCTCGTTAATTTTGGGAGCGATGGCACTGGCGTCAAGCTATCTCTGACACGAGAATAATTAGGCTGCAATTCTACATTCCTTGGTACCTCCAAGGCACTAGTAGAGATCGACCTTTGTACAGGCTGTTTCGAAGAGTTTGAGTGACTCTGATGAGAGGTAGTTTCTGGCTCCAAGCTAGAATAACGCTCCTGAGACTTCATAGCAAGCTCCGGCCTAACTGCAAATGTGAACGAAGCAGATTTCTTCGCGGGATTTCTATTCCGACCGCCTTGCGCTAATTTCGAAATCCTATCCAGCAGTCCGCTTCTATTTTGCCTCGTTTGACTCCTTTCCCTAACGGTAGTCTTTTTCAATTGTTCTAAGCCATCCTTCAGCGTTTGTAGAATCGGTTTCGTTTCTTGCTTTGGCTTTATTTTTTTCAAGTGCATCTCCTTTAGACTCTCACTATTCGAGTGCATTTTTAAAGGCGCCACTCTTGGTTCCGTAGCACGATCGCCTACAGCTCGGCTAGAGATCAAAATCAAGAAGACTTGTGTTAACCGTTTACAAAATGCGTTACAATTAAAGAAAACTGTAATTGCGACAGTTACCTGCAGGCGGATAATAACCGCTGCATTTTTGGTGACGCGAGCAAGCGAGCCTCCGAGGGATAGCCGAGGCGTGCTCGTCGTACTCGTGGTGCACCATTCCCTGTTACCACAAGTTCCAACATTTCGGGATTATGCACTGGCCTCTCCGGAACGATACAGCCCAGGACAATTGGGCCCAGTGTTGTCGTTTCCAACTGCATCAAACCTCCGTACTCTCTCGGCAATGGGACGGGAAGAGGACCAGCTATCAATCGAACCTGTTGACCGACAGATTTCGGTGAGAAAATAAGTAACCGCCAATCGATCATAAATTATTTTCATATTGTCATTAATATATAACTAAATATTATTCTAAAAGCCTTCTATAAACTACGGGAACTTTGTTCAAAAACACTTGCCCTGATAGGTAGCTGCCTCTTGGCGAGATGATGCACTTTGTAAAGTACAGCGTCGCTTCCGGTGTCAGTACTTCCGTTCTGGCAAACTGCGTAGAATTCGCCCCTCGCAGAAAGTGGCGCGAAAACCTCTCGGCCGTGAGGATCGAGACATTGCGCGTACTGGTCCTTCTCTGAGGCGCTGCCGGAAATCCCGAAAGACACCGAGCTACATTTCCTCGTATCCTGAAATACTGCTATTAACCGCAGAATTTCTCCGGCGCGGATCGTTGTCTTCGTGTAATGGGCCCGTAGGTTTCCATTCTCTGTACATACATCGTTCAAGAATAGGTTAGGCTGCGACTTGATAGACCAATTAGTGAGAAACGTAAAAGACTAACATTAATGTCCTTTATGCACAGATTCTCTACACACGTACTACTAAATACAATAGACCTGAAGAATATCGCATTAAAATGCAAAGTTTCGGGACCTTTAGAAGCGCACTGACAAAAGCAACACCGGAATCGGAACCGGTACCGGGCATTATGGAATACGGGTAATCTATTCTGCTGGTTAAGGTAAGTCTTGAAGCACCGATTTAATAATTTCATTACATCAATTTCGACACCTGTTCCACTTTTGCCGGTGCACACGGCACTAGGTCTTTGATCTCCGATATAAGTACACCTTGACTACAAGGCTATCTAGTCTATGAACGGCATTAGGGTTTTCGCAAATCAGAGTCACTTTCCATAGCTTGCTGATATTTCTATAGATTTGGGTCAAGAACTCCGCGATTGCTTGACATTTCGTGGGCCTGCACTCACGTGTGTGAGCGCGCCTTTTCTTTCATCTTTCTCCATCTCTCCAGGGTGCACGTGCATCAATCCGTTCTCCTAAGGCTCCGAGCCCATTGCCGATTACTGTCTGCCTTATGTGTATTGCTTATGCACGTAGACATGTTTTTGTTAAGAATTTGTAAGAGGCTAGTGCAATTACTTTACGAATTTAGCAAATTATTATTAAGTTGTAAAGTGCTCAGAGAACTCTTATGGATATGAAGTCTATGAACTATGGTATTTATTACTCACCCATTTTCGAGTGTGTCAAGGTGTATGCTCTCAATGGAGCTGCCAGGAGGAATGCGGGCACTCCTGCTCTCACTAAAGAATCCACTCTTCGATAGAGACGTGCACTTCCCATACTGTTAGCGCCTGATATCACGGAAAACCAACCTAGAACATAACATAAAAAAGCCTTCGTGATTACTGCCTTTGATTGGTGCGAATTGATTCATTACTTATTGCGCGCACACGAAAATCAAAGGGTTAGGTTGCAACGTTCAGTCGATGATCAATTGAGCGAACTTTCGGTAGGCACGGAGCCCTGTGATTAAAGGGCAGATGAGATATGGCGAGGGTGCGCTCGAATTATTTTGTCGTTTATCATCAGCTATTGCAGTCTTGCAGACAGTGCATGTTGGGCCATAAGAAAAATATAGAAGCTCAGGTTTTGCATACGTGATAGCGTATGATTGCATGCGCATCGGAATTCATAAAGATTATGCTAATGAACTGCGATGGCTGCGCTCGTACTTCCTGTATAAATCACCTGCTTGCAATTTCTTTATCTGTCGAAAAAGTAATACAGGCATACATATAGGATTCGCCAGTTGCATTAGCTACCACATAATCTCGGAAATACTATATGCACGGTTGCAATATATATACTACGACAAATCTGATTCGTTGAAAATAATGTATTAAATTTTCTAATTCTCAGTAGTTTTTTGGGATTTTATTCCTGGCAACCTCGAAGGTGTGTTAATAGGCAATGATTAAACCTTTTATTAATAAGCAATATTTGCCAAGCAACCATAGAAAATTACACGCGTCCAAATCTTGTCTTCGCGTTGTCAAACGTCTTCAGTCTGGCATTCCGTCGAATCCAATCAACCAAGTCGAAGTGGCCCTAATTGCCGGTCAATTTCGCAAATTATCGCAGACGTATATGGATTGGTGGATGGATCTCAGGAAGGAATTCGACCGCAGGCGAAGAGGAATCCGTAACGCGGAATCTGGCCTTGAAAAATACTACTGAATCAGTAGAAAAAGCAGGCGGCATTTTGAGTACTCGGTATACCGGTTGGAAAAAATCGCGGAGCGGTCGTTCCACTGTGTTCACGCTTGGTGGTCTAGCAAGGTATGGAAGGACAAAGGAGGTGCGATCGTCTGGAGAAAGATATACCTTCGTGATGTTTTGGATCGGACGATAAAAAGAGCTCGAAAATTTAAGAGGGTAGCGTGGCGCGAAGCCTCCGGCAATAGTTATGCCGTAGAAAGAATGGACGGTGTCTGCTGCTGGCAGCATTAGCAGCAACGGCAGCTACGGAGACACAGTAGCCAAGTGGTTGGGTGATCGAAGGTCGGCTACTTCTTTTGGGCCTCGTTAATTGATTTAAGAATACTGCCCCGATCCGAATGCCCTCATGCTGCGCCTTCGGTCCGGCCTTTAGGGCCTGACAAGCACAACTCTTCGTTCTGGAATACCACCGCTATCCTGGGCGACGCCCATACCCTTTGAGAGACTAAAAATTCAGCTGTTCTTTCTCAACCAACTATTTTATAGACGATTCACTATTTCGTTTATTCTTGATCGTTTAAAATTAATGGCACGTCTCGATAAAAGAAGTGATTGTAGTAATTAGAGGATATGGTATACGCTCCAACCAGCATGCCTTATATGTGGCAAGGAATAGCGGGAAAAACGTTCGGGAAACATATTTTCAATGTTGGAAGATATAAAACGGGTTTACTGATAGCTAGTAAGTAAACGCTCCGGAAAGAAGGCTCGTAAAGGTGCATCGGCACAGGTAATTGCATAAGAAATCTTCTTCTACTTTCCATTTCCACGTGTGCACATCCGATTTAGTTAACACCGGCGGCAGTGGCGGATACACGCGCCCCACCAATCCTAATTAGAGAGATTGCATCCGCTGGAAAATCCTCTGAAAACTTGTGTGTAAGACTTGGGAGAAATCTGATTGTAAGGATTGCGGCAGAAGCGATGCAATTCCAGAGGCCGCCGGTGTAGCTGTCGTTTCTATTACATTACAGACTGCTGGGCGTGTACATTTCCGCAGAGGCTCATTAAACAGTATTCGTCTTACGAAATTATACTACATTGAACTAATTACTCATAGTGTTGTTCGGTCTATAAGAAGAATCGTACATTTTCCACACATGTGATTACTCGCTTGAGAGAAGTGATCCTTTCTACCAGTAACATGGGGAATCGTGATTCCTAGTATAACCGTACGTGAGAAATATTAGCAACATACAATGCTAGAGCGAGCGAAGCCTCGTAGAAGAAGATATTTGTACCGGTACTAGCATGCAAAGTAGTTACGGAGATCTTTAGGAGGTACAGTGACACTCTCAGGTGTATACATGCCCTGGCGTTATAAATACTGGCCCGTTACCCAAACGGAACACGTTGTAAAGGTGCTCATTACGCTCATCGGTCGCTTAGCGTTCGCTATACGAGACACTAGGTGAATAGGGTCGCGCGATGTAACGTCGTACTGGCGGTGGACCGTAATGTGCTCGCCAGGACGACTACGCCAGGAGCGTCCCGAAGGTTGTTAGCCCGGAGAACGACCAGATGTTCGCAGGATCCAGGTGTTCTCGCGTAGCCTACGTCATGGACACCCAGCATCTTGCAGGAATTAATTTCGATTCAGATTTTTCAGTCCCCTTTTGAAAAGAAGGATCCTTTTCAGCTGATTCAACAATACACCCGCAGCAACCCACGCAGGACCAGCTGCGATCTTTCCTCCGTGTCAGCTTGCTACACTTACACTGTTGGAGGCCAACCTTTTCTCTCAGCGAACATCTTGAGCGACCAGATGCTCCGCTTACTCGCTTACTCGCTCGCTCGCACGCGTTTCAAGGCCACGGGTTTTAGTTCAGTATTACATTATTAAAATCTGTTGACGGATAATGGCGTCCGGGGCATTGGACGACAGAACCACGGCCACTTAACCGAGAACACAGAGGTTCGGCATATCGCGATATCGGCAATAAATATTTATGAAGAGTGCTAAGTAAAGGAGAGCTGTGGTTTATATCGCCCGATTAGGATCTTTATCGTGTGTAATTTACGTTAGCCAGGCGAAATTGACGCCTCTCGGTGTAGCATTACGCCAGGGTAAATTGGACCGTGATGGTACGTTACGGTGCACGCGCTCGGATCGCGTAAATTGATTTCCAATACTCATCTCCATATTTAATACGCGCCAAGTGGTTGGTCTTTCTTCACCCTCGGCCAACTACGAGATAAGAATACCCGTGGCTTTTGGCAATCTGTTTTGTATGATTTTTTTCATCCTTCAGTTAGAATGTGAGAGTAACGCTTGGAGAGTGATTCGTCCAGAAAAGAGGACATTATAAACTAGAGATACTTGGCCGCCGGGTCGCTGTTACAGATCCTATCGGTTCAACAGAAATTAGACAGTGTTCCGACGTTCCGGGCAAGGCTTGTTGTCTCGTCCTAGCTCATTTTCTGTGGTACCAGGCCAACTCTGGCCAACTATAGTCACAGCATAATGATCGTTATTTAAAAGGAACGGAGAGCGATCATTGCCGAGGGCATGTGTGCCACGACATTCTCTGCCTCTCTGTAAAACGTCTAGCACTACGCGAGCAAATAACAATATACCATATACATAAATATATTGGCCGTAGTTCGTCGAACGATCTCCGGCGGAGAAGTTCGCAGTAAAACCATCTTGGCATCGAATAAGCTGATCTTTACGATCCCTTGTCCGGCGATCACGATCTCCTGGAAATGCGAAATCTACTTTGGCCGCTACTTGTTTTCCTAGGTCGAGCGTGCCGAGCGGGGTGCGGCGCGTATGCTAAGCAGTCTCCATTACCTCGAAAGGAGGGTCCCTTATATATTTCTTCCCTCTGCCGGAGGCGTAACGGTTCAGTGGATTTTTAAGAAAAACGCTCTGTAAAGTCCAATGTCGCGTTGCGTCACGGGTGTTACCGGAGTAAGTGCTCCATTAGGTGGTCTCTCGTTAAGCCCGGCGGGTCGGCTCGCCCTGTCGTACGCATTTTAACGGCATCGGTAAAAAGGAGCGTCTTTGCCCGAAGACCAGAATAAAGAGGTTGTTGACCCACGGCCGACCACGCCGAGATGTACACGCCTAATAAATTACTGTAAACTGGAGCCCGGAATCGTCTGCAAGCCGCTCCGTGCAGAAATAGTGTAGTTAAGCGAGGCGGTGATTTGTGCGATATCGTCCGTCGTTCCTATCAGTCCTTGGAATCGGATGCACGGTTGAATCTTCCTCCCTAGTAATTTTATCCCGGTTGAAGGTTCAAGTTCCCTCGGCGGAGATTCCATTTCGCCTTACTGCCGATTCCAAGTGCGGGTACTATTCCTCTCGAAGAACCCATTGCCAGTGGGCTTACCTTTGCCAGTATTATCTTCTCCCCACCCTCTTCGTGTCAAGCGAAATTAAAATCGAATCATTGCATTTCTTTGCAAATGGCCCTTCAAGCATCCGCAAATCTTAATCTCCCACTCACTTATTTAACACACGTTGGTTGATACCGCGAAGGTCCTCATTCCTCGTTAAGTTCAGACATGATGCGCCTTGATGTAAGATGCGTTATGTGAATATTGTGAGTATCTTTTTTGCGATGGTCTTCTTGCTTCGATGACGAATGTCTTCATCCACGATCATCACGGGTACCTCGAAAAACCTTGGTGAAACAGAAGAGTAGCCGGGAGGCATATTCCACTGAGATTCTTTCTCCACTCGATCGTGAACTTCTTATGGTGATGCACACTGAACACGAAGTGCATGCTCACTTCGAATAAGATCTCCTGATCCTGATTCAGCTCGTTCTGCAGAAGCGAATACATCTAGCGATCGTGTTTTTGCTATATCCCCTTCGTAAATTACTCTGAATCGTACGAGCGGATTGATCGTTAAAACGAGACCAATCCACAGGATCGAGTGGTGGTAATCTGTGGGTGTATCGAATGGCGGAAAGTCGATACTGATATTGTTCGATATCATTGCTGGACCAGAGATCGGTTTTCAATGTTGCGGGTGGTTAGGGCGCGCGTGGTGTTGTAGCCAAGCGCAAGCCAGGGATAATCTGGTTCAGCAGGATTGCATTGGGCACGGGCCATTGATCGCGCGTTTCACGCACGTGCTCTGGGACAAATGGGATTAAGCCGGATGACGAAAGTGGCTATGCTTGAAACGGAACCGATCGCTGGTCGCCTGAAATTCCACAATGACGCAGAAGGAAAAGCAACCGGGATCCGCATCTGCAGGCGAGCGAACCCAGCACGTATAGCAAAGCAGGAGTAACCGCACTCGAAACCCGTACTAGCCTACACCACCAATTACATCGGAGCACCTGAGAATTTCTCGATTCAGGCAAATTACAAAGAGTCCTTCACGGCTGATTGGACCGAACATGAAATCGATCCACCTAATGAAGCCACTTGGCTATAAAGAATCGTGACTTTTCTGCTTCTTCGTTGGGTCAGTGCTCAAGTAAAGAATGCTCTAATTACTCGGCGATACTCTCTACCGAGAAATCAACGTCATCAATGACAGGGTACATAAAGGAAACGGTTTCACCTTTTGCTTGTTCATTCACCAGTTATTAGAAAAGTCTCATCCTGTTGTGCGATCTTCTACTCGGCTCTAACGAGCTATTGAACAATCCATACGAGAATGATACTTATACCGGAGTATTGACACGTGGGAGTATTGACACATTGTTTTTTTTTCCTCTCATTGTCAGCTCATCGTGAATTATGCTGTTCTTATGGGGAATTCGTAGGCGTTAAATAACGTTTCCCCAGTCAATTTACTGTTAGTGCTTCTCTCTGATATAAGCTGCGTGTCCGTGCGTCGGGCAGCGGCGAAGTGCATATTTATGGCCGCGCTGTAAAGCTCGCTTAGGCGTGTGCGTCGTCGCTATTTGCCACGATAAATTGGAGCAATGCGGCTAGGCAGTCTACTGGTATATAGACATGCCTGTCTCTGTGTTGCAGGCTAGATCGTGAACTGATATCATCTTTATTGTCGACGATAACGACCGCCCGTTCAAATAATTCACAACATTGAAGTACGAAGGAGAGTCCGAGATTACGCACGTTACACGTATACGTCGTATGCATCGTATTCAGGCGCGCGCCGCCACTTTGAATAAAGATATTACGCAATCTTAGCCGGAAGTTCAACCGTGCATGATTTAATACACGAATTCATTCGAACTCGAGGGAATCCGTGTCTACGCGTTTGCACAGCAGGGTCACATTTGTGCCTGACCAGTTTCGCTAAACTGGATTCAACGTATAAGGATTTCATCATGCCATGAATAAAAGAGTGTGGATGGCACTCTTGAGCGACGAAAGAGAGCCTGTTTGAAAATTCGAGGTCAGCCAATTCAATCGGGGACTTATCTTAATTCTTGCATTCTCGCACTCTGATTCACCGGTGTGTCACACGGAAAGTAAATGAGTCGCGTGGGTCGTCTGACCTACGTCAATAGTACGGGTGTGTAGCAATCGTTGTGGAGTGGTTTTTTTGCTGTTTGAATGAATCAAGTTCCACGTGTTCGCGTAAGCATTCCAGTTACCTTTGTACTTTGTATGGTGAGTGTGTGCGCGCGCGCGCGGGCGCGCAACAGGTTGGTTCATTAAAATTGACGTCAACCCCGCACGACCTCTTTCAATCGGTGTGTTAATAGCATACGGATATAATTAATTGCAGGCTTAGCAAGCGGAAGTAATTCATGGCGAAGGTGTTAACTAGCATGTCTACTCTCATAGCGTACTTTCGAGAAGCTCGTGTCTGAGCCTCTGACTCATACTGGCTACGCATCATTTGCCCAACAAGAGAATTTCATTTAAGCACGAGCAGAAGGCGCCAGTCCACGAGAAAGTAATGGTTCAGAGATAAGATGCGTTACGAGCAATGAGAGAAAATTACTTTTCCATGGGACGGTGCTGCTTTTTATTCAAGTGAGAACCAGACACTTTTGCAAATGATGCGTTTCCCGCCAAGTGAGAGCAGGCCGATTCGAACATTCCGTACTTTATTTTCGCCCATTCGAACTAATAGGTCGTCACTACTTCGTTTTACTACCGTCGTAAGTTCCATTTCTGTATTGCTTCGACTCAAGCGGTTACATTGCAAGTGGGATATTGGCCGCCTCATTCGTCGAGGGCTTTTTTTTCAACATCCTTGCTACAAACTGCTCTTTGCGATTCATATGTAGTGGAAGCTATCGCGCCATGATCGTATAATTTGTGGTCGAAGCAGATAAGAGTTTTTGCCGAGGCAACCCTCTCGCGAGAAGTTGCGGGCAAGTTGCTCTAATGATCGGAGTCGGGACGATCTCCGATCGCCACAACCGTTACCGTTCGTCCTATAGGAGGGAATATAATTTACGCGGCCGTGAGGGCGTTTACCGGACACCGCTGCCATTAAAATCTAAACACCACTTGTCTTCGCGAGTATCGAGCAAGAACCACGGTGCTCTTGCCAAGCTGCTTCCGCGATGAACCAGTTCCGCGTGCGAGGCCAACGGTAAACGGGTGAAGCCCTCGCTGGTAGTGCGTCTGTTTTGACAGCAACTCTGATATATGGATCCAGATGATTAATCATTATAGTAACGCGCTAGTGTAGAGCTAATTAGAGCTAGCTATTGGTGGGCGTCCATCTGGCGCCATACGAATCGGTAATATCGATATAATGAACAATTCTCTGCATATACGCAATGAGATTCGAATCGAGTTTAAGTTAAGATAAGAGCTAAATCACAATCCTATTAGCAATAACTAAAAAGTGAAGAAAACCTGCCGATTTATCGGCTGAGAATATAATTATAGCTAATTGTATGTGCGAAGATAATCCTTTGTATGTGATTGTTAGCAGGAAAAGCAATCGCTTACCGGGGTAGCCTTCTGGTATAACGATTTCCGGTCCCACTTTGACGTCGTGCCGATATCGGTGTATGAGCAAACTGGCAGTCACTCGTAGCGATCTCTGCTGCTGTTTGTACAAGAGAACTGGCCGGCCACCGGTACCTTCTAGTCGCACCACCCTTGGCAAGGAGAAACGATCGAGAAAGTCTCGTAGTGGCATATATCCGCCACTCGAGCTCGAACTACCCTCAGCCGTGGCTTCCCTTGAGCTTGGCAGGGACTTCGGTAGCGACGGAACCTCCTCGCTCGACATCGTCGAGAATTCACCGTTCGACGACATTCTTGACACTCCGATTGTCTTCGGAATTCGATTTTAACTTTGCTGATTAAGAGGTCTCCTATTCCCCTGAGAATCGCTGATATAGTTACGCATCGTCAAATGGTGGCGGAGTATTCGAGTGCGATGTCGATTCTCCGTAGCGATAGGTCATCTTGTTCTCGACGTAGGAAAAATAATCCGATGTTCGGTACTCCCAGCATTTTTCCTCCCTCCGATGGACCTCCTCATTACCCTCGGTGTACACGTTCAATAGTGGTGGATCGCCACTGGTTAATAACCAGGTCAACACACAGCCACTTTCTTCGATTATGTCAGCCACGCGGCTCGTTGTCACTGTCACTTTTCATTCAGTGTTACTACGGCGCCTGGCTACGTAACCAACGCTCGTAACCAGAGTGACTGTAATCCTGGAGAGACGGAAACCGCCTTGGCTAACTAGTATTGTAAAATCAATCTATCTCCTTGATCCTTCTTGAACTGACTATCACTGAACACTGACTGTTACTGGCAAGCAACAGCACGCAGTGAATTGGTCGACGATTTCACGAATCACTTTCGATTATGTGATAGTTTTAGTTGAGCATTTGGTATGCCGCTCGAAAGTACACTTATCGCGTGGGATCGTTCATATTTTCCTCTTTGCAAGAGGTCCGCTGTTTCTGATATCAATAGTTATTGCATCATTTCTTTCGATGCCCGTTGACGGTCTTTCTCAATTCATAGACATCGCATGATTGAATCTTTAGAGGTACTATGGACCTGAACGAATATACTTTCCTGCTGATGCTACGTCAGCGGTTTCGCTCACGAAAACCTGGTACCATTTATGGTAGACAGAGCCCGAAGCAATTCATTCATTGGCAATCGTCCCGCTACAAGTCCTTGCGAATAAGTCTCTCTTATTGTTAGTGAGAGTACTTTCTCGTTGAAAGAGAAGAGCTTTGTAATCACTGGTCCCGGCTTCGATCCCTCTCTCGGTTCTGGGTCGTCACGTGCTTCGAGCGAGATATCCGCAGAATGATATCACGGGCTTTCTCTGTGAAAATTATGGTTTCATCCTGTTGCAACGGGGTAAAGTTGAAGATACTAAAAGCACAAGCGACGAAAGACTCTTCCTCAAACTTCCCGAATTCGAATTCCCCGAGAATTGTCTCCGTTTCTCTTGTCGAAACGAGTCGACTGAATTTCCATTGAGAAAGTTTCGAATTTCTCTCAACTAGAAACGGTATGTTGGATGAGGAACGATGAAAGAATCGAAGGGATCTTGGGCGGTTCACTGAGAGATCGCCCTGTAGCTTGAGGAGAGGATCCGGCCGTGCCGGCGGACGCGAAGTCACTGACGCTCGGTGCGGCTGAACTCGGGGTAAGAGGCCCACTGACACTAACACTCTTGTCGTTGGTAGTATCGCTACGCGCTACGCGCTCCTTTGCTGGTAGAGTGAGAGCGCTGACAGTGCTGGCGAGGACCGCTCTTGGTACTAGCGAACTTCCCTCGAAGTCTTCGAAGCCAGCTGCGTCAGGGTATATGTATCTAGGTTTACTCGATCGAGTCCCATTGTCCTCGATGGAGAGCTACACCCAACTGGAGTAGCATTAGTTTCTCTAACGATACAGTTGCATCTGCCTCGAGCGCGATATGATTTAAGACCTCCCGCAGTTTAATTGCATCCCGTTCGTTAGCGTACTCTTAATGAGATAGCAGCAATAAAAGGGCGAACGGAACGAGGCTTTCTTCTACCTCGCCGGGGTTGGAAAGTAGAACGGCCTTGAGGCACCATTGTCAAATAAATCCGGTAGATACACGGAACAACAATCGTGCCAGTTGCATCATGAGCTTCTGCAATACTAGTTCGCACGATCCTTACAGGACGATCCTTTTTTTTCTGGAAATGCTATTCTTTTGTTTGTAGAATTGCGTGTTCCGCGATACCATAGCTTCTGCTTATAGTTTCACAGAGAGCTCCTGCGTGCAGCAGACTGGATGCTATAGCTAAATCAGGAAGTGAATTACTTCGCTGTATGCTTCTCTATCACTTGACACGTACCACCCCCGAGCATAGAATGAGTGAGAGCAGCACGATACCGATCCCTACCGATACTTCACTTATTCTTTTCTTTCCTGTGGTTGGCTGGCCGACTAAACCGCTGTCAATTCACGATGAAGCCTGATAGCGCTTTGATAAATTGTTCCTCGATACAGTCAAGCAGCGATAGCTACCACCGATACGCTCTTCTCCAACGACAAAGCTCCTGACGTTCTTCATTAACATAACAGGAGGCACTTGGCCATGCTCTCCTCTGCACTCTCTTCCGCCGGCGGTACTTTCAATTTTTCCATCGAAATCCAAGGAGTACCAGACGATATCGCGCGGCATGTATCTGGGGAAGCCCACGCCTGATATTGACCGACAGAGAAAAAGGGTGAGAAGAAGGTAGGAGAGCGTGAGGTATGCGGTATAAAAGCATGTCGTTTCGCTCAGAGGGAAGGTGGCAGGTTCTCTCTCGCTTGTTCCCTTGGAAGGGAAGGAAGAAAGAAAAGGGTACTTGAGAAAAAAGAAGATCGGTGTCGTAGGGTAGGCACCGGCGAAGTCTAACGAGTGAAGAGCTAGAGGGGAGAGAGCTGGGCGAATGCTTGCGCGCGATCCTGCTGCGAGATAGGGCGAGTTATCCTGGAGTACGGAGAGCAGGATCGCCGTGGCACGGCACGGCGCGGCGGGGCCAGAGCTCGCAACGCTCTGCGCCCTCGGCTCTCTCCTCTGCCGTGTGGCAGGGCCGCGACCGAGGCCCTCAGCCGTGAGTATGTGAAACGTCGAGTTTATTAATACCGTCGGTAGCCGATGTCTCGGACCATTTAATTCTATATTTAACGCGCGGACACGCTTAGTGGGGGCCCGCGTGTGCGAGAGATACCGACTAATCTCTCGAAAGGATCAGTCAAGCCAAGCCGGAGGGTCCATCACGAAGTAGCGATCTTCCCACGGTGTTGTTCCCTGGCACACGCTCCTTGGAAAAGAAGACTCACGGATAGAATCACGAACGCAGACAGACTCGAGTCTACCAGGAGATCGTAACCTTGCAAGGACAAGGACACCGCTCTAAATGGCACAGAGGGTACGAACAATTATTATTAGCGGCTTGGTCTCGAGGGTGTGGCGGCGTGTTCGGGTGCCGGGAACGCGTGAACGCGCCGGAAATTATCCCGCGCGAGGGAACAAAGGTCTGGCTGTGTAATCGGTGCGCGAGAGCGAACTTGAGGGGGGAGAGAGAAAGAGAGAGATAGAGAGAGAGGGAGAGAGAGAAAAGAGCGAAAAGGGAAAGGCAGAAAGATTGTAGGGATGAAGAGGCAGTCAGACGAAGCGAAATGCCGCGATGCGAAGATGCAGCATCGGCGATTAACCATTTTTACGGCCACCAAGGACGTCTTGCAAGAGTGAGGGAGATGCGAAACTTGTAATAGGGACTGACGATTATTTCATGGTCGAGCGATGTAAGAAATGAATGCTCAACTTTTGCGAACATGCTTCCAGTCGAGCAAGGGTGCCGCGCTCTTGTGCTGATTTCTCCGCGAACAGGTGGACATTTAATGCAGAATGAGGTGGCTCGCGCACCATTCAGTGTTATCTAGCACTTCACAACTTTTATTGCTGTCGTGTCGCGGCTACCCTTTCGGAAGCGACGATATAAATGCGTCTGACAGAGTATCTCGTGTTGGATCGGCTCTTGTCGACGCAGCAGGAAAGAATAAAAAAAAAAAAAGAAAAGGTGTGTCAGTCGGGGAAAATTATAGCGCATCATCGTCAGTGTCGGTCGGGTTCGAGAACGTGTGTCCGCCACTTTAGTGTGACGTTAATGAGCCCGGATAAAGCATACCGACCAAGCTGACCTCCTCACTGCTGTAATTGGTTAGTTAGCACATTTATTTCATATGAAATCGTCGATGAAAAATGCGAAGCGCGTGCGTCCTAATTGGCATAGCCGCTCGAACGCGCCGCGTGAACCGGGCACAGATCACTTTGCGCGATATCGTTCGACGTCGATCGACGATTCACGCACGAACGAGTAACACCGCCCTTAGTTCAACACAAATACATTCGCTCCCTTTCTCTCTCTTTTCCTATTCCTTGGTTAAGTGATTTCACAAAACCATTTAACCGATTCAATCCATTTTCATGATTGCAACTCTTGCTTCCTTGACAACTAAAGTACATGGAGTGTTGACATGTTCGTGACTGAAAGTTCACACTTTGATGAGAACGGAAATTACATCCGATCGGTTATTTAACATACATCTAGTGATGCTAGTCTAGTCATTGAATAGGGGTTGACTCGAGGTCACAGCGAGTCATGGCCACCAATTCTTTCGAAATTCAAGTCGACTCAAGTTCAAGCTGACCGGCGGTAAAAACGTCAGTTCATTCGCAAAGATTGATATTATTCGAAATCAACTTTTTCCCTTTCTTGTATTCTAAGAGTAAAGAGAGGGAGAGAGAGAGAGAGAGAGAGAGAGAGAGAGAGAGAGAAAATCCTCCAGTTAAAATGAAGGTTATATGCGGTCTTTAACGCGCGAGCAAATAAGATTCTTCTTGTCGACTCGTTTCTACTTGTACCCTCTGCCTTTGCCTTTGCTTTTACGCCTTTTACTACTTACTGGGAGGAGGGAAGCGGGCAGCAGGTTGCTCGAGTGCGCGCGGATGTAATTGCAAGGTACCCCCGGCGTATTTTTATCGCCGCCATCGGCACTTTAACCAAACGAACACTCTTCATTTTATTGTTGCCCTGGTGTTCGCCTGGTTTTATGGGGGGAAAAACGATGTAGGGGAGGAGAAGAGCGCAGGCACGCTTGCACGCACTCGGAGAGACTTTCGAATGGGAATGGGACGGTGAGGCCATATGCGCCCGCGGAGATGCACGTTTTTCATCGTCTCGCCGGTGCCAATTGGTTAGCACTCCTGAAAACAATCTCAATTCCATCAAGAACCATGGTCGTTCCTCTCACACTCTTCACCCGTACCTTCGAGAAATTGCTTTCTTCATTGACATCTTTTTTCGAAGAACTACTCTTCGAAGAAACCTAATACTCGTCATTACAAAATATTGCCAGCACTCTCGTCTTAAAGTCAACTGCAATCTCCAAGTGCAATAGTTGACGGGAGCGCTGATAGAACACTTTGCGTTACCAGTGTCCGAGCGATATTCTCGTTTACGTGGAAATCGTGGGACTTACTTAAGATGGAGCCTCGCGTAATACTTGGAAACCGTGCGACTCGGGCAAAGCCTGATACGCAGCAGCTACAGCTACGAAGGAAGCATGAGACTATGCGAGCGTTGATGCAAATGGGGAAGAAAACGGTACCGTGTGCCAAGCGCGAAGCAGATAAGAACGAACGGTAGCGCGACGGTTATCATCGGAGTGCGCCACATAAAGTAGGTTATACTTGACAGGACGCTGTACTGAGGAAAAAGGGTTCGATATATGATTGGAGGATCCTACGACCACGCAACTACGATTACGACAATACTAGACTTCCCCCGGTCTTCCACCTACACGCGCAACACGAGACAATGCACGAGAGGAACTATTAATAGACTTTACTTGGCAGGACAGATTGGAAGGCCATGTTTTCTCAGAGATTTTTCTTCCATGAGAATGAGCGGCAGGTTGAACTTGAAATTCAATAGATTTCTGTGCATCGGAGTTGCATTAACTGCATCCGCGGCGAATTAGCCACGGCGGCTGGTATCTCATTAAGAGGGATGCCATTCGAATGCGAAGCATCGCGCGGCACTTTAAATTAGCATAAAATCATGGAAACGCACTTGGCCACGTAGTCAGTGGCCGCCGATTGGAGCCGCACGCGGAATTGGCACGTACCTCGGCCACGAACGACCACGCCGACATTTTCTTCCCTGTGGCAACATTAACATTCGCTTGCCGTCTTGCCTTGCCAAGTAGTCACACTCGGTCCCGATGCATCGCTTGGGTATACCTAATTTTTATTCGGTAGCGCCCAACTTGTTGCGCGAGAAAGAATCCTGCGGTTTCACGGTGAGAAAGAGAAAAGAAGGTGTGCGAGCAAAAGAAAGAAGCTCAGTTGAATAAGGTAGAGAGATGGTAGTCTGCGGTGCAAATGACCGCGTAGGCCCCCGAACGCTCGAAGCCTTATTTGCACAGGGTGCAGACTGCTCGTAAAAATGAATTGTGCAAACCTCTTTCGACCGCTTCCCGAGGCAGTTCTCCCGCATGGACTTGAACCTTCGCCCGCTCAGGGATGTATCTGCGTCGGGTCAGACAGGAGGACATTAACGTGTCTCGTAAAAAAGGGCCAGCCAAGTCGATTCCTTGCGAACGGTAATTGCTAGCAGTCGAATTACCGATTCGCTGCTGCATATTATAGCACTCTGCCCTCCAATGTGCGCGGCTCTAGCGCCTGATTGCGATAGGAATATCAATGAGTCACAGAGCCCGCAACTATTCCTACCGGGTCAATTGCTCGGCCTCGTCCTTTCACATTAAAGATTTTAATAACGGTACTCATTTACAACTGGCTACTGTGGTGCGCCCCTCTTACATGGAGATTCATATTTAAGATGCACCAACTCCGTCTATTGTTGTGATCTAGAGCGTGTGATCACCCTTAGGCGTCTTTTTTCCTTTTCTACTCTGGTGATACCCGCATTTCTCAGATTGTATCAATCGAATATCATGGAAAAGCCCGCATCATCGGCGACACCATACGCTATGCTATTTCATCGAAAGGACGTCCGGAAGATTAATTTTAATTGACCCGTTACGAGACTGCCAGGCAGGACTGAAAGGGTTTCATTACTGCGCATAGTCGCCTTATGAGTCTCGCCGCGTGACTCAGTTCTATTATATCCGGTGCAGTCGTATATTGTGATATGTCAGTTTTACTTTACATTTATAATACACTTGGCCGGGAGTCATAGGGGTGCTCAAACCTCTTCATAAACTTCATGCATATTATCCCACCAGTATGGGCGCGTCATTCTCACTCTGTTGGCTGCCTTATGACTATAACTACCTTGAATCACAACTCTCAATTGACTTTTATTGTAGGCGCTTCTATCGTACGCACACCATAATCCCGATGAATTAAGTGTGACTCTTGCGCTTCTTTAAGGAGATGTAATATACTGAATTTCTTAGTACTACCTCCGCAAATTCTTGAACGATTTAAGTTGAAGTATATGTGCAAATATTCTGTAATTAGTATGAAAACGCCCTTGTTAAGACTCTGCTGGATTACACCACACTTAAGCATAGCTTGATTGCATATTCAAAGTTTCAATTCTTTTGCATAACTTGCTGAAAATTTGTAGTATTTTGTCAAATTATTCAGTACAAAATGAAACAACTTTCAATGACAGAGAATGAAAGGATGCGCTTTTCAAAATCTCTTCTTTCATTCGTGTCATTCAGAAAGGGTCCAGAATACCTGCACGTCAGGATTTTGCGTTCGCCAAGGATTAACCAGTTTTTACAGAGGATTAGGCAGGCATGCCACCACGGCGAGCGATGGAATATTCGGGCCAAATGAAATTGACGAGGAAAGTGCAAACGAGAATGAAACTGGCTATTTGATACTATAATACCACAGACACTTCTCCGATCATTGCGTATTCCTTACGAACTTTCATTGCCAAAGTATCCAAACCTGTCTAGCTTATGAACAAGAAAGATAGACAGAGGGAGGAAGCGAAAGTGTTTTTCACTTCAGATGGTACATTGTGCTGTATCATGGTTGTTAATTTGGGATCAATGTAATTAGATAGGAACGTTAGATACCAAAGTCTTGTCGTGTCATGAGCTCAAGTCGCTCTTGACTATATACGGACACACTTGCTGGCTAATTCAACATGTACTTAGAGATAGCTTATGCCAATGGTTTTAGCTGATCTCTTCATCTCGCTTTTCCATTATCGGATGCTTCGCGGTCATCCTCGGCCGGCCTCTCCGATAAATAAGCTTTATCCGACGAGGCCTATTCTTGGAGGCTCCCTCGATCGCAATGAGCAAAGAATTCACCTTGAGTTCGGTGGATGGTACAGCCTGCAAAAGCCCAGCGTGTTATGTTCGGCATTAATTTCACGTCCAAGGTACCGAGAGGCCTTGGCTAGGTGTATCGTATGTCTGGCCGCACGCAGTATTGCTAACGGATTGTTGTATCCTCAGCCTCTCGGTGTCGATTTACGCTGATTATCGGTTCCTCATTACGAACTGGTATCCAACAATATTAATTCCCGTCTTTATGCGCTTCTCCAATGGGATCCGCCTGGTTATTAGTGTATAGTATTCCCTGCGCTAGCTTCAAATTGAAAGCCTTTAAGACACGAAGCCTGCTTTTATCTTGCATACTATTAACGAACGCCAAAGTTAAAGGGAGAAGAATGTACAGGTGGAATGAGGCAGACTGTTAACTTTTAACCATTCGATGACTGTCTTAACTGCAAGGATAAACACAAGCATAAAGGTGCCGAATGTAACTATCTGACTGCTTCGTAGAATCAGGGGATAATAAAACACTCATCCCCTGTTATTCGAATCCCAAAGAAAGCTGTGAATATTCTTTCTAGACAAATATCAAGATACATAAGATGCCTGGTGAATCCACACATTCATGCTATCATTTGTGTGTAATAGTGCATTCTAATATGTTAGAAGAAAGGAACATAGCAACAAAGTCAGAGTATCGCCGATTTGTAAGATCATAACCACACTCAAGAAAATCGAGCTGTCAGAGTCTATAAGAGTGATCAATATTCTAAAAATAACTCGAATAGTACCAGTCGTCCATCTTTTTTCAACAGAGAAACCATCTTTTTCATGTTACTATCACTTTCGCCAGTGATTTCCGTTCGTATGTTAGTCAGGAATGGCTAAAACGGGCTTTTCGAGGACCACTTTTCAAGGTAGAGTGTTGGCTGTGACAGGGCGAGGTTCTCCTGTTGCAAGGAGCATAGAGTGGAAGAGCCAGGACTCGTGGTCCTCGCATCGGATGCACCAGGATCCCCAGGACACGCGAGGAAATTTATGCTTTCTTGGCTCTTGCACGACTTAACGTTTAACGTGCACGCTCCACGTACGCGTGTACAGGATATGCCTGGCTAAGGAACGGCGCGAAGGTGTCAGTGACTGCAGGGAGTGCACGTGCGCAGAAGTGGACGATCGGTGCATGGGGGTGCCAGAGGACATGGTGTGTTAGTGTCTCTCGACTTCGAGAAGACACTAGCCGACGAGCCTGATCTAGCCAAGCTCGGCGACAGATCGTTCTAGTACTTTTTACGCTCACCTTGACTTTGCCATGACTTGGTTCGAACAGCAGCTTCCCACTTCTTCCTGGCATGGAAGACCTGTGGTTTGCTTGGCGGTCTTGCTTGACGCCTGTGTGTCACGATTCCTCTGCACGACTTGATTGTACAGCCTTGATTCCTTCTCTTGCACCCCCTTCGAATCTCGGATAACCTTAATCTTCCACAAAGCGTCCTTCCATCTCATTGGCAGTTCCTTTTTTTTCCCCTTTAGTAAAAGCATAGGGTACAACTGGTCTACGTGTTCCTTGATTTCCCTCGGAGATAGGATGGAACTACATCGGAGTAGAATCGCTTGACCACTAAGAAGAATGGTATTTCGCACGATAAGTAGATGCCATAAATTGCTGCTTGCTCATGTATTGTATACAATGTAGCAAATCCGAGGCATGCAGCCGAGGGTTAATCGGAAGGATCAAGTACCCTCGGTACAGCATGCGATACCTAACAATGTTGAAGCGTAATAAGCCGATGACCATGTAACAATTTAGATAACACACTTCTCTTTCCCAAGTAACCACTGAAAAAAAGAAAAAGTATCCTTTATTATAAGTAATCGCGACAATCGATCAATCTTCCCGTTTCCGATCCCGTTTCATTCGATCGGGCTTCGACGAGTTCGAGTCATACTAGCCCCTATTCCACTAGGACCCCGGCTGATTTAGAGCAATTCAAGGCCATCGAGTTGGCTGCAAATGTTGCGTGAGGTATAGTCCAGGAAATCGTTAGGGAGTCAAGCTGGGGAATGGTTGGATCCTTCTTTGACACTGTGAGGCACGCCACACGAAGTTGCCGAGTGTAGGTAGTCCTTGCTCTTCCAGCAAGTGGAACTCTGAAGAGGCAAGGAGTCACCCGCATCCGCGCTTAGCATAGCAGGTCGTTGAATCCATGATTTGGCAGAGTGGGCACGATTCGCATTCATCGTATACAGAGATAGGGAATGGCCAAGGTATCTTGTCGGAAGTAGACATTGATGGCCGATAGCTCCGGCCGCGCGACGTCGCTCGAGGATGCCTTCGAAACTGCGTGGCGCGTCGTGAAATCGTAAGATCGAAGATCACGCGAGTGCAAGAAGGTACGATGTAAATGTAAGCACAGCCACCGCTTGGAGGACAGACTAAGAGAGAGAGAAAGAGAGAGAGAAAGTGAGTCCAAGGTACGAAAGGAAGAGAAGAGATGGAGGCATGTAGAGAGGACCGAGAGTTCCAGGCATGTCGGCACTAACTTGTATTAATGTTGCCGATCAATCCTAATGGACGTGGTCGCATCAGCACCGCACGTGCATTTGCATGCGTACGTATGTAGGTATACACGTGGGCCCCGAGGATGTAGTTAGCCCTGGTCGTGCGGCATAAATCGCGGGTCATCGCGATCTTTTCGTGTCGAGGCGCGTTGGATACAGTGAACTCCCCTGGACCATCCTCTTCTCTCTTTATCTTTTGATTCACGTCTGTCTTACTCTTCTCAGCTGTACTCGGTATGCGTCTGTGCGTTGCGTGGCGCTAAGCGTAGAGCCTGTGGCATTCCTGTCCAGCAGGTAGTTCGCTAGGACTCGTTCCCGGTAATCGTCGTGACAATTACGTAAGGGAGAAAAATCGACGGGCGCCAACTTCCCTGTTCTGATCTGGCGAACCTGCGCGCACACCGCCGCGTCGCGTCGCTCGCACGGCATCATAGTACCGGTTGAAGATCGGCCGGACACGCAGAATCGCGTCGATTACTTGCCACCCGGCAGACTGATGTAATCGTCAAGGACTTATCCCTGACAGTCAACGAGACATATGTTTCCCAAGAGACGTTTCCCTTAACACTTGCTAGTCGAAGATAAATACAAGAGACGAGCGATTCTCGATTATCGATTATCTATTTCGAACATCCTTGGGAAAGGTTGGGGATTTTTTTATAGTAGAAATGACTTTTCTTGTTCCTCTTTACACGCTTGGAGTTTTCATGCGGCGCGCGCGAGAAGTGGTCTTCTTTGTTTCACGGTGAATCTGCAGAATCTCTCTTTCTCCTCTCCTTCTTCTCGGCTTGGCTCTATCCTATGCGTCTGGTGGTACGTGACAATAATAATTATTGCCGTAGAGTCGCGTACTCGAGTATACTGCGAAACCGAGCGTCATAGGTTACCAAGGGCGTTACCAGGAACTTCACCGTCGGTTCCAGGATTAGTTCTAGTGCGTCACGCGGGAGAGAGGAATGATTATTAGTAGGAAGAGGTCATTCGCTTCGTCACACTCTTCGCTTTGCTGTCTCTGATTCCTCTGCATCTTCTTGTCCTTCCTGCTCACTCTCCCCCTTCGAGAAAGTCAACTTCCTACCTTCCCAGCCGCGTCGCTGAACATCTTAGGGCCAATCTAGCAGAGGTGCAAAGAACCTTTTACATATTTTCCTATTTCCTCCGCAAGGAATGAGCGCGAATAGAGTTTCTGCTAATACACGTCTACTAGTCTGAGAGCTCGGCGAACTTGCTGAGTAAGCGAGTTAATAGTCGCCAATAGGCAATCGACGGTGAAAAGAGGCGCGCGGCTGTCAATTTAAATTTAAAGATCGATTTTCCCTTTCCAATTGAACGATCATAACGGTGAGGCCGCCGGCACTTCTCGACTGTTAGTAGCCAAAGGAAGAGGGCGTACGAAAGTATAAGGATATAATGGGAGAGAGAGCATTTGGAGAAGCGGCTACCGGGATCGTAATTGGCGTGCACGCATTGTTTCTCGAGCAGGGAAGAGGATCGTTGAGAGGAAGCAGTGAGAAAGAAGTGGTCCAGTAGCCCTTTCTTCTTCCATCTTCTTCGTCCGTAGCGTCGTCTCCCAATTCCTTTCTGTCCCTGGGCGCAGGCTTCTTCTTCTTCCTCTTGAGCTTTGCTCTGGCAAAAAAGCCGCGTATACTTTGGCGGACTGGGCAATGGGTAAGTACGGGGCGATATATAAATTACACGTCTGGTCACGGGAGCCCCCTGAGGAGGTAACGGTACTTGGCCGAGGGGTCCGTGGTCGCTGTGGATCTTAGCGTAGCACGAGCTCGGCTTGCTCTCCTCTCTGATCTTGCTGCTACTCCTGCCGCTTCTCCTTCCCGAGACAGAGAAAAGAGAAGAAAAGCTGCTTACCCGGGGAATACGGAACTCCTTCTCGGGCGGAGGAGAGGCTACTGCCGCCGGAAAGAGAACGAATGATAGAGGAAGAGAGCGCAAACCTCTAGAACTAGAGGAGTGTCCGTCCGGTTGATCGGCAGGGAAGATTGCGTGCCAAGTTACGTCAGCATCCTATTGCTACCTGAACTGGTACATGCGCGGTCGATCAAAGGACGTCGTCTATGGATTCTCCCAATCTTCTTCAATCCCAGATACATTCTCGTGTTTTGACTCCTCACTTTCTGAAACCTACCCATCGAAACTTCTACTAGTTTCCGAATTATCCACTGCGAGTCTCTAAAGTAAAACTTTAAAGTATCTGAGGAAAGAATATAACATTTTCTAAGTACCAAGTGATTTTATGAGTGGATGAAATAGATGTTCGTGGAGGCACAGAGCTTTGATAGGTCTTGGATGGGTTGGTAGTAGGAATCGAGAGGTAAGAGCGGCAGGAGGAGTTCCCGTGGCAGGTTTGACCTTCGTTAATCAGAGCTGCGCGTTTCCTGGTGATAAATAACGTCGCCTGCCAAGAGTGCGCTCTCGCGCGGAGGACGCGACGCTTATTTGTATACAGGCCGAAGCCCCTCGTTACGCCGGCCGGGTTGGTGCTGCTGGTGCTGCTCCGCATATAGGTAGTACTCGACTCAGGGTGTGTGTAACATCAAGGTAAAGGGAGAATAAAAGGACAACGAAGACGAAGTGAAGGTAGGTGGTGAGAGAAGAGGGAAGAGAGTAGGAAAGAGGATACATGGAAGAAGAGACTGTATATATACGTCTCTTTCTATCCTTCGTTCCTTCGAACGAATGAACCAACGAAGAAGTAGTCACATGCTCGCCTAAGCGTGCGTGAGATCGGCAACACCCACGTTGTTTAATGCAGCTTTCACATTTCCCATAAGAGAACACCAGATATTCCAGGCTGTCTCTTTGCATCCGAGACATCGCGGCGCCTTTTATCGTCTACTGATGACTCGTGCGAATTGACAGCCACCGATTTGCGCAACCACCGAACCACTATTACGTCAGGAAGAAACTCTCCACGGGCCAGCGGTTCTAACCATCCACTGCGTGAACCAACCGCTCCATTGTCTCCTCGTGGACTAATTAAACTCTGCAGCATCTCACGCGGGATGCTCCCCGATTGTCGCATTATAATCTCTCCTATGTATTTCGGTTATGTGAACGACCATCAGACGGTGTGAACAGGCAGTTTCACTGGACTGAAAAGGGAAAGCGGTGAGTGCTGGCAAAAGGAGCAAGAGTATGTAGGTAGTACCTACTAGGTACTAGTACAGTCCAGCTTTTGTGTCGGAGACTTTTTGCCTAGCTGCCTTGGCAACACTTCGATGGACTTGATGTATAAAGTGCATCTGACGCTCTGCTACCTAGCCATTAGCCTGCTTTTCGTCGGGGCGCTGCTGTCACTTCGTATTTATGTACCTCATTGTTCGCCGTCGAGCAGAAACAATCGTATACCGAAATGCACCTGTGTCAACTGCATAATATGAGGTAACGGTAACGCCGGCTCAAATGAAAGAGACGCCGTCTGAGAGGGAGTGAGTGAGTGAGAAAGGGCGGTTGAGAGGGAAAGAGTGTATATCGAGCTCTGTATTCGCAGGACGACGCACAATAAGCCAATTCGTAGTAGTGCCGCGACAGTGGCGGCGGCGGCGGAGCTGTAACAACCCTGACCATTTTTGTCCAGGGCAAGCTCGATATACGGCGAACCAATCATAATAAATTGTATCCTTGCTTGTCCGAGCGCGGTTCCACGACACGCCACCGTGTTCGATGCCCGGGAGCACACCGCCAGCACAACTCGACAGAGTTAAAAGAAGCTTCGGGGGGGGGGACTTGAGCCATTCCTACTTATTCCGCCTCACCAATCTCCTTCCCTTGCTCCAATGTCTTCGGAAACGGACCATTATCCCTAACAGCATACCAATCGTGATTGCATTAGCCCTTGGTAGACACTTGCGTGATAACTAGTAAAATCTGTGGTGCTAATCGACTACGGATCATTTTCAAGAATGTTATCCGCGACTTGTTGACTCTTGCGTGTGCAGAAGTCGATGTTGATATTATGACAGAATTGGGTAGTAGTGATGAAGTGTTCTCTGCTCTTGACGTAACTTTGTCTGTTGGTTTATCCGGATACGCACGGATTATTTCATCCTTTTATAGCGTTTTGCACACTAAGCGCAAAACATGCCTACCGTGACTCACAGCATCTTCCGTGTTCCATCAGGCGGGAACTTAATATTACGTCGGCATCGTAAAATTACGTGCAATCAGCGTCCTCACTATTTAGGGATAATCCCATCCTGATGGGAGCAGGTCGGATTTTTTGCCGGCGCGCCCATTGGGAGAGAAAGAGAGACAGAGAGAGAGAGATTGCTAGAGAGTGCGAAACGGAGAGGAGGGAGAACATGTAGCGATGGATTTACCGGCATTTATAGTAGCATTTTCATAGAAACGACCCATTATCGCTATTAGTGTAATAGATATTCTCCGCCCATCGCTCGGACCAACTCGACTCTTCTACAGTGCTGACACATACATACACACACAGACACCATGTTCAGAGTTTCTTCCCCGATGAAGCGTGCTCGGAAAACTTGGATTTACCGTTCGCTTCGAGGCGCTCTTCAACCTTATTCGATATAATCCGGCACCGTTTTCTTACATTAATTCCACCATATAATCGCGCGCCACTATAGCCGTGTGTGATAAAGCTCGTTCCCCATGCGTATCCGACGATTATCTTGATCGTCCTGGATCCTTTGGATAACAGCTACTGTAATCGTTTGTCCAAATTACTTTGTATTGCCGCCCAATTCAGCCGCGCACGCGGGAATACACGCAGTATCTTTAAACACCATTCTTTCACGATTTACTTTACGATCTGTCGTTACTCTTATGAGATAATACGTGGCCTCGCACTTTTTCGTAATGCCGGTGTTGGCTGCGCGATGCAGGAAATTGATATGGTTGCACCGTTCTTCGTGAAAGGAAGCTCTTTCATTAATTCGGATCACGGATCGACACGGACACCCTTATTGAAACTTTTTTCAATGCTAGCAAGTCAGATGTAGTAATCGTTATAATTAAGAAAGTCCGACAAAACGGATTTCAATTTATTGCAACTCTTGTTGGGATTTCTTTTTTTTTTAACTTACGGTGGATGCATCATTAACCCTGTCAACCGATTGGTCGACTTACATCGTCCTATTACGATGTACAGGGTGAGTCACTTGCCTTTTAATCATCCACTTCACACTCGAGTTCCAATTATTTCCATTATTGGTACAATTTGATATTATAAATAAATGTCAGTGCATGGAAAAGATTCGGTAAATACTCCTTTATATTAAAATTACTCAATACCGTATAATTATACCATTTTCAACGGTCTATATCCATCATTGGCGATTCAAAGGCAAGTGAACCACCCTGTACATCCTCTTTTTGTCTAGGTAAAGGTTTAGACAAACGGAGGAAGACGAGAGATTAAATCGTTTATAATATAGTTTCTTTTAAATAAGGAGAAAGGGAACGCGGCTTATTAAAGAAGGAAGCTGACTGTTAGTCCCCTTTATTGATACACATATATATATTTATATACTATATCAATATATCAGTAGTCCACCCCTACATCATCATTCTATGAACGTCAACACAGTCCGGCTGGTTATACCAGATAAGTGGAAGTCGATCGAGGGAATTCTAAGTGGAGGGCATCGAGCGATAGATGACGAAGAAGGGTACGGTTACGCCCGGACAGGATGAATTTTCCCTTCCGTCCGGGAGATCCTGCCAAGAAGAAAGTAACAGTACTCTGGCAATGTGTTTGCCGGGACCGCATAAATCTCGAGCTTCCAAGCAAATTGTCCACGCTCCAGAGATAGAACGCGACACACTGGCGCTGCGTATATCCGTGTGTGTATGTGTGTGTTTCTGCACGTAGAAGAAGGCATACCGGCTGGTACACTGTATGCGGGAATAACAGCTAACAGGAAACGTTGTAAGTCCTTTCCCTTGTGTATTCGTTATCTGTGTAGGCCTCTTCTCCAACCGACTATGGTAGTCCCGCACGCTGTGTGTTGCCGGATACTATAGTTGCTGGAGTCCTTATTCTCCGCCGCCCTCTTCTTCTCTCGACGTATACTATCTATGCGAGATGAACTGCACGGATGAACGTATATGGTCTACGGTAATTGTCTCCGTAGGTGCCGGGGCTATTAGTCGCCGTAGAACTTCCCGCTGGTAGAGACTGCTCGGATGCACTTTGTAAAGGTGGATCATGCTAGATCAGTTGGGATCTCTTTTCTATTCAGTTGCCATCTCTCGTACTTTCCATCACTTGCATCCTCAAGTCTATTGTTCCTATGTGACTTTACCAATATCGATATCCCGATCAGTCTGACCTAGTTTGTATTTGAATTACCGTCGAATATCTTCTTTAAAGTGGTGGTTGCCATTGGACAGTAGATCTACGGATGGACTATGAAACGATCCTTCTTCTTCCAAGCATTGCTTGTATTTAGACATCGAACATCCCTGCTATTTCAAGCTCGAACTCACCCCACTTATCCGACTATCCATCTGCCTCTGTACTCTATAGCTCACACTGGCAAGACGCAAATGGAGCGAGTCCCTTTTGTGCGGCCAGTTCCGTGCCAACCACAGCGAAGAATCGTAGATTTCCATCGCAGGTGCTGCTGCCTTCCAGCGAAGGATGGTTGTTGCGTTCCTTCGGGATGCTTTGTGCACCCTTGATTGAAATCAAGTGTAACGTCATCATCATTGCTTCGTACTTCAC
Organism: Ectemnius cavifrons; assembly: GCA_964023945.1. NCBI lineage: Eukaryota > Metazoa > Arthropoda > Insecta > Hymenoptera > Crabronidae > Ectemnius > Ectemnius cavifrons. Next base: position 5,007,639 of record OZ030375.1, read on the forward strand.
CTTCGCGCTTTAGAATCACTTGGTATTCGAGAAAGAGAGAAAGAGAGAGAGAGAAAAATCGCTTGTCGCGCGCAATATGAACTGTTGCACTCGTGAATGAAGCAGTTTACGCTGGACAGGAGATCGCTTACAGGGACAATTTAGCCTGGCTAGTTGGAATTATGCGCGAAACCGAATACCAGCGCTCATATTACGTGATTATGCGATTTATAGGCGAGGAGAATCCGGCATCCCTCTTCCCACCCGACCCTTACCTCGACGCGGCACAATCATCCTCGCCTCACCAACCACCACGAATTAAGTTTCCCGCAATATGAGACCGCGCGATATTCAAGGTCGTAATTTCTGGATGTCTTTCTACTCCATTACCGAGTTCTCATGAACTCTAACTGGACTTTCTACATTTCGATTGCCTCGTCGATTATTCGTGCTTTGTCTCACTCGTTGCACGATATTTTATTGTACTTTTTCATGATAGTGAATTTAGATGTTAACTTCGTTAAATACCAGGTCAGTTTTATTCATTCTCGCGACTCGCTCGCCTCACTCACCTCATATGAAAGAGGGGAAAGTAAGGTTACTGGGTCGTACATTTCTCAGTATTACAGTGAATGTTAATTGTCGAATGAACATCCTAACCACTGTTATTTATTTTCACTGTTTACTGTTGTAAAAAATAATCCGAGATTGTCTGATGACCTTCCGGTAATTATGTCCATTCGCAGTACTGAGATTGATAAGTGTCCCCTGAATTTATCAACGACACTTCCGTTTCCGGATCAGTTAAAGCAACCTGACATAGTTTGCGGACACCTGTCACGCTTAGGTGACCAACTTACCAGGACATCGAGTTAGCAATTTCGGACGAGAGCTGACCTAAATTCTCTACTCACTGATAATCACATCGCGACGTTCCGCTCTTGAGCAGTTCAAATGATAATCCGTCGTCTACTTATTCACGTATTGCTCGTCTAATGCGTTCATACTTAAGATATGCAAGACTCATTCGACTTGTCAAGAAACCTAGCTTTCCTTTTCGAGTTTAAAAGATACCACTAATCCCAATCGATACAAGACTAAGCCTTCCTCAAAGATTAACGCGTTCTTTCAAGATTGATAAAACGAGTCTTCGCAAAACTAGGAAAACCAGAGATCGCTTGGAAAGGGATTGCGTGCTGGAGCGTGTGCGTCGACGCATTCTCGACAGTGTGTCATTGTCGGTAGACGTTATGAACGCGCACGATTCCGACGCACGCACCTTTATTTCTATTAAAATCGTTATAAATCAGTTTTGCCGCATGGTCGACCGTCCGACGCCGAGTCAGCCACACGTAGACGCGGCATTCCCGACGCTATGTCACTGTCACGCGACATTATGATCTCAATGTGTCCTGCGAACCACCCCACGCACACATACAGTGCTAACTTCCGCCCTTGTACATGCAGAACATTCGCGGGCTTTATGCTTTGGGGCTTTGGCGAGCGTCGATCGTTGCATTACGTAAGTAGGACGGATTGTGGCTTGTCCGATAGAGGCGGTATCGGCAGTGCCTCGATTACCGTAGAAAGTCTGTCCCCGGTGATTTGTTTGAAATTTAGATCACGTTAGCAGCAACGGCGGCGGCGGCGGCGGCGGCTGCTTTTCTTGCCTGCCGATCTTGACTAACATTGCGCTACCGCCTGACACCGCTACCACCAGTTATCTTCTCATTATCGTGACTTACAGCTTACAATGTAACCTCTTGGAAGGTTCCTGTTTTACCAGATCAAGTGTACACAACTACTCATAGTGTAGTCGAATCTAGCTAGTTTAATAGGACCGACAGGCAATTACTTCGTATTCGAGGAGCAACAATAGGAAACGGTGGGGTGAAAGGATGGTGGGCGTACAGGAAATAAAACTGTTGTATGCCTGGGAGACGAAAGATCGTATCTTTCTATAGGTGATATAAAGCGCTTCCACTGATTTGCATGAGTCACATGCGTTAACAATGGAGGCTTACTCGTGGACGAGAAGAATTTTGTGGATGCGAGGTGTATGCCAGCAAGACACCGAGTCCTCAAGGTGGTGTGGATCGTAGAAAAGTTATGTAAGCGGTTTGCTCGCGTGGGTGGTGTCTATAGGCTGTATTTTACTCCTTGGATTCAGCTGAAAATCCTGCCCTGTCATTTGTCGCCCTCGCTCCAGTGCTTGCCGCCTCTCCCACCTTTCTGCGCATTTCTCTTTGAATTAACACATTATATCTTGCACAGACATATTTTATGTTGCGCATAAATATTATCTCTCGCGCGTTAAGTAATAATGGAAAATTGAATGGTGCGTCGCCCAAGATAGAATATGTATGTATGTGTGCGTATGTATGTATGCGCGTGAAAGTGTTGCATTTCGCTTTCACTCGAACAGCGTCGCTCGAAAGAATCGAATTCGACGGAGCTTTGCTCTCTTGCGCAATCCGGCTCGAATCGCGCTTTTCTCCGATCAGCTGGAAAGTACCGAGGCAATTTTCTAGCCGGTAGAGAATGCCGCTTTCGTTTGTCATGTCGAAAGAACGGTTCGCACCCGCAAGACTGTGCGACAACAGGAAGGGCGCTCGACAGATAGCGTGTATGTGCCGTTTCGCAACGGGCGATCCCACGAAATTATCGCAACAATGGCGATGCAATCGCGGGACACAGCAAGTCGATGCCAACATTTTCGCAAAGCAGAGATGAATATCGCCCGACTAGGACTTCTGCTTTTTTTCCCATTACAATATCCGGAGATCGTTTGCTGGGATATGTTTGGGAGAGTAGTGGGTCAGGACTTGATTTCTCAGTCGCACTTAGTTTCTGTATTAATTCATTGCAAATTTCTAGTAATGAAGTAAAGAATTCTGAAATTCTAATAAGTGGAATAATAATTATGAGTAACCGAGTAAGATAATTATAAATTCTCATAAGATTATAATGAATATTAAATAAAGAAAATAGTCGAGGTTGTCGTACCCGTCTGGGAACTTCCGTCAGGCTTAGGAGAACGTGCAAGTAGTATGTGTCTGTGCGATAGAGCTGTGTCAGCCGGGAGTGTGCTTCAGTTTCAGAAAACACATTGTTTGGTAATGCAAATCACAAAATTACAGGCAGGAAATGTGATTTCTTTGAGACCCAGTTGGGAACAGGACTTATTGTTCCCCTGAACGTGAAGCATGCGTGTCTTTAGAATTGCTGGAAACAGAATTCTGGTATTCGTTCGCTTTCTTATGTAATTTCGATGATCTTCTCACAGCTACTATGCGTGTATTTTGCGCCAGGGAGTGTTCAGAGTGGATTTATCGATAGCAGCGATGTGTCAGACTAGTTTTCACTTTTGTTGACCGTGTTCACGTGTGCAGGCGTGCGTTGTCTTCGCAGCCGCGTGCGCATCGACACACGGCTCTGTCGAAATCGAGGGCGAAACGTTTTATATACATTTTCCGGACGAGCGAGAATGTCGGTCAGATCGGTGCAGCGATCACGAGCATTGCTCAAAATTATAGTTCGCTGCACTCCTTCGATTATCCAATTTGACATAGCTTGCAAAACACCTCCACGGTAGGAACGAGCAGCGTGCGAAATGCAGACACCCGCTTGCGGCTTCGAGCACGCGAACGATAAGTACACGTGAGCAAGTACGTGTAACGCGACGGCCTTGTAACCGAAGATTAACTTAGCGGAACCCTTTGCAAGATATAATTGCAAAAGTTTTGTCTACCTTTAACCAAATGACCAAGGTTTTATTCGAAAATGTCGAAACACCAATTGCGAGTACGAGGTTTTCTATTATTCAACAATCAACCGAATGACTAATGCATCAATGAAATGATATATCCCAAGATTTCTCATCGTATGTGAATCCCAGAACACCCGCCAGGGAAGATTTCCACGAAGAAGAATCCAGTTGCTTTCAGTCGGTCGATTTCCATTTTGCAGGAGTGCAAGAAACGGGATGGTGTTCATCCAGGTACTTTCTTGCAAGAGAGGCACACATCGGTGGGTGCATACTCTCACTTTCCACGGCATGTGGCGACGGCGGCGACGGCGGCGGCGGCGGCGGTGTGTCCTCCCACAGGCAACGAGGACCAGATGACATAAGGCCGCTTGCTCTGCCGTCGCCGGCCGAGGGGAATACGTCGTTTGCGCCGCGAGATTTATGAAGCTTTCTCTCGCCGTCGAATAGCAAATGGCCAGGCCTGTTCCTTTCGTTTGCTTTTATTCGAACCACGAGTCGATAATACCCCTCGGGAGAGTTGCTAGAGGGGCTAGGAGGGCAGGAGAGACAGGCCCCAGTGGACAACGAACGTACCGACCTGTACAAGGACAAGTCTCCGTGTCAGCCGGACTCCAAGGTAGCATCCTCCTCGAGGCAGCGCGCGCGCGCTCCCAGCGTATACACTACTATCAGCGTGTACTATGACGTGATACATGACACAGGCCGCGATAATAATCGTCGAAAGGTATTCGAAGCCCTTGCGATCTTTCGAAGCCCTTGGAACGGCCGGCGTTCCAACCACACTGCAAAAAGGCACCGGTCGAGGGAGAAGAAGCAGTCGAGTCTTCCCCTTCCCGGCAACCCTTCTACCCTCTTATCGCTCTGTTCATCTGCATAATCTTCCCGTGCGATAACCTATGACCGTATAATTTATCGTCCCTCATTTCGCTCGTCGTGCGTGTCTTTTTGTCAGGCACGCTCCTCAGGCTTTTCCGAGTACAAGTCTTGCATGTGTGTCCTCGTGATTTCCTTGTTCACTTCTCCAAAGTTTCACTTATATTTATACTGCGATTCTTTGGTGCGTTCTTAACAGTGGCGAATTAACTACTGGCGCCGATATTTATTCGAGATCTGTCTTATTTAAAGCTGTTGCGTGAGTCCCTCCTCACCTCTATCGAGAAGTTATTGTCTCGGTTCTTATCAGAACCTAGCTGCTTACCCACTCGAGCGCGCGATCGCTGGCTCTATTTTTTTCAACTGGCTTTATTGCTCCGGCTTCACAAACCTGCCAGAACCAGTGTCCCGTTTGGGTAATTGACGGCATAGGTGTAGCTCGGAATGCGTCCGCTCGATGAATTCAGCGGGGATATTGTACGGGCGGAGAGCGGTGCCGGCAGGACGACTTAATAAATTCGCCTCTTCGTACCATACATATAAAAGGGGCGAGTGCGCCCAAGTGCTTACTCTCTTCTGGAGTCTGTGCTCTCTTGCTCTTCACGCTTCGGTGACTTCGACCGCGTTGACCATTGATAGGCCATTGATATACTTATTGTTCGCTAGCGGCGTCTCTCTCTCTCTCTCTCTTTCGTTTTTCGCCGTCTCTGACTCACCTGAGCCCACGAGAGCTCAGCGCCGCTTCCTAGATTACGAGTAATTGTCATCCCTCATGCTCTATCGGCCCTGCTTAATCTAGCAGCCGCTTTATGGAGAGAGCCGGCTGTATTTCGCGATAACCACTTGCCAGCCGGTACCATTAGAACGATCCCAACCAACCAACCAACCAACCAACCACTTTCGTTTACCTAGGCCGACTCTCCAAGCCTGGACAAATATTATTTGAAATTGCCTGGATTTCTGCCGGGCGATTCTTGCCTGGCAGAAAAATCCGGGGAATTTCCGGGCGGCAAAAGGTTTACTTGGAATTGTTTATCGAGCAAATACCACCGACTGAAACGGCCGGGTGCACCAGGGACAGACTGGTTTTTTGCGCGTACTCATCGCGCTCGGCTCGATATATTCAGATGAGTTTTGCTTGACCTTGAAACGCTTAGGTCATCGAACTGTTGGACATGAGCATGGGTCCACCACGGACACTTTGAAGTCTGAACGCCGTCGTGTCTCACCTCGCCTCACCTCGTCGGGCTTCACCTAACCTTAACTTGGCTCGGTGGTCCCATGCCAGTTAGTTCCAACCCGCACGTATACCTTCTTCACGGGCCTTCGACCCTTTCGTCCTCCCCCTTTTACCAATAGAATTTCTCCTGCCACGTGAATGCGTGAATCACTACTCGATCGAACTAGTTTTCCAATGACTACTCCCGAAATAATTTCACTCTATTCTCTCTGCTTGCTGGTTTAATCGAATTATAAAGTGTTTGAGTGTTCATTAAATCTGGTAAAGGATATAATTTTAACAATAAAGCGAATTCTACTTACTGACGATTGTCATTTGACAAAATATATTTTAAAACATTCTGTTTTTCTATCAATCCTTTACAAAAATGACAGTATTTGAAGTTGGTTAGAAAATCGTTATCATGTTACACGATATTTACTTTAAAATGTTTAATATTGGCATCGCTCTTGATATCGGCTAGCATACGAAGGTACATGGAAAGAATGTATTCGAAGATGGCGAGGCGGTGATTCTCGGTTGCATTGGCTTGCTTTTAGTAGCCAGGGAGTAATCTAAATGAGCGAGAGAAGCCACTTAAGCGTGCAAGGGGGACGACGCGGGCCAACAGGTGAGCAGCAATGTAAGCTGGGGGTGAATGATTAAGCGGCGCAACCTTCGAGGTACTTCAGATGTAAATCAAGTTAATCTGTCGGTGATACCGAAACCCATTCTGACTAATTATCCCGGAGGCAGTGCGCCAACGATTGGAGGTGTACGCGCGGTAGCAAGGGTGAGAAAGACAGATAGAGTTGAGAAGCAAGTAGCTACACTGCTACATCGGCGAGTGTCTCCGCTTTCGACAAAGCCAGCCGAACAACTTGCCAGACTAAATGGCTTAACGATTCTGTAAGGCTGGCGCTATTTGTCGAATTAAATCACGTTAATCCATTCGTGATCCTGCGATCGGATTGCGCGACGGTAGTCCCACTCGACGATGAGATCCGTAGATCCCCGGGCGAGCACTCGTTAAGAGCATTCCGCCACCGGCAGCTTCGACTCTCGATCGTTCGATTCTAATGCAAGCACGCTTCGAGCACGAGCGCTCTCAACAGTACCAAGCCAACTGAGACAATGGTGAAACAACGTAGCCCGTCTCTATCAGATTAGCTCTTTCGAGCCGGCACTTGATTAAACCAGCACAAACAACTCGCACTTTTAGTAGAGTTCGATCGAGAGTGAGACTATCATTCGATTTGTCTTCTAAATTCTAGCGGGATAGTTAGTCGCTAGAGGAAACTCTGAGATCACGGAAAGGTGAGAGCCTATTGTGTCACCGGTCACCGTGCAGCTCCCTAAGTTGTGTTTCTCTCGTTCCACTGCTTTCCACGGACAATTGGTTACGATAGTAGCGAAGCAGTCCTCTTCCTTTTCCTTTACGATCTTCCAATCTCTCTCTCTTTCTCTTCTCTTTCAACGGAGAAAGAGTGAAGCCGTCGAAGCGCAGAGAGTACTCTCGGCGGCGGACAATACCTATACGTCAGTGGGCATGAGTTACCGAGCGGTTGCCGGCACCAACCCCCGGCTATACCTTTGCGCACACATACCCCAGAGCGTGTAAGTACGTAATACCGATCTGTTACTGTATCTGTGGAAGCGAAGTGCTCGAGCTCGAAGGGAAATCGGCGGAACGAGCGAGGAGCGTGAAAGGGGAGTTTATAAAATATTTGGGAATGCGTATTTATTGGCGTATAACTCGGCTGGGCAGTCAATCTGATAATTGGAGGCGGTCGGCTGTTCCTCCTGCTTCCGATGCTGCTGCTGTTGCTGTTGCCGTTGCTACTTCTCCTTCTGGTGGGTTCGATGAAGCAGCCGGCTTCCTTCACAACAGTGCCTTCGTATACGATCGGTGCCTTCTTACCCGACGCTCGGCCGATCGCGCGCACAACTCGAAGCCGGTTTCGCGCGTTGCTACCGTACTAAAATATTGTTCGCCGTGGGTGGCTTTATGGGCCACGCTGATCGAAGCCCCTTTGCGATTCCTTCCCTTGTCAGATACAAACTTATTGATAGGTCCGCCGTTGTAGTCCGCCGCGGCTCTCCTCGACTATCTCGTCTTGGCTACACATCGCCGAGCGGCTACTATCGCGCGACGTAGGCCCTCATCCTACGGAAAGCTCGCCGAGAAAAAGGCATCCGGACACCTCCGCTTGGCTATGGAATATACAGGGTGCCTCGGGTGAACCGATCGAAATCGATATCGCTTCTTAGTATTACTGTCTTATGATCTGATAGTAGGAAATATTGGCTTTGTATAGTGAAGATTAACAAAGTTATAAACGAAATATTCTATATAAATGTAATATTTAATATATAAATTAAAAACTGTTATTCACTGTCATTGTTGTCATATATGGCACGCTGTACACATAATAGAAAAGCGGATCTATGCTGTTCTGAATTTACGTCCTTGGTATGATAGTAGACCGTTCGTCCTTCCAGTCACGCAGCCTTCCTCCGCCTTCGCTGATCTTTTTCTCCGGATCCACTATTTGCTTCTTTTCTCACAGTCTATATTTAACGTAACGAGTGGGACGGTGTCGTAATGTCCATGAGTATTATGCATGCAGAGGGGAATGCAGGTATGCGTGGATCCAAGTAAATGACAATTACGTTGTTGATTTTAAATCGATGATCTTGAGAGTGCAATGGTAGCTGCTAAATATAAGCACGATAGAGTCGCTTTAAACGAGTCCCGGCACCATGATTTATGACAGCAATGTAATAATTATAAACATTGAAACACTCAATTCTGGGTAATGGCGTGTTGGAGGGAACATGCATCGCATCGCGATTAACAGCTCATACGTATTCATTTCGGAGGGAGTGTCGCCGCTTTTGATGAACACAGGTAAATCTGCATAGGTAGGAGTATTCGATACCTCCGAGGTGTAAACCTGCTGCACAGTTGCACCTCGGCTCCAATGTCTGTAGGCCGACAGGATGGTGGAGAAATTTCGTGCCGACTAATTACTCCTTTTCCACTGGTGTAATGTCGCGTAATGGCGATTAATTGCCGTCCCGGACGGCGGCAGCCGATAAGGATCGCCGTTAATAATCAACACCTGCCGCGCGCACCTTCTTTTAAACACTTGGCAGACAACCGGTGCTCGTTTCTTTTCTTGGCAAGTGGCTCGGCTTATTTCTGGAGAGCCTTGAATTACGATAATCATTAGTCTCAGTGGTCACATCAATATTCGAAGTCATCCGAAGAGAGACTCTGCTGATTTCAATTTCCCTACCTCCCCCCCGCCTCCTTCCGATTGCCATTAAACGCTTAATTTCATGCGACTACTATGTTATTCACGTTTAGTGGTTGACTGTGCGTACAAACATAGCTTGGCATGTTCCAATATACGATCTAGGAGGAAATGATTGATTATTAAGTGTCTATTAATATCGCGATCGTACGAGTCCTAGAATTCATTGAAGTGAAGTTTATGAGGACTTAATGTGCAGTTGAATCTCCTATAATTAGTGGAAGTCGCTTATAAGGTAGTGCATATGATAGGTGGATATTTCTTTGAGTTCGGAAGTGAAGCGCGAAGAAGTAGAAGTGACTAAAATGACAGACGTCCGGGAGTGCGTAGTAGTAAGAGCGTAGAAGTGTGACAGGCAATATCTGTTTTGTCCAGCGTGGCGCGTATGATGAACGAGCATGCGCGTACGATTAGGCAAAAGGAATAGGGTCGTCGGAGGTGCGCGCAGGACGTGGCATGGATTTTTGCGGTTACGCCCGTATTTTCGCTGCGTGCAATTTATAGCCGGTGATTATGCGATGGCGCGATAGGGTTTCTTAAATAATTTATATCCCACACGCCCGTTTTGTTCGCTTGCCTTCGGTTAAACCTCCGATAGTTACCGGTGTATATACGTGGCGCATGCCTATCGACGTGAAAAATCGACTTTTTCTCATCGGCCGATTAATCGGTTCCATGAGCGCGGCTTCCTTAGCGTTCGATGTGGATCGGCACGAATTTGCGGGCAATTTGCGTCTGGTCAATTACGATGGTGTTCTCCTTCAAGCCGCATCGATATAATTCACCAGCTAAAGCCATTGTTTAGGGATGGCAAATAGCACGGGGAAGAGCAATCACGCGTCGAAAGGTATACTGGAAAAATGAAGGGTGGTGGAATGTGTGTTCGGTGAGCATTCGGCACGCAAGCGCCTCTGTAGTATTATTAAATATATCGCCGGCGGACTGACTGGAGGAGTCTTCTTCCCTTCTCTCTGCTCCTGGCGAACTGGCAATTAACTTTTTCAATTAGACACAGTATAAGCGGAGTTCTTGCTGGGCGTGGATCGCGGACGGGAAGGCGAGCGCTAGTACTGGTACATACGTACGTACGTACATATGTTCGCGCACACTCTCCCCTCCTATCAGCCAGCCATGATATATAGACGGCGCAGTAAGAGATGGAGAGGATATGACAAAGAAGCGGCGTCGCAAAAAAGGGAAGCGCGTACTAAAACCCACGGGAATTTATGCTCGCAGGATACAATCAATTGATTACTACTACGCCCGTAACTACTCGCCGTTCGATAATAGTCGTCCGATGACAGTTACGGCGTCCTCTATTTCATCCGAACTACTCGGACCACAGCATCACCACGCGAATTCACAATTCAATTACGTCATCAAAACGCTCGATGATTCCTTTTTCAATTAGAACTATGATCATCTCGTAAATCCTTTATCGATAAACTTCGATTTGCCAAGTGTTGGCTCGAAGTAAATTTTCTGAATCACTGCACTTTGATTCACACTTGGCACGCAAGGGTGCATATTGTCCGATAGACTTTGGCAAGCTTTCGAAGAATTGATTGGGTGGTCATTCGAGGCGCTTTCTGCTTCTCAAGGTTGGAAGGCTTCACTCTCTCTCTCTTTCTCTCTCTTTAAATAATGTTCCTTCCTTTCATATTAATTGAAAGAAGGTTGGGAATCGATAATCAAGAAGCATCACGCTCAAGCCCGGTGCGCTCGCAGTCTCAGCCGCGCCACTTACAAACGAGTCAATTAACCTTAATTACCGCGTAATCTTTTTAACTATTGCGTGACGGGCGGCCGATCACTTTACATAGCTACACACGTACATACACGTGTATCCGTGGAACGTTTACACGACGTATCCAATGGGGATAATTAAAATCGAGGTGTGACTCCGTATCCGTGCGGAGTCTCCATCTCACATGGTTCTAGTTTATAAATAGCGTTACTAAGACGCGGTAATAATGGTTCCCTAACAAGCCTGAAAATCACTGGCCAGCAGAGATACAGGCGAAAAGAAAAAGAGAGCAAGAAGCATCTTTTAGAGAGATGTGTAAACGAATATCGGTGTCGAAAGTTAATTGAGTATAATTAAAGTTGAGGCCGATCGAATTAAGCGAAATGGCGATTCCAGATTCCAACTGGTTCTCAGGTATTCCCCTTTACATTTTCCAGCCATTGGTGCATTTATACTATCCCTTGTATCCCGCTGAGATTGCTTCCAGTGTAGGTTAACACCCGTCGCGCACGATGTGCCCCGAATTTCCACAGTGATTTGGATTCCCGAGGCGATCCGAATTCCAGAAAGAGCGAACATCACGCTTCGCTCTTTCGATGTCTCTCCTTTTTTTTCCATGGGGATCGTACATCCATGGAAGTGGAAACCTTGTTACTCCGTAATTTACTGTTCCACTTTCTAACGATTTATCGAGCGCGCGCGCGCGCCGCCGGCGCGAGCCTCGTAATAAGCCGGTGTCGTAGTTCGCCTTTAGAGGATAGGATCGATCACGTAATTCACATTGTGTCGTTCTCCACTGGTCGTCCTCCGTGGTTCTCTAGGCTTTTCTCGCGATTGGGAAATCACCCTGCGTGTCAATTTCGACACGCTCGACGATCCATCGATAGTTCGATCCGCCCGAAGTAACTCTAATGCACCGAAGATAGCGAACCACCATTCGAATGCAGCTCGAAGAAGAATTTTTCAATTAAGGATAGGTCGGCTTTCCGTGAATGCGGCCACGTGCATCAACGGCCTCGGAGGACGTGCCGGGACCCGTTACAGAGTGCTCTGGGATCGCGATTTAATTACGATTAACCCTTCCTGCCAGTATTAACAGGTAGCAATCTGGTTAACCCGTAATGGCCTGTGAAGCGTAGGCACTGGCCACATGTTGATGAAGTCGCTGACCCCCCTCTGAAGGCCTGCACGTTGGTTCATAGGTCAAGGCAGTTAGACAGTTATCTTACTACGTTCAATTATACTTCATTACCTCCGATCGACGTTGCGGTCTTCATCAGTCCTCTGACGCGCGCCAGTTTTATCAGGTCGTTAGCGACGTTGTGGTTAATACCTTCCTTGATACAACATTCACCATGCTATATAACCCTTTAACACTCCCGAAGATTCTTCCATCCGTTTACGAAAAAATTCACTTGCATACGCGTAATGAAGCCGACTCATCCTTTCCCCGTGTGTTTTAGCCGTTAACACCGTAACGCTTTCGCGTCGGTTATTAGAAGTTAATTACTCGGACCGAAGATACCCTTCGACCCTGTCGACGGTACGTTGGTCCAATCAGTGTCTCCCACCGCAGAGAGAACTTACCGCGTGTATCTCTGTTCTCAGTGAAGCACATGTCTCATGACCTCGAGGAATTCTGACGAATGTCCCGTACCAAGACACGTAACTTTGCGACTTTATCCCGGCGGCAGGTGTGCGTGTGCCTGGGTCGCCGGTGTCAGGATAATATGGCGTATCAACGGCATTGGCCGTAGAATGCTAGGAAAACCTCTATTAGGGCTCTAGGAAGTTGTTACGTCACCCATGCCGTAGGTCATCCCCATTATATCGGAATTTCGCCGACACGAGGTTACTGCCAAGCCCGAGACCTTAAAGCGATGTTAGATACTGCACGCCTCGCAACATGGTTATTAACCTCGCTTACACTGTCGCTATGCACACCTTTCTCAACAGCGTCTTATTAATAAACTCTTTTCATGTCTTCGAACGTCGTCGTTCGAATCACTCCCACGGACCATTTGACGCTAAAGTGAAAGCCTGAGCATTGCTGACAACACTCCATTACAGATTTTCCCTGTGGAGCGTGATTCTTTTATCGATCGGTAGAAAAAGTGTAATTGGAATGATTTGTTGATTGTTCAAAACGTCGTTATTTCATTCGAGTTGCAACGGTGCGTTTTAAGAGATAACTCAATAAGTTGAGGTGCTATTCGTAATTTCACCTCTGACGGTAGACCCTCTTGTTTACAAGGCTTAGGTCACTGATTACATATTCATCGAATGGTAGATCGTGCGATGAATGGAATATCTAAGATCGTTCTAGTGCAGTGGATAGTCGAAGGGCCGCTTTGTGGACCGTGTGTGGAAGCGTCCCTATCCGGCTTCTGAGCGGCGCACGACCTTGACTCTTTCCATTCGAGTTTCGGGTATTCGGCCGGTCATTCCCTCGGCGGGTTACCCTTTCAGAGGGTCCCGGCTCCCCACGTTCCTTCCGATCTGATAAAAATGTTATGCATTCAACGCATGCCTATCCGCCGGCCATGCTGGTCGTCCTCTTAAGTACTCCTCGCTGCTCTCGGTAGAGGAATTCTCAATTACTCGGAGACCAGCTCCTGGCAATAAAAAAATCAGCCTGTACAAACGCATCCAAAGGGATTCGCTTCCCTTTGAAATCCTTCGGGAATCGGGAAGCAGAAATATTAGAGATACTAAAGGATACAAAGTTCAGTTGGATCGTAGAGTAGAAAAGACTCTAGTGTGTTCTACATTCCGTTGGATGAAGCAGTGCAACTAACTTCGGGGTCGCCGATCGGGTGCAGTCCTTCGGCACACGATTTATCGAAGCCGAAAGATCAGGGCAGGTGAGCAAGGCGCAACGTACACTCGGTGTTATACGTAGTAGACAGGCACAAACACACATACACACATACATACGAGTACCACGTGGATAACGCTGTACACTCGAACACGATGCCTTAACAACGCAATTTATCAAGCGCTGCTTTCATCCGAACGATTCCACGTAGCAATTAACGTGTCCACCGCGGGAACATCGTATTTTAAGGGTTTATGGCATTGGCACGCCCATGCAAAATTCGCTAGGCGTATCTCGCCGCGAGAGTTTTTAACTCGCGAGAACCAACGATTTATAGGCCATCCTGGTGACAATGCTGCAACGCCGGATGCTCGTCCTCGAGAGTGGCTGCGATGTTCCCAAGCACGTACCTACACGTCTCGTGCATCAGATTAAAGAGACTTCCCCGAGGCTTTCATTAATTCGGATAAATGCCCTCCTATTTTCCTGTGTGGCGGCTTCACTCGATCGAATACAACCTCAATCCTACTAGAAGCCTTCTGCCAAGGCGGTATCGCATGACAGCATCTACAGGATCAAGATCACGAGGAACGCTTATGAGCGACTAATCATTGGCAGATTTCCTCCGTTACGGAGCGCGGTCCTATTGGACGATGTCAGCCGATAAGTTCCTTCCCATTAAAGAGTACAAACCCACGCTCACCCCGGGCTTCTAATAAATCGGCAGTCCTGTTTTACGCCGAGGAGAACGAGGCTTGTACAATCGCTGTGGATCGTTGACGTGCCCTCTTCCAATTTAGGAGCGCAGCCCATTAAGCAGTACGCGCGAGAGGAAGCACACTTTAGACATTAACATTGCAGCCGTTTAGTGTCGGTGCACGTTAAGGCCGCTGATTCTTGCCTATCAGGCTGCTGGACTATTCTCCCTAATGGCATTCCCTTGGTTTAAAGGACAATGAACACTGTCTGCCGCTGCCTCTCCATTCCAGCTACTATATTCTATTATATGGATGTCTCTTTCTCTCTTTCTCTCTCTACGTTCTTTCTTTCCCTCTTTAGTTGGAAGAAGTAGCATCGATGCTAGGTGGACTCCGCGACTCGTTCTCGGATTAGCTCTTAACGCGTCCACCCCTCACCAATTATCCAGTTTATTCGTCGAAGCTGTAGGACTCCGTGAAATCGGGATTTCACGATCGCACGCACATACTACAATTACCGTGCGCGTCGGCGTTTTACTGCTTTCGTTCTCATTGTTAGTCCTCTTTGGCGTTCGCCGAGGCGAGGAAGACCGGGGACGCCTGTTGGCACGGGTATCGGAAACCCAGGCCCAGTAGATTCAGACTGTCCGAACAGCATAGCTTCTACTACTACTAGGACAGTTGTATGTGACGTGGCGGGTTGAGCGAGGGCTCAAGCTAGCACACAGTTCAAGATTAGCCAAGCTCGCTGGATCAGCTGGAACGAATCGACGACGGCACGAACGAAGCCAAGCAAGCTCTTCGTTGGCAATGCTCTGGAGCGAGTCGAAGAACGGGGCGATCGCGATCACCCATGAAAACGAGCCACCGAGAGTGCAACGGTAATCGTTTTTAGCCTCGTTCTCGGCCCGAGTAGGAGCTATCATTTTAACGCTGTCCGGCCGCCATCGAACGCTAAGGGTATACCCAACTGCGGACTCCAAGGTACTTAATGTGCTTCCGATGGTAAAATATCACCGGTTCGATATTCAGCCTCCGTGAAAGAACTGGCGTGACTCTCGATTGGATTAGCATCGATATAGCCCTGTGAATGAATACACGGCCTCTGAAGAGGAGTCGCGCGTAACGATCGGCTAAGATAAGCTCCTGTCCGATATACTATACTTCCAATAGTTCGATCGGTCCATCCAAATGCTAAAACTCAAGCTTATAATAGTACTCCATGCTACTGATTGCCCATTTCGACTTCCGTTCCTCTATGCAACCTCCATTCCTAGTCCAGTTTGAGTTCGTAGATTAGCTTGTTTATGTAGCAAGGATACGTACCATCCAGAAAGAGAAGGAGAGAGAGAGAGATACAACAGTTAACAACGAGTTTCTTGTAGGTTCGCTCGGTATTCCTTGCGATTCGAAACAAGTATCCCTCGTATTTTCGCATTCGATCGAAGCTTGGTCCTGGAGTGCTTGAGGAAAAAAGAGAGCGAACAGGAAGGGGATGGAGGAGGAAGGGAAAGAGGAGGGAAGAGAAAGAGGGTAAGAAGCAATCGAAGTGAGCATGATGCGAGGTAGGCACAGGCATCGAAAAGTGATTCGGCAAGAATGTTAACGAATCGCGGAATCCTGAAAGCAGATGGATAACGGCGGTATCCCAAGACGAGGACCGAACGGAGAGTTTCGACTTGCTCGTGGTCCAGAGATGGGCGCTGTCCGTCCGGGCATTGCATTCGAATACGGGGGCCGCGAGAACTCGTACGTGCGTCCTCTGCGAACTCGGAAGGTCGCTGAACTCAGAGTCGTTCCTTCGTTCGTTCGTTCGTTCGTTCGTTCGTTCGTTCGTTCGTTCGTTCGTTCGTTCGTTCGGTTCGAATGTTCGGTCGCTCTGGATGCAGCTGCCTTCGCAGCACTCCGAGTTACGGAGTACGGAGCATTGGGTACCGGGAACCAAGAACAAAGTACCTGGTACCATTCACCCAGCAACGAATACCGACGTCCCATCCCAGGCCTACGTGATCCCTCTGAGGAGAGTTAGTTTGTTCGTCTCTTTCGCCAACTGGCAAGCTTCTCCTCCCATAAACGACTGTTGGCAGGAAATCGTTGGACATCCTTGCTAATGACGCCGTGCGGCTGCCCGAGTTATACACAGTAGTACTCGCTGTTCTCCGTTTCACTCGTGTTTCCACTACCGTCACTTTGTATTCCTTCTCTCATTGCTTCTCTCAACTCTGCATATACTTCTATTTGGCTCGGTCACGCCTTTACTCTTTCATGGGCTATGCCAACTTAGAAAATTACCGCAGGACTGTTGTCAGGATATCACAACAATTCCCACGGCTTCTCTCACCCTCGTCAACTGGTACAACTTCGGGGAAGCAAATAAAGTTATTATTTATACGACGGGTAGATATTTAATGAGCCCTCTATCGCCGCATGCCGATAACGCCGACACAATATAATTAGCATAACCAGATGCACTGATGTACAGTGCGCCATGTTGGTCGGCTGAGTATACTCGCTCTAAGGATCTACTTGGATCTTCCACCTTCGCGAAATGCATGGCAAATCGGCTGGTAAGAACAAGCGCGTTTGATCTCAAAATATGGACCATTATGTCAGATTGGCCGATACAAAACTAGCCATATCTTCGGTCGCTAAACGGTAATCAAGCTTATTCGATGCTATCTCTTTCGCTTCTCTAGCCAGACCTTGTCTAATCGGACCAGAACAGAGATTGGGTTCGCCACGCTAGCTGGGAATTTTGTGTTTCATTCATCGGTTGTACCTACTCTGCTATACCTTTGCATCCTTCTGGGTGTGAAATAAATCTAAAATGGTCTGACGATGTATCCAGTTATCGCGTGTTATCAATTGGTAACACCTGGCTCACTACTGGTTAACTGTAACTAGATGAAACGTGGATCGTAGATCGTATAGCGTCCCAGGACGAGGTGGATCTGGGGCGATCCTCGGCAGGATGTTCCCAGGCTGCTTGATGTCTCGTGTTTTCCTTTTCGCTCATTCATGAGGAAATCAATGCTGAATTGCGTGCACGCCTATGCAATCTATGAGAAGGTACCGTAAACGAGAGGGCGCTCTTGGTTATATCTTGAGTGTATCCTCCACTTAGTACTTGCTCTTTAAGATTGAAATTAATGTACGAAATTGTTGATATGTAGGAATTGATTAACTATGATCTATAATGCGTATACATCAATAATTTTCCGATATAGCATTGTTTAAAATAACAATTGTCCTTTCAAATTATGTATTGTACCAACAATACAATTGAAATTAATCTACGTAATTGTTGATGTGCAGGAATTGATTAACCGTGATCTATAACGCGTATACATAAATAATTCTCCGATATAGCATTGTTTAAAATAACAATTGTCCTTTCAAATTATGTATTGTACCAACAATACAATTTAAATTAATCTACGTAATTGTTGATATGTAAGAATTGATTAACTATGATCTATAACGCGTATACATCAATAAGTTTCCGATATAGCATTGTTTAAAATAACAATTGTCCTTTAAAATTCTGTATTATTGCTACATCGACACAGTATAGTGTCGAGTAGGTAAAGTGAATCAATGAGGTGTGCGACACACGAGTGAGTAAGGTCGCGATCGAGTGACTGGGAAATGCGTGTGTAGGGCAACGGAAATTCTTGGGGTCAAAGTTTGAACGTAGGGCACCTTTCAAGGAGAGCTTTATTGTGTCGGCTATCTGGTCGATCGGCCGTAATGGATCATTTTATACAGCAAGAATAGACGCGCAAGGAGGCCTATTATGTCGAGATACGTTATGTATCATTCCGGATAGTGGTCCCCTGTCAGAGGTCTGGCCGAGCTATATGGTAAAGAACGATGGGAAAGCGTATGCAGCCGGTTACCGTTGCCTTTGATACACGATCCAGTATCGGGCATGGATTCTAGTTACATCGCCCCGATTTACCGGTCACCGGTGCATCACGGAAGATCCAAATGGACGTCGAGATAAATTGACCGACTGGCAAATACACATAGTAGCAACGCGATTCTACAACACGTAGTTTTCAATCATTGGAGTGCAAAAAGCTAATACTAAGTTACTTGTTTATTCTTGCATATTGTAACAATGGCTTGATAAGCGAACTACGATTCCACAACCACGAAGATAGGGTATGCGAATGGTTTTCCATTATTAAAAGAAAGGAAACAATCATACATTATTCATGAATGGCTGGAGTGGTTAATAGCGACGGGAGGATCGAATCGATTGAGACATGCTCCCATGTCAAGGAATACTAGTCCGACGAGGACGTGTCCCAGATCGTCCGTGGAGAATGTAAAGCATATTGTTTCAATTAGTGAAAAGCGCTTACTTTTGCTTCTACCGTTTTAGGTTGAGTGGATCGTTAATAGCGTCTCTCGAGTTGCGACTCGTTACGTCAGCTTTATCACGAAGCTCCGATAATGGATGAAGAAATTACACGCTATCGATAGCTAAGTTTACCGTAAGCGGAGCTTCTAATAGTCGCTGTGAGAATAATAATAGAAGTATACATGGACAGAGAGAAGCATCGAAGAGAAAGAGGAGGAGAAGTGGGGGAGCAGTAGGTGGGAGAGTCGATTGATCACAATAGCGGTCCGTAGTGTCAGGTTGATTAGGCCTAGGAGTAAGGAGTTCCGAAGCACGTGTCCTTTGGCGACCGTTATGTGGACGTGACCTATGTCGTCGGGCAGACGGGAGACCTAGGATCAATGAGCGATCGTTTCTTGGAAGTTAGGATTATGCCCGTAGCTATGCACAATGTTCCAGCACGCCGAGGCTTATATACTGACTTATAACGGTCCACCGGTATACCTGTGACCCGAACACCATGCACAAACTTCTCCCTATCAGCCTGCATTGTTCTTCGTTGGGAAAGCACTGATATAATGAGATTGGGGGATCTTGTTCCTTCTGTAACTGCTACTAATGGCCACTGTTTTGCAGCGCTATCGCTTTGCCATCCGCACAATGGTACGTAGCCTCTCTGGCGTAATGACACTCTGCTTCTTTATGCATAATCATTTTTCTCCTCTCCCTTTGAACGCCCTCTCCTCTCTCCATCGCATCGCCCCGCCCCACCCGCCGTAGCCTTTTACGGATCCTACCCGAGTGGTGCAGCGGCTTTCGTAAGAGGTCCAGCAGATTGTCTTGCGATTTTTTGCCGACTCCACTTCTGCCGCTTGGAGCATCTTTTTACCGGGACAGTATCAAAACCGATTAGTTTTAGGCGTGACACGTGATTAGGGACCGATCGAGACTCTGACAACTTGATCTACGTGCTTGGATGGTCGTGTCGGGGACCTGCTCGGTTTTAGTGGTCGAGTTTGGGACGCTGATTGGAAGGACACGCCGACGAGAAAATGTACGACGAATCGAGATGTCAGTCCTTCGTTATCCCGAATTCTTTAGCTCGTTTCTCCTGTGGTAGTAGCGAGCACCTTGAAATCCTTGCCTGATTTGATAACTTCGGCGAGTGCAGTTCGCAATGTCGGCTCATCCTTAGTTGCGTGCGTCCGAATGGATTTTAGTCGGATCTCGTCCTATGGCATTAAGACCATCGGTCAGATTCCCTGATGGAGATAAGGTGCGTGCGCGTTTGCAGATTGAAAGCTCTAGCAGCGAAATCGTGGCGAGAGGGCCAGTTTCTTCTCTGTCGCAAGCGGGCGGCTGCCCGGGGTGAGCAACCTTATTTGGCGCGGTTGCGGCGGCCGGCGCGCCGCTGTCTTACTGACAACAGGCGCGAGAGACTCGAACCACAACTGAACTCGAACTAACTCACCGTGTATCCGAAGATAGCGCAATCAATCTTCTAAATCACTAAGTCGCATGAAGAATGGATTATGAAAGAAATCGATTTCTTTATTTCAATTGTAATTCTCATCAATAAGAACACTATGGTAATTTCGAATAGATTCGATTGAAAGAAGATTTAGTTCTTCGTCAGATATTTTTCCAGTGTTAAAATCAACAATGTCGTAATAATGTTTCTGTAGAAATATCAGAAAACCTTGCTGTCCTTCGAGTACTCGTATTCCCATGGTTATATTCCGTGATAGGACCACGTGGGCGTCTAAGGACAACGTCCTACGCGATGATCCATTTCGCGGTACCATTCAGGGTGCGTTAACCCGTGAATTCGCGTGTGTCGTCGATCCCAAACGCTTGGTAAAGGGACGGATGGCAGTGACAAGGGGCCCCATAGGATCTTCGGGGATTGTTAGGCTCATTATGGTGTGGTCATCGCGCCCACGTTTTGCCAAACCAAGCGGGTCGTTCCAATCTCCAATTCAGCACTCGCATTTTTCATCGAGACTCGGCTACCTGCTTCTTTCAACTCGCAGTCGGTTCGCTCTTAGTCTTAGCGATTGTCGGAAACTATACTTCATAGTAACACCATCTTTTCACCCGGTCCTTTCGCCGACAGCCGTCATCCGTCTGATTTATGCGCGCTATCCACCAAGATTAATTATCTCCCTACGCAAGAGCCGAGCGGCACGTTAAAGAGCACGCGAACCTTGAATATCAATAATCCGCAGAATTCAATTGGAATGCCATGTATCCCTCCAGGATACAGGAGAATTTCTGCCCGGCATTCAGAGAAGGGCACTAGGTGCATGGCCTCTTGTAGATAGGAGCTACCGTTAGAAACCATTGGCAATTTCTTTCCACGGCTATCGCAAATTTCGCGTGTCATTTGTGGCGCTGCTAGAGTTAACGAGAATTCCTGCACGATGCCTGAGGGAGAGGCTCTACTAGATCCTCGTATACATGGGCGAGATTCCATACCAAGTCATCATAGTTCGTACACACACATCTAGTAAGTGTATCGACGGTCCAACCATCTTCCAGCCCATATCACGTTTCGCAATAATATAACACCAAATTTGCTATATTACGTTGCAAGGGGTATGTAATAAGTTTGAGAAGTAGCAATCGACTTTTCTTGAAGTTAAAGGTAAGGCAGGAAGAAAGGGAGTGTGTGATTCGACATCGAGTTCGAAGTATCATCCTAGGCAATGTTGGATTCCACAGTCCCTCTTCGTATATGGACATGGACATGCAGGGCAAGGCGAGTGATGTGTGGCACGCGTCGGCATTCTCGAGAGAGAACACATGGTAGTATGCGTTCTACGTACTTATATACCGGACTCGCTCGTTTTCCGGTCTGCGCGTTTGCGGGTTCCGTTAGGCGCGTCACGTTGCTGCCGAGCCGAGAGCTAAGAGGCTGACGGCCAGCTTGGCGATTGTGTTAATGGGTCAGATTGCATCTGTCACTAACGAGGGATTCGCACGTGGGCGACCGGCGGCGGCGGCGTTGCGTCGCTCTGCGTTTCCGTTGCAACGAAAGTCTCTATTGGCAGGGCGCATTAGCTTTCACGCGGTGTCGTGTCGCCGTGGTAAGTGCGAACTCGCTCAGCTTCGTGCTGTTCTTAAGCGGAAGTTGATATAGCAACCGGGCAAACATGTCCCACCTTTTGCACTGTAATACGCAATACTGCTAAGCTGCCTGGCGAAGCGGAGAATTCGAATTTCACGCGAAAAGGACGAGCTCTGACAAGAGAGAATCTGTGCCAGAACTCTTCGGTGTCAGAGAAAGAGAGAGAGAGAGAGAGTACTCGAATGGATCGTCTTACATTTACAAAATGTATGTGTGAGAAGTAAATGTACGTATATCTTGGTGGTGATGTGTCCCCGCGAAGTTTATTCAGCCACGGTGATTTATCAAAGTAAGTTACCCGGCGTACGAACAATTTGCCGGTCTCCAGGTATGAATTACCCGTGGTTGGCCAAGACTTGTCATTCGATAACGCAAATGGGTCAGCTGATCTACGACTCGTCGCGCGGCCCTATTGTTCCTCGGTGTGTATTATATTGTATATTATCGAGCACATTAACATGCACTCGCATGTCCAGACTAGAGTATAGTACGCGTTGAATTTTCCACCCTCGAGAAAATAAAAAGTTCGACCACGTATTTTTACGTGCGTTCTCTTTGATGCATAACTAAAAAGATCCTTTCACGGGCAATTTCACTTGATGCCGATCAGTCGATGCCTGTCAGTTCGATTCCTTGCAAAGTGGAAGCATGATTCTCCATGAGTAACGAATAGCTCGCGACAGCGTTTGCAACTGAGTCTCTCCAGTGGTTCGAGAGGCTTCACTGAATCTGTCGTATCAGTTTCTTCAATTTCCAGAGCGGCCTCCGATTGTCTTCCGCTTGTTGCGACAGTCTCTCAGCAGTTCGGCTGGAAGGAGAGCGCGCCAGCCAGCCGGCCACTTTCGCAACCACCAACACCGGAGCAACCCCACCGACATAATGACCCATGAAAATTCACCGCGCGGAACTAATCACCGTCCATGAATAAACATTATCATGGCAATGATGCTGACATCTTCTCGAGACCATTCTCCAGGCTAGATTATCCAAGCTATAGTAGTTGTCCCTTGTTCTCCGTGGACACTTCTGCTTCATTTCTCTGGATCGTCTTTATCCCCCTGCGAAGTCCATTCTCAGGAGAGGTTTTTCTTCCCATCGTTTACTGTGCCGGTAATTAGAGCTTAGTCGAGGGATCTTATCATTTGGAGGGCAGTAACAAGAAGGTGGACGGACACCTTCTCCTCGGGCGAGAAGTAAAATCGAAGGAGCGCTGTAGAGAGAAAGAAAGAAAGAGAGAGAGAGAGAGAAGAGGGTACCGAGAGAAGACGAGGCAATGCAGAAGGTGTAGCCAGAGTGAAACAACCGGTAGGTAAGCTGTAAAAGGTAAACCCGTCGTACCGGCACCGTTCGTGGTCCGCGGGCATTCCAGGCGACGCCAACGTGCCCTGCTCCTCCTCCACCTTCTCTCTCTTTCTTCTCTCTTGCTCTGGCAATCTTCCCCTCTCGCGCCCTCCAATGCGCCGCTCTTCCCTGTCTCCTTCCTTCTCTTTCCCCTCGCAGGAAGCCTCTCCCATCGCGGCTCCGCAATAATGCAACTGCATGCAGTTGCGTTATCGAGCCGGCCATAGAATAAGCAGTGCGCCCGGCTCCGCCAGATAATGCTGGCTGTCTCCGTTCCTGCATACTGCATACCTACTGCTCCAATCCACCTATCCCGATACTTACGGACACGCCACGCACGCCCTCGGGCTTTTAATACAAATGTTTCTTTCGAGCCCAAGGCGTCCGATAAGCAGCCACTTCTGAAACTATTCTCTCTCTTTCTTTCTTTCCCCACCCATTGCCTTCCCTCTTCGCCCCGTGATCTTATTGCCAGTGTAGAGCGAAAGCTCTCGCCGAGCATTTTATACGCCGGGCTCTTTGGAAACCTGCCTTCTCTTGCCACGATTATTACTCTCGAACGCGATCCCGAAGGTGTTCGTGACGGTAAATAATTCGGAAGACAACGCCACTAGTTCTCGGGAAGGGTTGTACCTTGTAGTGCCTCGCGATTCTTGGGTATCCTATCAAGGAATCCCAGTGGTAATGCAGTCGCATTAGAGTATAATGGATCGTAGAGAAGAGAGAAGAGTTAGGAGAGCTACAAACGAGAGCTCTCTCCTCACATCTCTACGAACACGCGTGTTCTCAAGACTGTACATGAACTGTACAGTACCGCGCGCGGGACAGAGAGAGAGAGAGAGAAAGAGGGGGTTGCAAGGCCAGCCAAGATAGGCTCTGATTCATTCAATTCCAGCGTACGACGAGTACTCGGTATTACGAGCTACCGACAACCGATTTTCTAGAACTACACTTGGTATGCATTGGCCATGCCGAGAGTAAAGGCACGAGCCACAGGGGTATATTCCCTGACACTCGTCTAACGGGGATTTTGCCCCTGACACTCGGAGAAGACGATGCTTCCGTTAGCGGAGCACCGCTCGAGAGCTCTTGCCCACCGAGTGCTACTGCAAATGCAAATGCAGCGAGGAAGCTGCATTAGCCTCTAATTGTGTCACGAATTCATACTCGGGGTCATCTTGAGGCGCAGAGTCCGGTTGCACCTTGAGAAAAATCTGAGAGCAGTACATCGGGTTCTTCCTCTGTCTTTTTCTTCATCGATCGATCCAAAGAAAGAAAGAGAGAGAGAGAGAGTGTGTGTTTGTGTGTATGCGTGCAGATTGCATTCTCTCGATATAGGATGGCAGAGCGGCGATTAATCTTGCGTCGAAGCCCGATAGCGCCGTGAATCTCTGGGACTCCCTTGATCGATGCATTCGAGGTCCGATCGAACATGTGGATTCTCCTCTCGTTTTTTTGGACCGCGCTGTTAACCCGGTGGTGCGTGTACAGTGCAGCCGCGGGCATTAATCTTGCGATCGGCCTGAATGCGTTACTGCGATAAAGTTGTACGCCGCGCGTACAGAGTTTCATTATTCCTCTCGCGCGTAAGTAATTATACGACTCAATATTTTGAGCGCCGGTTTCTGCGATCGGGGTGGTTACAAGACGCGGAGATTTGTTGTGGTCATCTCCCCACCTTGACTGCTCGAGTGCATGTCCGATACAAATACCCACATATACGCGAGTCGCCCAAGGCATCGAACCTGGATTATTGAGAGGCTACTCTCTCGCTGGATCCCATCTCTACGAGTACCAGCTGAAACTGTTTTAATTGAGTCGTTCGAATGGTTATTTTTGCAGGCGTGTGTAATCAAGAGGGCATTCGGTTTAATACGATGGAACTATCAATGACTGTATATTCAAGATTTCTCATCTTGTTGCTCAATTCTTTCTATTGGAAAGTCTCGGAACTAAGAAACTTTCTTTGCCGCCTCATTTTTGAGGTTAAGTTTCATTCACCTTAGCATTGTCCCTGTCACTACTATTCTAGGAATACAAAAGTGTCATCGAAATCTATGCTTGCTTTAAAATCTAGTACACTTTCACTCGAAAAAGGATCAAGAAATCGCGTTAGTATTACATGCATGAATCCACGCACGTTCTATCGGTACTAGTTTGTATTCTCGGCAACTCTTTCTCCCGTGGCTTGGGAGAAGGTAGCGCAATAAAGAAAATAAAGGAACAATCCTCACATATGTCTTCTTGTCGATCGCGCGATTCTTCAGATATCCAGGGATACCTGTCCAACCTGTCAAATTTTATTCCGGCGTACCGAGAGGAAGAGTGAGAGAGCAAGTAGATGGTAGAAAGAAAGACGATGAAAAGAACGTTGGGCGGTAGATGTTATCCGTGGTCCCCGGAGGGGAGGTAGATTTCTCGCATAAAGGACACGAGAGTGTGTACATATATGTCGAGCGGGGTGTACGGTTACCGACTTTGATACGGGAATGCGCATTTGTTGCGGCACATTGAGCCTGGACTTTCCTTTATTTGTCATGCACCGCTTGCTCAGAATTCGATACCAGTATCCTGCCAATACGGTCCATCAACTCAGAACATCTTTCTTCGTAACGCGCAACCCTTATGTGAATGAATAGAGTCTCGGAAAATTTCTTTGGGACTTACGATTTTCATAGAAACCTTTTGCACCCCTTTAACAATCTCCTTTATGATCGTTAATTCAGTATTGAAGCCTGCAGGATTAAGGTTATGATGTGAATAGTATGGGAAACATATTGTATTGCAGAGGGTTATTTTTGTAAGGTATTGTGTAGAGCTTATATGATTGTTATATGATTCGTATAGGAAGACTAGAAAAAGTAGTATATTTTCGGTAGTTAGAAGAAAGTGTTCTACTTTTTTACGTCGACCAAACGTCCTCTCTTTGTGATATCCATCCTGCATGGCAAATGTAACCTAGATACTGTCGAAAGGAGAAAGCAATAATTGCGTGTAGTCTCTCACACTGTCATTACGTATAGAAAAGTGCAATCGAGTATCTCAGTTTCTTGCAAAAGCGACTACACATATAGTCTACTATTACAATTAATTGATTCTCTGCTCAAAGCTGCCAGTCGGAGTGAAATATCAGATCGCGTTACGGGGATTGTAGATTTAAGATGTTGCGTTTGCAGCGGGTATCGAGTAACATGTAATAGCTGCATGCGATAGCTTATCTCGCGCACGCTTATAATTATGTCATGTATTCAGCAATCTCGCCTGGAAGCATGCGCTATTTCTAGGAGCACTTTATTTAAATTAACTACTCGATAAGTTTTCAATCAGTTCATTAAAAAAGCCGTTGTGAGAAAGGTAGTCGCGATGATCCTTAAACCGAAAAAGTCAATCTGTCTGACAACTATTCAAAAAGTCGGTTTGGGAAAAAGGGTTTCGGGTGGATCAGATGTGACAGGCAGAAAGATGCACCTTGCGAAGTGGTGTCGGCCCCGCAGGCTTTAAGGGATGAAGATTAGTCAGATTTGAAGGCTAAGTTGCTGTAGCTGGTAAGTTCTCTCGTAGGAGGGGCGCAGTGGGCGGATTATTTGCATTTTAATTTCCATATTAAAACACGCCTGGTCGATCAGCGGCGGCGCGGAGCTGCGAAATATGATAGTCGGGGCTCCGCGGCCGTCGCATTAGCGTTGTAAAGGTGAGTTACACGACCGCAAGGCAACCCGACGGCCATGAAATCGTTCACGCATGCCGATCTTGAAATATGCACCCGTGGACCAAGATTACCGGGGCTCGATAGCGCCCTCTTGTCCTGATCACATCTCTTCCACTCGCCACGCACTCATTTCCACTGATATCGCCGGTGAATTCCTCCGAATAAGCAGACGATTAATGATGATGACTCTAACTAATCTAGCTAGTTTGTCGAGTTCAGATAGAGCCTGAAATCTATACTAGGAAACTGCAACTTTGTAGAATCAGAAATAAAGTGGACTCTGATGTACTTATTTGGGTAAAGACGATTAATTTTGATCAGATGGAATATTTGTATGTATACTTGCAATGATTTCTAGGTAACGAGGATATTACGTTTCGATTGAGCACAGTTGCATTGTGAAATCGAGACATGTCATTTCTCTATGTCAGTGGGATTAACGCCCAGCGATGATGTATAGCTGGTGGTCATGCTCGCGGCGTCGTTTCGCGATAGAGAAATTACACGCGAGATTTCACGGCATGATAGACAAGTAATAAGAGGATATTTTTTACTGGCTTTAATTAGATATTATCTCACTTTCCTATCGTTGCCTTTAATTAGATGTTATCATTGTCCGAACCCGATCGCTTGCTCGGCTAACGATTGCCTCGAGAGAAGAAGTCATCGATGCTATCGGATTCTCCGATGACAAGTAATACTCTTCTCTTTCTCTCTCTTTGACGAGCCATTGAAATCTTGCTAGGTATTCGAAAGAGTGGTTCTGCGTCGATTGCGAGTACTATCTTTTCCTCATACGTTACTCGTCCTTAGATAGTGAAGAGTTGTGATCTAATTTATTACTACACGAACACCATTTCAACCGGACGGAACTTCGAAATTGATTTACGCCTCTAACTTCATTCGACCGCACCTTTGAGGATACAACGAGATCTTATCTGATGGATCTTCCGTGCGAAACAATTTACCGGAATACGAGTCGATCTCGTTCGCGTCCGAAGTGCGATTCGCTCGACGGGTGATGGATACACAACTCACAGCGGATGAAAACGTACGAGTGTACAAGTGTTCCGCCCTGATGATGCTCCGGTACCGCTGCTCAAGATCTTTATATGTACGCATTTCGACTTCTCGAGAGGCAAACAGACAAGCAAAGAGGCAAGCAAGCAAGCAAGCAAGCAAGCATCTGAGTGCATCGCCATAGTTCTCCGCTATTATCGTTATTTCAAGCCGTTAATATTAATGGACGCAAGGGCGTATTGCCGTAGGAGGGCGGAGGCAAGGCAAGAGAGATGAAAGCGTTTATAGAAGAGAAGTCTCTGCGTCCTCGTTGCAGCTGTAATTGAATATACGCAGCTGTGCGTAGTACGTGCTCGTAAAACATTAATGACCTATAGCAAGCGCGATCGTTTTGCGTTATTATTCCTTAAAGTCCAAGCCGACTCGCAAGGAGTATTTACCTCTGCGCATTTTCAATTTCCCTCGACGTGTGGGTGAACCGGACTCATCCTGCCACAAGAAGCGGACCCATTCCAGCTTCCCATCCTCTGGGTTCAGTAATCACTTTAAGAGTCTGCGTCGTAATGAGTAGTCTTGTTTAATTGACACATTAAACGAGCCATTCTCTCGACTAAAGCGGCTGCCAGGGGGCTAATGATATTCCGAATCACCCGAGCATCTCAGTAAGGATGGCTAGGTAAAATAGTACTTACACAGATAGAAACTCGTTCGTCTTTATTTTACATCACATGGAGAGCTCGAATGTACAGAAAACATACAAAATTTTACAGGTGGCTTACGCGATCGGCGAGTCATGAGCATAAGAACATTGCTAAACACCATTCATTTGCAATATCATTTGCAGTGTTTCATTTGCAATTAACCACCATTACTTGGATCCAGTATGAGCAAAAGCACCTTACAGAGCAGATATATTCCTTCTCATTTTCAGTGCTGCTTCTCGCTTAATTTCAACAAGTGTCTGCACCGAACAATTTCGTCTGGCAGGGAAGGTTAGCAGTTTCCACGAAGAAACACGCGACCGGTGGAGAGAGTAGTATGCGGGGCCGTGATTTGTAATCATACGTTTAGCGAGAAATCACCGAGCGTCATGCAATCTGAGCTCACGTGATGCCCGAGGTCGCCGGTACAGGAAGAGGAAGCGAATCCTCAATGGAGCATGACGAGTTAATGGATTAATAGTCGCAAACTATCATCCAGCCGGTAGCGCGATCGCCAGCGCTTATCGACCGGTCATCACAGGCCATTCCAATGACGGCGACCTAGACCTTCGAAGGACGCTAGTAATTTCTTCTTCCTAGAACCTGCCTCCGGGATACGTAATGGAGAGGGCGCTCCTACTCGTTTACATTCTAGCATAGGTTTCTTCTAGGCTCTTCTCTTACTTGCTCCTCCTTCGACCTCCGCGTACATCCGTGCACGCAACTCGCACACATAATGAACATACATACTTACAGACATTAGAAAGAGAGAGAGAGAGAAAGAGAGGGAGGGAGAAAGAGAGAAAGAGAGGCGTGGTTTGAACTCTCGCTGAGAACTCACTCGCTCTCCTTTACTCTCGCATCATTTGTTAGCAGCATATAACACACTGTTAATACTTCCGCGACGCAGTGGGAAGTGTACTTTAGAGTTCGCTCTCTTCTCTCGGCAACCGAATATGCAGAAGGATAAGAAATTACATTAACTATACACGAGAATTACCCAGTTAGTTCCGTTAGCCACCGGTATCGGGGCAGGAAAAGTGTAAGCACTAGTCTAACAAGTTCACTGTCACCGTTTTCCTGAGGTGTCAAGGTAAAGGTTTTTGAGCAGGGATTCTTTGACACCGGAAACCAAGATTAATCTCTGTCGTTTCTTTTCCGTCGGCCATATTGTAAATCTTCCGAGTTCCACATATCATGTGTTTGGATGAAATAGTGATTGGGCACCGTCTTTCAATGGGATGGAAAAGTGTCTTGCAAGAATAATTTTATCCAGTAATACTTCCGTAAATGCCTGGTCGCACTTGGACACGTGTGCACAGTGAGCAAGACCGCAGCATCATTGGTCCATTGCTCCGCGTTAACCCAGGAAGCGCGTGCTGCTATCTTCGTCAATGAACTTGAAGCTGAATTTTTGTGGTTCCTTAATGCATTCGCGCATGAGGATGCTCGACGTCCCTGACGATCCCTGACAATCTCTGATGGAAACCTCTTCCGCAAATGGCAGTGCAACGTGCGAGCGGCGACATGGAAGTGTTACTTCATTAGTCGGTGGTTTGAATTTCATCTTGATTTTCACTGATAGCCGAGGATGCATCAAGTAACACAGCATCCCTGAAAATTCCAGACATACGCGTGTCTCGCTTGATATCTCCCTCTCTCTTGTGGTCTCCGGTCCAAGTGGTTTCAGGATGATCATTCGTTAATGGATTTCTATCAGATTCATCCCTCCATTAAATGAGAAGACTCTCAACAGACTGTGTTGTATATTCCTTCCTCATCTTCGGTTCCAACCGACAAATCTTCCGAATGAGTCAATGCCAATTTCACATAGCCACGATCTTTCTCCCTTGTACCGTTTCTTCCAACTGGTGGCGGCGGTTTCTCTTCCGGTGCCATTCGAACTGAACTTATATTTGTAGGTTCGCAGATTTCCGCGTATATCTCTTCAGTTTTCGGTGGTGGAGTTGGCGGCAGTGGTGTCAGACTGTCTCTGACCTTTGAATACGGCGGATCGAGATCTTGCTGACTCTGCACCTCGAGCACGCTCGTTGACACCGATCTCTGAACTTGCTGTCGCGGTGAGTGCGATGCTTGCGCAAGGTTCGTCTCGGACTCCAGACTGGCGTATCTCTCGGAGGATCGCATTCCAATCTCGGGCCTGACGGCGAAAGTGAAAGAGGCTGACTTTTTCGCTGGGTTCCTGCTCCTGCCACCCTGCGCTATCCTTGACAGCTTGTCAAGGAAGCTGTGGTTGTTGCTGGACGGTCGACTAGCACTTCGATCACGAATGGTTGTTCTCTTGATGTGCTCGAGGCCTTCTTTCAAACTCTGTAAGATTGGCTTCGTTTCTGGTTTCGTCTTGATCTCCTTCAGATGTAGCTCTTTCACTTGTCCCCCGGGGGTTGGTGGTTTCGGGGGTGCCACGCGTGGTTCCGTCGCCCTTTGATCTAATGCTCTTCTGTAATCAGAGTTAAATGGACCATTCTACTTCCAATCACGTGTGTGACATGTTATCGAATAAAGTACTTGCAGCTAACAAAATTATAATAGTATGTGTGCATTTTCAAAACAACTGTATGATACAAGTGAGATGTTTGTTGCAAGGACTTTTAATCGCATCGTGAAGGACCTTAAAAACTTTGAAATATTATGAATTCTATGAAACCATAATTTTTACCTGCACGCGGACAGAAGCCGTTGCATCTTTGGCGATGCCAAGAGCCTCGCCTCGGAAGGGCATCCCAAACGGGCTCGTTTCACTCGGGGCGCCGTGGGACCTGTAGCGACTAACTCCAGAAGTTCTGGAACCGTCGCATTTGGCAAGGGTCTCTCGGGCATTAATGGTACCGCACATCCTAAAACGATTGGTCCCCTGGTGGCACCTTCTAGCTGCATAAGACCGCTGTAATCTCGTGGCAGTGGTATTGGTAGCGGTCCAGCAACTAAGCGTACCTGTTGATCATGCGTTAAAACTTGCCCCTGATATTCTAACCTCACTTACTTCTTCACCCACTTCTAATAATACTACTAACTCGTATAGCATTGGAAGTAACACATATAGGAACAAATAGTAGGTTTATGAGAAATGTTAGAAATCATGCTGAAATAACTACACATCATGCCAATTGGGGTTAACATTCACTGTCAGGTTTTGGGCGCTAAGATTTTATTTTAAGGAAAACAGATTTTCATAAAGTATAATAATATTTGACAGTGAATCGGTTAATAGGCGACCTAGCCCAGGGTATTGAACTCATTAATTTCAAGATAAATATTAAAAAAAAATGAAACTATAAGTAATGACGACTCGCTTTTCTTATGGAATACTATCGAACGGGGAATTTACCCTCAAAGGAAGATCCCGCCTGGCGAGCTGGTGGACCCTGTATAGCACAGCGTCACTTCCTGTGTCGAGGCTTCCGCTTTGGCAAGTAGCATAGAACTCGCCTCTCGCGGAAAGGGGTGCGAAGAGTTCGTGCCCGTGGGAATCCAAGCACTGCGCGTACTGATCTCTTTCCGACGACCTTGAACTCTTGCTGTCCGGGAGGCCAACGCTGCCACCGATGCCAGCTCCGACAGTGCCGGATATGCCACTGGAAACCGGAGCTCTCCGCGTGTCCTGGAAGACTGCGGTGAGCCGAAGAACCTCGCCCGCCCGCACCGTCGTCTTAGTGTAGTGTGCCCGCAAATTGCCGTTCTCTGCACATAGAAATTTCCACGACTCTTTTCCCAAGCGATCCACACTGACCCCAGCTATCCTCTCATTATGAGCGCTTGCGATACCAAAACAATTCCATGCATACCCACTTATAAAGATAAACGTTACAAAGTCTCGCCAATGATAATCACGAGGTATTTACTATCATCAAACTCGATACAAGCAAACGCAAAGTCGCCGGAAAGGTAAAGTACCATTAGAGACAGACGATATTTCAATTTCAACGGCGACAAAAGTGGCAGTCGGAACGCCAACGAGCCTAATTAAAGAGGTACGGATAGAGAATTAGTGGGAATAAACGTGAAATTTATGGACGTAAGGGGTACTTAGAAGAGAGGCGTTGAAGTTTAAAGTGTGTTGGCGAGACAGCGGCAATACTTGCCGAAGATACAACAGAGACACTCTGTGACGTCGTGTATATCGTATACATAGAAATGTGCGTTGCACGCGCGCAAGCATAATCGTTGCGATGTATAATGGCCTAACGCCCGTGTCTATCGCAAGGAGACTGCAAGCGGCTTTCACCGTTGCCGCGTGCCTATTACGTTACGTGTACTCCTCGCCTACGTACCAATGTGCATCGACGACCAAGCTAAGCTCCAAAGCCGTATTAACACAGACACATTGACATTCGTGTCACGGCCAATCGTTGCATCCAGAGAAATAGTGTGATGTGAACCCTTGGATAGTGCGTGAGTACACGCGCATCCACCGCACCAACACATATATAGTTCGACTGGACGTGTCTTTTATCCACCTTGAGTAAAACACGTGCCTTCCGACACATGTCCAGGCTAAGCGCATTGTCACGATGGGGTATTCTCGTCTTTTTATTAAACCCGTTGAGTACCACCGGCAGAGCAAGAGAGATCTGACATTCAAGATGATAGTGGCAGGATAGTCTTCTTCGAACCAATTTAACCGACGAGTGGATAATGAAGAGTCGAGGGAGAAAGGAAACAGGGGGATAAAAGGATACGCCAGGATAAAATAGACGCGTGTACCTGGAAGCTAATTTTCTTTAGATAATGTTTCTTGGATGTCACCAAGGTATTGTCGAGCTTTAGAATTTGCTTGTCGGTGGAATGTGCGAATAGATTTTCTTACGCGTCCCTGACTTTCTTTTTCCTTATAGCAAAAGCGTAGGATTTCTTCGTATGTGCAATTATTCGCGATTTGCACTGGCAGTGGTGAGATCGTTAGCCACCCTCTTATAATCGGCATTTCGTCAGCGGGCGTCCAGTTACGCATTCGGCTGAGAGTTTAACGATCGCCTTTACGACTTTGCGTTCCAAGGGACCTCTGTGAATCGGAATGAAAGGCAGGCATTGCGAGCGCTCGTCACGAGGAAAGGTAGCCGGGATGTTCTTGCGAACTTTCGGGCGAATGGGCGCGCTCGCGCTTCACGGTGAGCGCTTGCTCGCAGCATTTCCGTCGGTAGATTGGGACGAGTGATACTCGGCCGGTTGCAAGCATCCGCTCGTGGGAAAGGCAGACGTTCCATTCTGTTATACTTTAGACTTTAAATTCTAGATTCTAAACTTACACCAACAAACCGTATACATGCAAGTTGTGTTCGCGCGGATGTTCGAGCATGAAACGTTAATTTGCCGCTTAATTAGAGAATTCGCGTAAATTAATATGGGTCGAACAATGTAAGCGCTGCGATGGCTGGCTGGTTAAACGAGCTAGAGTTGGAATCGGCCTGTTGTCGAGGTGCGCGATAAATCATCGGGAATGACAGGGCGGCCGCATTGATATTCCCTCGGCAGAGCCAGCAGTCGGCCGAGTAGAGGACGCCGACGTCGTAATTACGCATTTGCGGGCTAATGGAACTCACCCATTTTAGAGTGCGTTAGCGTGTAAGCGCGCATTGGTTTCGCCAGGAGGAATGCCGGCACACCGGCGCGCACCAGAGCGCCTACTCGCCGATAGACTCTCGCGCTACCGGTCCCACTGTTGCTCGATACCACGGAGAACCAGCCTGTAACAATCAAAAGGTAGCATATCGTCACTTTCATCATAACCTCATAAAATACAAGGGTCAACATTTCCTAAAGTGGGAAAGAAATCTAGTTAAGACTCGGCGTATCTAATCCAGAGCAAGATGTTGGAACGGTGCTTTTCGCTTTCTCGTGGAAGGACACGCGAGGCAAGCATGTGTGTCAAGCTCCTGGAGGTGCAACGTCATTCCACGGCTGCTTCTCCTCGACGTTCGTTAGCACATACTGACTCCATTCTCAAAGGAACGTGACAAATGTTACCGTTGTCGTCCACCGTGGAAAGACGTTCCATTACTGCTCGAGGCATACTTTCCAGTCCGATGAAAAACTACCACCACGAACTCTGTACCAATGTTCCCACTGTGTATTGTGCTAAAATTCTTCGCTAGCTAATAATCGCTTATGAAATCGTAATGTCAATTCGATCCACTCGACTGGATAGCTACTGTGCGAACAGGTGGCATTGCATCTTAAAAGAGTCATCGATTTATTGGTCTTTCTCTTAACGATATATCCAGAGACCCAGTTTCACAGGAATGAATCGTCGATTGGTGCGAAGTGTTAATCGAGGAACGTTGAAAGACGATTCGTTGAAAATGTAATTTTTCAACATGCAACACGGACGTGTAGATGCAGGCATCTCGGCTACTGTTAGGCCTAACTGTATTCGCGAGGCTCTAGGATGCACTTGCCACTCGAGAGGAGAGCCTTTATTCAAGGCAATGGAAGCTCTTCCCGACGCCAAGAGATGCGGTACAGATAGTGGCGATATTTTATTAATGATCTTCCGACCTCACTAATGAATGAGCGTAACGCTTACGTTTAAAGGTTACTCAGTTATGCGGTAGTAGCGATGGCTACTATCGTGCTATACTATTAATAATTTATCGGAGTCACATTTGAATACATAGCTCATCCTCGTGCAGAGCATGCACCCTCCTCGGACGCAGGACCCATGGCGCGTGTTACCATAGCTAAGTATGTAGAATGGTGGTTGCGCTGAATCAATTAGCAAACACTTTACATCCTATTCCCGTGGTTTCCAACCGATCGACAAAGAAGTCTATTTAAATCAATCCGGCACTCGGTGTCTACCAGATTTATCTCCAAGTGGCGCGCGCGCGCCTGCGTTTGCTTCTTTCTCGGTTTTATCGATGACACCGTAACTCGCGCTTTATGAGGAGCCGAGGAATTTATTATCCGGCGTGTTCTGTATACCAGAGGGGGTACATAAAACCCTGATGTCCTTTTGCGGGAGGCGAGGACCTTTTGTCCATTTTTGGCACGTTGATTGCACGCGCGGTTAAGGACGGACACTAAATTCGCCCGCGGACTTGTAATTACGGTCGTACCCTTTTTCTCTCTGACCGTGGACAAATTTCGAGTCGGTTAATGCAATTATATTCTTAGCCGCTCGGTATTGCCAAGCTTTTTATAGCCGGTTTTTTGCCGCGAGCGAGAAGTGAAGCGGCTCCTAAAAATAAAGCGGACTCACAGGTAATTTGGTTAAAGAGCTCGCATTTTTTCCTTCCCACCTTTCGCTCGCTCTTTTTCTTGTAATTCAGGCGCAATATGCGATTTAAGGGGAACAACAGGTTCTTCTCTGTGTAGTCGAGCTCTCCGCATAGTCGCACGGGATTCGTAGAACGCTTTGCCAATGCCGGAAATTCCTTGCACAATTTTCTTTCGAAAGCGCGCTTATCCTCGTCAATTAGGCGCGCGCGCGCGTTTGCACGGCAGCCTGACTTCCCACGCATTACTGTCACCTCAATTCCTCTGGCACGTGGACACTCGCATCTTGCTATCGCACGTCAGAGCAGAAGATGAATTGTTTCAAAGATCGTAGGCGGAGACTCGATTTTCGAAATACCTTGGTTAGATAGTCGGAACGATAAGAAATCGGACGTAACAACGGACAACTTAGAAGTTGCTAATTCAAGAAACTAAAAGTCCTGTTTTGCAACATATTTCGAAAGACGGGTTGAATTTTCAATGACTAAGTAAAAAGATTGCTGTCAGATGAATCACGGATTTGTAATCGTGATCGGTTATCCTCCTCGATAATATTTGACTTTTAGCTTCTGCTCTATGATTGTTTCCACCGATGGTATAAATCCTATCACGACGATATTCCACGATCCCAAGATTATCATCTCAGAATAATTAATAACTGAGTCAACATTGAATCACCTAATGTTTCAACAAGGACAAGCACAGATGTAACGAATCTTTTTTAAATCCGATGATCAATCAACCAGAATAACTACTAGACAGATGCCTACTCTTCCAACCAGTAGTAATTCACATTCGATTTAATAGCAAACGGATGTCGTAGCGTTGACAAACAATAATTATTCCACTCCTACCAAGAACAGCGGTCTCTTGTCTTGTGCAGTTTGTACGAGGTTCTCGCTCTAACGCGTTTGGGCAATCCGATCGCCGTAAAGATGCACTTCACGCGAGCGGATCGTTTACAGATTTAATTACAGTGCAACGAGAATTGCAGTAGAAAAGAGAAAGAGAGAGAGAGAGAGAAAGAGAGTGGCAGGGATACAGGAAGGCGGAGGCTGTTACCGCGAAATAAGAAGAGGCGAAAAAGCAGAGAGTCCGAGTTAGGTAGTTATTTATGGGGCTCGAGCTCTCTTGGAGTCGTGAGGCATCGCAGACACTTCATGGCTGGTTGCGACCCGTTACTCAAACACGCCAGCCACTGCCACTGACCGTGTGCTGCTGTTCCTGCTGCTGCTGCTGCTGCTGCTGGATCGGCAATCGGGACCTCTACGGATGCGATCCCGATAAGAGAAGGCCTCTCGCGTATATATCCGGCAATGATATACATTAATGCATCGAGCCTTCAGTGCACCGGGCTACAACCAAGCGAATCGTGCTACTGCTTTCCCATTAATATTCGATTAACCGTAGTCGCGCGATCCGACCACTCCTGACCACCGAACTCGCTCTTCAACAATATCCTACACCTCTTTCACACTTCTTTTTTTTTATTTCATCGCATACCGTTCCGTTTAAATCTACGGTTAGTTATTCATCGTTCATCCCTTTTCGATTACCTCTTTTCAACCTTCGCGACTAAACGCAAGTTATGTTTTCCTTGTTTTATTTCAATTGTTTAAAATAGATATTTGTATATTTAGAAATCGGAAACTCTCGAGAATAGATAGGTTTTAAGTTCGATATCTTGATCGGTCATTCGTTGAGTCTGGTGAGCAAATGAAATTGTATGAAATCATGACGCGTGAAAAATGATGTGATCCATTATGGTAGTTGGTGAACACAGTGGCTTTTGGTAGGTGGTGCCCAATTATCTCATGGTGTTCTAGGATTGTGCAAGGGAGGAGCGAGGCGCGTAGTCGTATGCTAATTGGGCGGGCGGGCATTGCGAGAGGAGAACAGAATGGTTGGTTCGCTCGTCCGTGCTCATTAGAGCGCGGTGTCCATTGCCAAATACATACGTGTGCGCGTACTGGTCCAGATTATTCAGATCACTCTCATTATCTCGGAGGTCAGGGCAAGCTGGAAGTAAGAGTGAATTCCACCACAGACTCCGCGACTTTCACGTTGCGCAACTCACACGCGCGCGCGCGCCCGCGATCTTTCTTTCTCTCTCTCTCTCTCTCTTTCTCTGTCTCTCTTTGTTGAGCCTGTCTCATACACGCACCAGGTTTGTACATCTATCGCTCTTTCTTGTCTTCCTTGAGTGTGTAACTGGTGTGTCTACGCACACATCTAAAACGCCCGATCGTTAACTCTTGATCGGCCTAGTCGCTGCTTTACAAACAAAGGCTCGCGCAGCTCGTTGTAAAAATTGCACCGGGCCTTGATTGGCTCCAGTCGATGGCCGCGGATAAAAATCAACGGTATTGTCGCACAATTAACATTTTCCGCGCATAATCGTTTTGCCGATCGTGTTGCATCACGCGATTCCTAACCGGCACTCAACGGTGGGACTTCGCAACCGGCTTGCGCCTTTGCGTGCTTCGTGATTTACATCAGTTAACGGACAATTCAAGCTCGTACAGAGGAGATCTAGGAAGCGGCCGATATTCTCGCGGCGATCTATGAAATTAGTGAAATATCGGGGACAAGTAGTTATCATGGAACAAGGGCTTCAATCAAGACGAATTGTCGCATAAAACCAGAGGCATCGTTCCTCGGATTTATTTTGCATAATGGTAATTGATTGGAAGGGGGTTGGAAACGTTGAAAACACTTGCCTTCCGGATGCCAAAATGATGGGTTACGATATAATGATAAATGGATCGTACCAAAGAGAAGTACCTTAACAGGCACGTATGCCTCTCTTCCAATTGGTTTCGATGTAGGAATTAGGGACCGTGACATTTTACTCTTGGTGTGACAGAGGGTTAGTTTTATAAAATAGACACCTTTAATTTACCGGCCTTCCTGTACCGGGCGTATAAAAGGGGCTTTGACCTCTTCTCTTCGAGTCGTTGGCAACTTGATAAGCTATAAATGGCACGTGTCAGTGCGAGTATAGGCCATCCCTGACCACCGTTCAATGTTTGGTAGTGTAAGGTAGACACCGCACTATTATGAACGGCAAGCCGACCTCCCCTTTCCGGCTAAGGTCCTCGCTTGCTCAGGAATTCACATGCTTCAACCAGCGCCAATTTTGCATGTAAATGCATCGGCTTCGAACGTTCGACGAAAATCGTGGATCACAATAAATAATGATCGACCGGCAAATTGCTAGCTCGGCGACCTCCTTCTCTCGCCTTGCTGCATTCTCCGTAGACTCGAACAAGCCTTCTTTTTCGTCCTTACGTTATTATGCTTGTACCACTAACTATGCCGCTATCTAGTACTAGTTTTACGCACGCATGCTCATACACTCATATAATAAAACCACATATACGGCAACCAGGAAAATGTTAATTCAACAGTTTGAACGTCGATTTAGATTGATGCAAAATCGAATTATAAGCGGAAGAGAATTTCTATTGCAAGAACTATTCTCATACATATTAAGATAGAAAAAGAATTCTTGCACTTTACCATCCCATTTTCCTTTCACTTGGGTTGGGAAATTCGAACGAATTCATCACTCTCACTTGTGCAGGAGCGCAGCCAAGTGGGCTTTATAGCTTCATAGAGCAACGGTCGATAAGGTTTTATCGCCGATCAACACGGAAACTTGACTCTTCTATGGGCTGTAGTTGCTCGCATAATGTTACATCATAATTCAAAGGGGAACTCATTTTCCGATTTGTCGATCGCGTAAACATCCTTGCCAACGGAAATTATGGGATTCCTGTTCAAGCGCGGCTTCTAGTGCCGGCTCTTGTTTATGTCGAGTCCTGTGAATCTCTCTTGGTAATAGGTAAGCGCAACCAGTTAATGATAGTATGAGCGCAATGCCAATGGTAAAATACTGCTGCGCCAACGTGTATTCCCTCATTAAAGTTGTACACACCAGTTTTAATTAGTTCAAATGAAATACAACAATATTCAGGATGCTCGAGAACTCTGCGAGGTATTGTGTTGTGTTTGCTCACGCGTCAGAAAGCAACGCACACTTTTTAATGATCCGCACAATTAACTCGGTACACGATTTCTCAAGTCAGTGGGAACGCGTTTGCTTTGGTCATAACAAGTTGAATTCTACTTTACCATTTATTAATTAGCTGTCAACACCAAAAACCTTATTATGGTACTCTCGGTAAAGTCTATATTTTATTCACTTTGCACTCATTTTCCTTCTCCAATTGAGGAAACCAGTGACTTCGACGTTTAAGCGAATCACTTTCTGACTCTGAGTTGGTATTAATACCATAAGATAAAATAAGAGAAAATTCTTTCACGCCTTTTTTCCTTGTTCCGGTACAAACGTTTTTGGTAGATAATCCCACTTTTAGAACACATACTTTCCACGTCAGGATTTCCCATGCTCGAGTGTAATTCGCAACAGTACATTGAAGCGAATCTGATAAATGCATTACGCTATCTAGGAAACTTCCGCGATGCACTTTCCATCGTTTTCAGTCCTAGTGAATGAAAGTCTTTGAACGGCATTGTGAAGATGTTCTACCCCTTTCCCAAATCATACTTTAAACGAGCGTTCGCGCATCGGGCATAACAAGTTCGCGTGAAAGCCACCAGCGTGCTCTCCTCGCACTAGGAATAGGAAGTCGGCGAAGTTACGTTGCACGGGAAAATCAGACAAGCGTCAAGTCGCTCTACGAATAAAACACGTTTCATTTTACAAAGCAACCTGTCTATTTTCTCGTTGGAAGAGAGTTAGATAATTCCGTATGGAGATTTTACACCACTTGATTTTTCGTGAGAACGCATTCCGCTTTGCAATGAATCGAGAAACTTATTTCATCAGTTTAAAATAAGTATTTTTGCCAAGGTGAACTACTTGTTGGTGACTCGGCAGTGATTTTCCTTTCCGCGCATCCACAACTCGTGTTCTTATGCTCGTGAATCTCGGTCGCTGAGCACAGCGCATCGCATTGCTTTGGTATGATGCACGAATGCGTTAATGCACGCACGTATGCGAACGCACGAGATTGCATAAGGCACCGGGCACGCATGTAGCGCAATTACGAGATGCGATGCGTACGTGTATGCGCGCAGCAGCTTCCTAGTTAACCTATCAACCTCATAGGAGTGCCCGCGAGAGAGGATCACGCGAGAGCGCACCTTCTCTCCTCCGAAAGCAGATGCAGATGTGAACTCTCCATGGAGAGTTCTCGACCCTTCCCACATCAGGCGGGCCGCTCTCTCGACTCGATGATACAAAGCCTTAAGCACGTTGAATCCATTGCAGTCACATTCAACGTTTCTTCTTTGGAAAAAAATAATCGCGACACAATTATTAACTATATAATAGATATGGAAATAACCAACACCGATTAACATTACAGAAATATCCAAGTTTCAACGTTTCTTCTTTGGAAAAAAATAATCGCAACACAATTATTAACTACATAACAGATATGGAAATAATCAGCACCGGTTAACATTACAAAAATATCCAAGTTTCAACGTTTCTTCTTTGGAAAAAAATAATCGCGACACAATTATTAACTCCATAACAGATATGGAAATAATGAGTTTGTTATTCGTTCGGCAGCGGTTAACATTATGCAGAAATATCGAAGTATCCAAGAAACATATTTATAAGTATTTAATGCTTAATTAAACGTTGAATCCACTGCAGTCACATTCAACATTTCTTCTTTGGAAAAAAATAATCGCGACACAATTATTAACTACATAACAAATATGGAAATAACCAGCACTGGTTAACATTACAGAAATATCCAAGATTCAACGTTTCTTCTTTGGAAAAAATAATCGCGGCATAATTATTAACTCTCCATAACAGATATGGAAATAATGAGTTTGTTATTTGTTCGGCAGCGGTTAACATTATGCAGAAATATCGAAGTATCGAAGAAACATATTTATAAGTATTTGATAGGCCACTCCGATGAGTGATACATTTTTGTATTTGCTGCTGAATGAGGGTTTAGAGCGATATAGTTGAGGGTAAGTGCAAGTACGGTATTCTCAGTATAGCTCCAGGATCAACGTGGATGTGGGAAGACCGGTCGATCTCGGTATTGCATTGTCGAGGGTGCCGGTCAGTTTAGGTGTGGGCGTCGCGGTGATATTCCAGCCGATGACAGCTGTTGGCGCAGAAAAGTACAGGTATCGTATGCGGTGCGCGCGAGCACGTTAGAGTTCCAGTCGACTTTTCGTTTCCAGCCCACGGAGCATGACGGAGAAATAATTTTCCTGGCACCCCACTCTATATGAGAATATGCGGCAGCTCTGTTCATTCCTTTCGAGAGACAAGCATCGAAAGGAACTCTCTTCGCAACGAAATTTCCAACAGGCACATATGGCGACGGCATTAATTAATTGGCCGATCTTGGGAACACGTGTTGCACCGGGCGCAATAAAGGCCGAAACGGCAAGATGTATATCATTTTCTGTGTTGCACGCTGAGAGCGAGCCCGCATGCCCGTATATCTTGAGCGAGGGTTTCCGTCATCTCAAGCGTCGCCGCTTCAATGGACCCGCGTGATAATTAGCAACAGAACTGGCTGGATCGAAGTTTCTCAAGGTGCAATCTGTTCCAGTAGGCTGTCGGTTACGCACACGGAAGACACTCCTAGTGGACCGGGTGTAGAAACGAGTTTGTATTCGAAGCAGTCTGATATATCGGAAAACGAAATTGGTGACGTGCCGTATTGGGCTGCTGCGCATAGTACACCACAGGTAATCCGACACGCTCGGTCTGCCGCTTCGACTTCCAGTTATTTAACACTGGAATTAACCGCAAGCCTCGCGTGATAATTTGCAATTGAAACGATACGATCGCTTTTCATTGGCTTTCCTAGGACAACGCGATGTCGGAGCACGTATCGGAATTAATTGCTAGTCTTTGGATATATTCCTTTCTGGAGCAGGCATGCCTTGGAGCAAAGAGGGGCGTGTATGTCGATATAATGGCAAGTCCTATTCACTCTACGGAAAGTGGACCAAGAGTCTTTACGCAAAGTCCGCTAGGAGGCCGCATTGTTCCCAGGACGGCCTTGCGCTTAACGTCCTCTTCGGGTCTCGAGGCCACCGCTACTCTCATCCTACATTTAGTAATCTATGCTAGACGCGCAAGTGAAACGAGTCAGTCATTAATCAGCCATAGTCAGGACCGAATAAATATCGCATTATAAATCGCACGTGTAACATATATCTTGACTTTCTATCTACGAGTGCCTGGGGTGCGTCCGCGACTTTGCAATATTCACCATCGTCGTTAATCGCTTGGGACGAAGGTACCAGAGTTGGTGTGGGATCAAAAATTAAATCGATCCTCGTTCATAGCCCCAGGTGCGGCCTCTCGATTATGTAATGCTTCGCTAAGAGCGGCACTTTGATACTTTCGAGAAGTCCCTCTCCTCCTGAGGATTGGGAGCTAAATGCTTTCTCTCCTTTCCAACCTCAGGATTACGACCTTGCCCGGACTCAACTCGCTTCGGCCGGCTTCGCTCTCTTGTCGAGCCACTCTCGATTTCTTCCGGGCTATCCGAGCCTCCCAAAGCTATGCGACAGAACGGTGACTAATCCACCGTGTTTTTATAGTAACTCTTTAACTGTCTTCTATCGAGGAGAAGCGTTCCTACGAAAACAGACGCATCGACGATACTCTGTAGTTACTAGAAAGATGTCATTATCTTGGCGTTGAATAATAATGGCGAGTGCAATAATTACCGTTTTATTGGCGCTTTTAATATTATAAAACAATGCGAAAGAAACACTCGCACTCGCCTATAAAAAAGCTGCTATTAAGCTTAGACATTAACGATGTTAATTCGAAACATTCAATTTCCTGCGCACTCACCACACTCTCCTGGTAACAGTCGCATCCCAACTGCTGTTGGGGTTATTGGTCCCTTTTTCGAAC
Source organism: Ectemnius cavifrons (assembly GCA_964023945.1). NCBI lineage: Eukaryota > Metazoa > Arthropoda > Insecta > Hymenoptera > Crabronidae > Ectemnius > Ectemnius cavifrons. The sequence goes on from OZ030375.1 coordinate 5,051,492, forward strand.
CACACTCTCGGCCAATGCCGAAGACGAGGCTATTAGAACGGCTGGCATACCAACGTGGTATTGTTAGCGCCTAGCCGCGTTACACTTTGTTCCCTTTCGAAGGAATACTCAGCTCCTGCAGGATCGATCGTCCATTCGAGAGTACACTCACTCTTCGGAGATCGTAACAATAACTCTTGCATACTATCTTCTGGACCGAATGATGATGCTGCTAGAGCTCACTCTCAACTATGCTGCAGGCTATTGACCTTGTTATCGCACTACATCGTGACCTTGCAATTATCTCTTTATCAGGATTACCACGAAAATCTTACTAGAAAGAAGATGAATCTTTTCAACGAACTCCATATTACGAGAATATCTTAACTCGTCCGATTTAACATCCTATTATTACTCTTCAAATAACTCGACTGTATTTGTCGCAACAACCTGTGGAATTCCAGGAAACATTTGCTTTCAATCTTTTACCAGCAACCGAGCGAGTACTAATATTAACTCACGGACAAACATTAACGCATGAGAAGGAATATGTACAGGGTGATTCACTTGCCTTTGAATCGCCAATGATGGATATAGGCCGTTGAAAATGGTACAATTAATGACTTAAAAAATACGGTGTTGTGTAATTTTAATACAAAGAAGTGTTTACCGAGTTTTTTCCACGCACTGACATTTATTTATAATATGAAATTGTACCAATAATGGAAATAATTGGAACTCGAGTGTGAAGGGAATGATTAAAAGGGAAGTGACTCACCCTGTACGCTTGAGGTGCATATTTAATTACAAGGTTCTTCTTAATGAAGCAGCGAGTGGGGTGATAAGGTGCACAAGAATAAGGCTATTTCTACGAGGTAGAGGAAAGAGTGTAGCAAAGTGGGTTCTCTCAGGATGGATCCCACACTAAGAGGTCTAGTATGGCCGCTCTAAAAACTCGATCGGCTTGTGGGGTAGATGAAGCGAGCAGCAGCCCACAGGGGAATCAGAAAGTCACGTAACGAATGGCGCAGGCTGTAATTAACGCTCACGGAGCCACAAAGTCTCGTCCCGGAGGGGGCTCCCATTATCGTTCAACCACTGGCCAGACCGCTATTACTTCCTCTAGCATTGCTTCTGTTTTCTTAACCGCTGTTCAAGGTCTTCGACGAGTGCATGTTCCCTCTATTCTATCGATGCGCACGCCAGGGTTTAAAGACCCTCGCAGACCCAGGAAGCGCCGCGATGACGTGATATTGCAAGTCACGGTCGCAAGGAGAAGAAGAAGAAGAAAAAAAAAAGGCCACGGCTACCTATCCTGCCTCTATGCGCTGGGCGTTTACTTTGATACCGCACCCTCCTTCGCGGTCCACTTCTTACATCGTTCATTCTCTTTCTCACTCTCTTCTTATAGAGATATGCACCCTGTGCACATAGATATACCCTTGGCGTTCGCCGGAGTACGCGTTCTAAGCTCCTTGGCGATCTTTCACCTCCTCCCGCGATCATTTAACCACACGATAGGGTGGCATAAAATAAATCGAACCTTCAGCTTACCGGCGGCTAATAATTCATGAAAAAGTACTGGTCCGCCGTGCACAATTAATCGTCGAGTCGAGAGTAAAAGAGAGCGGGTATGCCGCGTTCTTCTTAGTAAGGCCGGAATGGCCAACCCCTTCAAGAATTCAATTATCGCGAGGGCTTGCATTACCACTTTTTCCCTGCACCTTCATGCTGTTATCGATCAAAATCGAAACACAGTCGGGAGCGGTAGAGCTCTGCAATAATTCGAGAGCGCTGGTACGAAATAGTTAAGATCGTAAGTGATTCGTCTTCAGGGAGTTTGTGTTTCTCGGATGGAAGCACCCTGCACGTGATCACATGGATCCCTGGCAAACTGAGAGAGTAAGACCTCCCGTGAAGCAGGGTTAAATGGAGCGTTTAACCTTGGTTGTGCGTTTTCTGGATGAGTCACGTGAACTCGAGTCCATCAGGAGAGCAGAAGAAGTTTCTCTCCTTTGGGAGAGAGAATTCTGGTATCGTCAGCTCTTTGCTCTCGAGACTCCAGCTGGAGCATTTACCTTCGCGTGGCCATAATACTGGAAGCGAGTCCGCGGCAAGCCGGCGAAACCGGAAACGATTAGTCAGATTACGTGATCGGAGGCACCGTTGCGTTGGTTCGTCCGAGAACCCAAGGTACGTTCGTCTACCTGCACAGTACTTGCAAGCAAAGCGTTAAGTAAATGCGCGATTTTCTTTATACGTGTGCTACCGGTAGTGACGTAGTATGCGTCCTTAAGTTCTTCGTGCAACGGCGTCCTGGGAGTCCTGCCAAGGACTCGTTTGATTGCATTAACTTCCTATAGCGCTACTCTTGTCTTTGCGAAATACAGAAAGAGAGAGAGAGAGAGAGAGAGAGACGAACCAAGTGGCTGGCACCGCAGACCGGTAATTTCCAGTTGCTGCTCGCGCAGCGCAATCCTAGAAAAGATTGCAACTGTGCAACGAACCAGTTGCACCAGCCGTCTACGTCATGTCCTGCGCGCAACCGACGAGAAAATCCACTCGGCGCTTTCTGTTCTACCACCAGTCACCTGATCTGCTTTTTCACCGGATACTTTTACCGGAATTACTGTCTAGTGACATTTCGTAGTGCGATTGAACTTGCGACTTTTAAAGTAATTGTATTAAAAATCGATATATGCAAACTTGTCTGTGTTTTGCAGATTGTAACAACTATTTTGTTGGAATTGTATATGCAACGCGAAACTAAACTCTATTGAATTTCTTCGTTATCTGACATATGCGCAAATATTGGTATTATTCCTGATGGAGGCTGTGATTGCTCTGACCCTTATATGGGCATTTCTAATGGATAAACTATCCCAACTTAATTTTATTTCTCTTCTAAATATCTCAGGTATCATTAAAGTACCCAATATGTTAGCACATAACTACGTTTATAAATTCCTCCGCACAAATTATGTCCATAATCTCATTTAATCTTATTATTCTTATTACCATTTTTATTCATCTCTTTTATCTTTAGTCTATTTCATGTCTATACCTCATTATTATATCCTCTGTCAAGACTGATTAATCCTTTACTAGATCACGGGCTTTAATAAAAAAACAACAAACAAGAAACGCACAAATATCATCGAACAAATAGAGTGCTGGTCGATCACCCGGCGATACATTCTCATTCTCAGAGTCATTGGTTTAAATTAGTCCGCGAATAGGAGTGCACCGCGTGCGTATCTGCGCGTGTGCAGGTTGCAAGTTGCACGTAAGGATTGCGGGGGTAAGCGGCGCGAATTACAGGGCCATAAATAATGCATCGGATTCGCGGCTCTCTTGTTCAAAAGCATTCACTGGTTGGTTCTCTTGCAATGTGCATTTCCAGCGAGCGGGAGGCGGCGTCGGTTGTCGTCGTCGTCGTCGTCGGTCTGTTCGCTTGCTTGTGAATACAAATGAAACGGCTGTCGCGCCTTCTCCTGATCCTTCCCGGTTGAATTCGATGTCACCGCGCACGGGTTATCTGTGTATCCTTGCGGTAATTGCGCCGGAAAACTATAAACTAGAGGACAATCAGTCAACGTATCGCGTCGCGCGATGCAGATTAACATAAACATGGCACATTATATCAAGGGCGCCCGACGGGAATCTGTGACGTCTTCGAGGAAGAGCGGTGTAACTACAACGAAAGAAGAAGAAAGGAGAATCGAGAGAGAGGGATTCCCTGGAGCACGGCCGCGTTTCATCCACGTAATCACGGCCACTCGACGTCCACGACACGACGTGCACGTCATGTTATAACACGTGTGGTGCTTCACCCTGCACACACACACACGCACACACACACACACATACACCGCCACAGGCTCCGACAATGCCTCTCTCGCTCGAGAAGCTCTCGCAGCCAAGAGTTTCTGCTTCGGGGAATGACGTGCTTGCGAGAGATCCCTGCGGGCACTTACGCTCTCGAGCTGACGGCGAACGCCACTCGAAGCCCTTCGAAGTGCTCGATCGTAAATAACCACCCCCGTGGCAGTCGCTAGGTATTATAATGGCTGTGTCCATTCCTTCGCGCTGCACCCTTGGAAAATCGATCTTCTCCGAATTCCATTGCGAATAACATTCGAATATTACAATTGGAGAAGGTGACGTGTCCAGTGAAAATCGACTGTACAGGATGATTCATTTGCTTTTGAATGGTCAATGATGAATATAGGCCGTTGAAAATGGTATGATTATACGGTATTGAGTAATTTTAATATAAAGGAATAATTACCGTGTCTTTTCCACGCACTGACATTTATTTATAATATTTAATTGTACCAATAATGGAAATAATTGAAACTCGAGTGTGAAAGGGATGATTAAAAGGCAAGTGACTCATCCTGTACAAATCGAGATCACTTTATTATCGATATATTGAGAATCGGGAAGGATTAGATCCACATCCGAGGAAGTACACAAGCAAGAAAGGAGAACTGGCTGACGACTATCGTGGGTGCAATCGGGAATCAAGCAGTCGTAAGACTCTTTGTCGCAATTGTCCGCGCTTGAATATCGATACACCTACGTGCAAGAGGGCGTCTGAACTGGCATAGAAAGTTAGAGAGAAGCTAGAGAAATAGAGAGAGATATAGCGCGATTATGTGGAAGGGAAAGAGGTGGGGAAAACGAGGAGAGCGTCATTCTTTACGCGTCACCCTTTCGACCCCCACGACGATATCTTTAAAGCTGTCACAAAAGCGAAGGTGCTCGTGAGAGGTGGTTTTGTTTTATAGCATCACATCTGGAATCCCACTGAATTACCACTGCCAAGACGATGCAGCAGTCTTTCACGCCCTCGCTAACAAAAAGAATGAAAAGTCTTGCCTGTTATCACTGAACATAACTCCGGTGCATCGACTGATTCAAGTTGAAAGAGTACGTCAAGAACCGAATGAAATACGATTGGCGAATTCTCGAGTAATAATGCTAATAATAGTTGTCAGCTGCATGCGAAGACATAGAGAGGGTAAAAAGCGAGGAGGTTCTCTTTCATCGGGAAAGGGATTCATCGGGAATCCCGGGAATTACGACTTCGTCGGACGATGAAATTCACCCCGGCGGATCGTATGGCGTTTACGACTGCAATAATGCATCATGTATTTACGACTGTGCCATCGGCGGGATTGACGGAGCCCTCGTATAAGCCCAGGCGTATATATGCCGCTCCTCGCTCTCTCCACTGTTTGCCCTCGACTAACGACGGCCTCGTAATTATAAGCGTCCCACAGAGCGCCGTTGACCTAATGATAAAGTAAGAAGAACTCCGTTGAATGATCGCGAAACATTGAAGCCTCATTGTAATATCATCAAAGCCAAGCGAATGTACGCATTGCCCGAGGGAACTCAACGAAGGTCCAAGTGTATTGTTGCTTGAAGATCCAGATCCTCGATTCCAATGATCAATTTACGGTCACACCTCGGGGCTGTACTCGCCAGTCTTTCGCTCGTCGTTCCTTCTGGAACGATTCTTTCCAACGCGACCTTCGCTTTCCTACCTTTGTGCTAACGGGATTCCACCTTGAACGGTGTACAGCACTCTCCAACCCTATTGTCTCAATCCTTGATATGCCAGGAATGTAAAATGTCCTTTGGAATGATTACCACCCTATCCCCTTCTATTCAGATCCCGTATCGTGGGACGAAATAAATTCTCTAACTACGATTGGATACTTCGCATCGCCCTTAACGCAGACAGAGTTTCCTCTCCTTCTTGCGAATGCCACACGGCAATGTATTCATCGCGGATGTTGTTTGGATTCGCAGGAGAAAGTTGCATCGTGAATCCCGCTTGGATATGCGAAATGCTCCGGCACGAAAATTATATAATTATGTTAGGCCGCTTATACCATACGAATGATAAAGCAAGCGATAGATACCGCTTTCGAAGCTGCTATGTAGATTTTCTGTATGTATATGTGAATGTATGCACTTAAGCAGTTGGATTCCGGCATGAGTGAGGTCCCCTCGGTTTGCGTAGAGGGCATACGGCAAAGGTGCTAAATAAATCAGTGAGGCTAACACGCGTGTTTCATTAATCTTCATTCGACATTCATGCTGCTGAAACATATATCGGCGCGCTTTATCGAGACACGTGACCCGACTATTATATTATGCTTGTCGCGATAGTTGATGATCTTCCTGGGATACGTACACTACGTAGGTGCGAATTGTTGGTATTAGCAAAGCCACTCCCAGTTCCCGAATGACAAGGGCGTGACTGAAATGTACTGCTAATGGTACGCAAGGTGCACTTATCAATTAATCAAGTCCCGCAGTCGGAAGCGTTCCTTGTCGGACTGGAATGTTAACTTTCCATCAACAATCTTTCAATGTTCAAAACTTTACCAAAATACTTTCCAGTATATTCACGCTTCTGGAATGTATATACATTTTCCAAGGATCGTCTACATTTTGGAAAAGGTGTTCCCGCTGAGGCAAAAAAGGGCAGCAGTCTGTTTGCGACAGGTCTTTGACGTATTGGCTCATTTGCAAATCGAATGAGCCGCCTTCTCTTCGAGTGGCAGTGCGTGCCCGGAATATTTCACTGGACCACCGCGGTGTTTGCCGGTGTCCACGGTGAGAATTCTTGAATCGTTGGTACCAAGAACTTCGTATCGTCGAATTCTTAACTTCTAGACAAGAGCACGACAACCAACATCTCTCAGCTCCCCAACAATTTTTCCAATGACTAGGAGCGCGTTACTGCTTACGCGGGTAGTTGTAAAAATGTAAATACCAAGAAGAAGGTACAGTAGTGAGGAGAGTGGGTTAGGGGCGAGTTACGATAACAGCAGGTGCGAAGGTAGTCTTGGGCTCGTATAAACCCGGGAGAACATCATCAGGGAGGGTCAGAGGAGCGGCGTGCCGCGGTGAAGTTAACGAGTGATAAACAACGATGAATTCCTCCCACACGTATGGGCTCACATAGATAGGAGGAGTGTACGAAGAGAGTCTACTCTTTGCTCGAGAAAGATCGAGAGAGAAAGAGAGTACTGGGAGGGACCAAAGTGGTTGCTCTCCCTCAGTTGCTCTTAGCCCGGGTAATTTCAATGATCTTGCGTGCACGGTGCACTGCTGCTCCGCAACGTAAACGTGCCCACGTAGCGAGCCGATGCATAAATACCTATAAATATGACACGGCGGGGCCCGCGGTAACGTTGCATATTAAATTACATTCTTAAGCAGCAGCGGCGCGCACTGCGGAGGCCGAGAGCACAGTATGTACCCGGTCTCGAGTGGCCGCTCGGCCGGCGGGGCATCAAGTCAGCGGGGCCTGATTAAACGCAGCCATACCGCGCGAGGATCGCTACAATCAGGCCGAGCAGGATACACGAGCCACGGAGAGTAGCAGCTCTCTAGCCGCAGGAAGAGAGCAGAGCGAGGAGAGGAGAACGCAGAGCGGTAAGCAAGCCGCTAGTGTATACTCTCTTGTGTGCGCCAGAGCTGAGAACGAGTGAAAGGATAGGCCAGGGATTCCAGGCTGTCTTCTGGGCATTCCTGAACGTTTCAGCGGGGAACGAAGCCCCCAACGCGCTGCTGCTCCTCACTACTGAGAAGAAGAGGAAGAAGCGGAGAGTTGATGCTGGTGCGCCAGCAGCACCACGCTCTACTCTCCACCGGAGGCTGGCGATGCTAATTATTCTGGCTCATGCGAGCAATTTGTCCGCTACCCGGAGAGCGTATATTTAATACCCTCGGGATCCAGGAGACCCGCGGCTATTTACATCTGTAGCGAATACCGCGCGCCATCCGACGGGGCGTTACTGAGAATTACATCCCCCTCGATTATAGTACAGCCTAACTCTGCAAATCGGCGCGCCCTGCCTGCACGATAATCGTCGATAGAGGAAACGTACGTGGGGTCCCTTCAAGATTGGCGACTTTTACGTGTTTTTTTTTTGTTTTTTTTATTACGTAGGTAATAGTTTGTGTATCTGCCGATTGAAAGACTTTGTTGCTCTGGTTAATGCTATGCGATTTATTGAAGTAGTCACCGCGGAGAAGGAAGTACGCTTGATTGGCATCGATTCTACCGATCAATCGATCGATTGCTTTTTCGCCCTGGCAAGAAATGCTTTCCAGTGATGGTACAGTATCATCCTTTTATTTATGAGAAGCGTATCTCCTGATGAATAAACGAAATGATATGATACAGTTGATGGTAAATCAGAATAGAAATGGGAAGACTTGATGAATCCATAAGGAGTAAATCTTTTTCTCGATGGGATGTTTTCTCCGCATATTACTCGATCATCGAGTCATTTCCTAGGCAATGAGAATTGCTCGTGGAAACGAGTTTTATACAAGATCGCGTAGGTATTATTTCAAGAGTGCGGTCGATGCATACGAATAGGCTTTGAGAATCAGTGGACTGGTTTATTTCTCGAAAAGGGTAGGAATTTTCGTAATGAATAGGAATTCAACAGAAGCTCAATGCTGAATCATATCTACCTTAGAATTCCTTTCAGATCAGTACTTTCATCGTAATATAATTATACGTGCTCTATCAGTATCGTGCAATCATTCGATCATATCAGAGTAAGTGAATTCTTTTCTCGAATCTCATGAACAAGGCGTTCACTCAGTCAGTTCGATCAGGAGCGTTTCTTGGAAAGAGAAACTTATTGTTGAAGGTGCGCAGTTGGAATGCGGTACAATTCTATGGCTAAAAAGCCGCGACTGGTTTCCGGAGGGATGGCAAGTGAAATGATTTCGCTTTCTTCAAACGACTATGCGAGCGCGAGCCGTGGCATAAGTTTCGAGTAACAGTGTGTACCAGCAGCATGGCTTCTCGTACTTGGAGCTCGCTGAATTATTTATGGTGCGGTAGACTATAATAAAGCGGGACGCCAATAACCCTGTTTAGCATGCTTTCGTTTTCAGATCGGTATTAAGACGTCCAGCCTATGTTTCCTTATGCCTATCTCGCTGCTCATAGATGCATTCGTGCACCGACTTGTTGGCCTCGTGTACTCCAGTTATTCGCCGGTCTAACAGAACTTCACCGATCGAGACCAGCGTCCGTCGTGCACTCAGATATCCGTCGAATCGTTCTTATGAAATCCCACTCTCATTTTAACCGATCGGCCCCTTTTCCACTTTAACCACCTCCGCGACTATACGATAAAATTCACTGATTCGAAGCGGGCGGGTGTGGTTATTAAAATTATGAGAGACCCGACTTCCGTCGGCTTTTCTAGCTCGACCGAATGATCGCCTGGATTAGAGAATCTGGCGTGTTGGCGGCAGATTGTACGATTCTAGGAAGCCGGAATAGCTATCCTTCGAGATTGCACAACGCAAGAAGTCGCACCTCCTCCGCTCTTTCGAGGTATAATAATTCATTTAGAAAGCGTTGAATAAGCTCGATGTTCCCCGTCCGCAATGCATATACGTGCGACGCGTATGCTAATAGACTTAGCAACATATGTGTGGGAAAGTAAATGTCTGAAAAGCTAGCTTCTCCGCGAGCGGTAGCATCAAGCTTTCAAAGAGGTCTTGTAAAATCGGGGAGTGAAAGCCGTTGAATGGAACAGTGGCTACTGCGAGGCAAGGGAAGTCTGCAATGGTATGTGCTCAAATTGATAACACACTGAGAGTACCGCAAGAAGTTACCAGAGCACGTATGAGATGGCTCATTGTAAGTTCGAGTAGGACGCGATGTGAAACATGAATGGTACGGAGTACTTGGAATTGATGAGCGATTTGATTGATAGAGAATCGGCATGCGAGCACTGGTGCGTTTCGAGGAAAGCCGGGTCTATTTACGTCCGCTTTTTAGTCGATCCTTCCTCGAAGAGATCCGCGGGGCAAGGCGGTGTGGCGTGCACGTGATAAATTCCGAGCGGCTCGCCTGGAGGAAAGGAGAAGCCCAGTGGTGGATGCATGTAGCATTTACGAGGAGAGCATGGGAAAAAAGCAAGCACGGGAGGCTGCCGTCTGACCTTCGATAAATCGATATGAGCACGATGCCTCTCGGTACTCAGCATGCCGAGATCGAAAGGTAGAAGAGTATACATCTCCTGCATCTTCCGACCTCGTCCAGTAGGAGGTTGTTGCTGGTGGTACGTGCGCCGGAGAGTGATAAGGCATTTGCAATCGATAGTTGCAAGGACAGACGCGAAGTGTCGGCGAGTCAAAGTGTTCTTCAGCCTTCGAAAGGGAAGTCTTGAAGAAGATAGCGCGCAAACCAGGACCAACACGAATCTCTTGCGATATCTAGGCTTACTCGAGATAGCGCTTAAAAGCTGGCCACGATCCGGCCTTGTACCCTAAAAGCTTCCTTTTTTCCCTGTCCCTGCGCAACCGCCGGAATCGCCAGTCGCATCTGCAAGGGCCATCCTTATCAAATAGCGGTGCCTAATGCGGACTGCTAGTATAAGAGACAATTAATGCTTAGTACGCTTCCCCTTTTCTCTCGACCCGAGTTTAATGGAGTTCCGTGTATCGAGATCGCTGTTTATTCTACCTTCTTCTTCACACCCGAATCGCATTATCCTACCAGGGATTCGAAATAATCTCTACGGTAAAATAGAATGCTATCGGTGCTGGTCTTTCTATTGTAAATAAACTGACTGGAATTAGAATCCTGTATCGAACTTAATTGTTTCGGATAACGACGATGTGTAAGCTGCGTGTTACGACGTCAAATTCAAGGTGTAAGATCCTCGAGAAATGTTATGACCGCATGCTATAACTTAATCGCTCTAACAGCAAGCATAACTTGCATTCCCCACTGGCAAATAGAGCAGCGTTCTGCTATTTTGATCACTGGAATTGATACTTAAAATATAGTATGAATTACAATAAACGTGACTTGTTGATTCGCTATTCGAGGACGATCATGAATTATTTTTAAGGGCATCGATGATAAGTGTAAAGTAAAGGGAACGAGAAATAATTACGAATACCATTAACGATAGGAAATCTAGCTAGGCGGATAAGAACTAAAAGCTCCATAATGTTAGAATGCTGTATACCAAAGTCTCTCTCAAGCAACACATTTCGTATAACAGCCGACGACATAGTGACGGCTAAAACAAATCGAAATAGCTTTTATCTAAATGTACTTATCATTAATGAAACAAATATAATACATATCGTATTTTCTAAAAGAAAAATATTCACCAATACTAAAGCTCTTGAATACTATACTGAAGAGGGATTAATTTCCTTGTTTCGCTAATAAACGAACAAATTGCTATTACACGGAACATTAGATAATCTGGTTCGCATCCACCCGGAATACATATATCTAGTTAATATGTATCTAGCCGATGGCTGATCTCAGGGTGAGTTGGGCCGTGCGTCGAATTCGACGGGGCTCTCGCATCCTCGAGTCCGGCCATAAATAAAACAGGAGATTCTTCGAGTGCAGCCGCCGTAAATCGCATTTTCACGGTGTTCGAGTGGCTCGGCGTACCACTGGACGCCGCTTGCCTCGAAGGTATCGAGTGCTTCTCCTCTCCGGCTGCACCCGATCGTAAACGGTCCCTCTCTCTCGGTCCTTGGGCCGGTGTGCACTATACGCACGGAAATGCACCGCGAGAACCGAGAAGCGGAGAAGGCACCGGCTAATACCCGGAGGCCCGTGATGCTGAACTTTCGATTTCGCGGCTCCCTCGCCTTTTCAAGATTTATGCAAATCCGCCGGCGAACGCTCGCCGTACACATAACCGAGCAGCGAAATAGAGGCCGCCACCGTCGAAGCCTCTTGAAGAGGGCGCAACACAGAGAAGGAAGGCCTTCTATTGGCCGTTCTCAGTGCAGCGTTCAGCACACTCGGAGCTTGGAAATCCGCGTATACAGCGCATTTCTAGCTGTAAATCACCGGGTTATGCATCGGGAAGCCTGCCAGAGCGAGGACTTCGCTTCCGCCCGCACACTGCGCCGTGCCTGGGTCACTCTTATACCACTGAACTCCGACTCCAATGGCTTAGGTCGCCCTTGACCATTGCGAGTCATAGCTTCCCTTGCTCCACCGCAATTGGCTGCTATCAATAACACCGGATTTTGCGGTGGATTGCATTTCTCGGCCAATAGAAATCGTAAGATAAGTGTATAAGAATAGTCAAGGGACACACACTCAAGGGAGTGATACAAAGAATGATAGCTCCCAATCAAGTAAGCACTGATATACACACACACACACACATCTACGTAAGGACGTGTGCGAGTATGCGCGTTTCGCATAAACATTTACGACATCGTTCGCTCAAAGGAGTTTCACTCGAAAAGCGAGTTTGAACTTTTTTCTAGTAGCTCGCCGGCACTCCCACGGTGCCGCGGAGTCACGAGCGCGCTTTCACGGGATGCCTAGCTGCCCGCCTCTATAAAGATAGGCCCTTTTTCTACTCTCAGCAAGAAAGTCGAGGAGATAGCCGGGGCATAAAGCTGAATCTACGCGCACCTGATAGAGGAACCGATCTTCCGCGCACCTGGGTCAATAACACTCGGCGACCTTAAAAATCACACGAAGCACGGCCAACGTAAGGAAATGATACTTCCTTTTCAAAGATGCTATGCAAATCTTCTTTTGTCTTTGCCGGATCGAATATTAAAAGGACGAATTCTCAAAAATGTTGAATTGCAATTGATGTAACTGATTCTCGTTAAATCTTATTCATCGAATCTTAGACCTCCACCCCCTCATTTATTGCGCCGACTATCGGGTTACATTTGCCTCTTGAGGATTATCATTAATTAACACTAGTTAATTTAACTAGTTAACTATTTAAAAAATCGACAGAATCAAACGTTGAAACATGATCCTTTTTTCTAACATATGACCCACTCTTTTCTTTTTTTATACAATATATATATATCTCTCTCTCTCTCTCTCTTGTAATTAAGTTCTCATGATCCATCGTGCGGCACTTTGACAGAAATCAAAGCGAGCGAATAAGTGCTTGGAAAATAGACGTTCCGTGCGATTACGAAGCCGACCTTACTGAGATTACAGACCTGTCGGGGGGTTCGTTAGCGATCCATTGTAAGACGACGCGATCATTATGCACGTATTTTGCGTGGCCTGGCATACTATAAGGTGAGAGAACGAGTGCGACGAGCCGATAGAGGACACACTGCCACCGTAAAGTCATTCTCTAAGAGAGAGATAGAGAGTGACTCTCGAGTTGGGGTTTTTCCCTTGATTGAAACTCGCAGCGTTGCACCGCTGGCCAAGTGTGTTACACAGGCGTCGACGTAATCTCAGCCCACGCGCGCAACTTCTCGTAATTCATGTGTTTTTCACGGGAAAAGTCTCGCTTCGCTTTATGCTAATATCACGCGGAAAGAGAGGCAGGGTTAAAGAGATAGAGAGAAAGAGAAAGAGAGAGTGGTAATAGCGCACAAGTCGCAGCTGTATGTCTCTGACCACCTCCGCCGCCGCCACCGTCGGCGCTCAGAAGGTTCTCTGAATAATAGACGCCTTGTTGTATTAAAGCTGAATCCAGACACACACACACACACACACACACACACACACACACACACTTTTTTTCAACAACATTTCGCTGCACTGTCCTGAACGTTGCATGGAAACAGGGTACGTGTAGGCGATAAGAACAGGGTTCTATCGACAGTGAACAAAGACGGGAGACCAAGTGGAAGTCAGTTGGAACTAAGCCGTGGAGGTAAAATGTTGGAAAAAAAGAGTGCGCCTGAAACCGGCTTGGAGGCCGAGAGAGAGAGACGAGGTCATGAGGAGGAGGTAAGGTAGTGTGCGAGGTGGTTAGCGAGGGTGGGGCAAACACACCGGTGCATTCTGGCAGGATTGGCCATTCCCGCAGGATCCCTGCCGCGGATGCGGGAGGATATTACGTCGCTAGGGACGATATTAAATTATAATTCAAGGCACGCTCTACCGCGTTACCTCATACTTTCCTCGACTATTTATAGGCCGACGCTCGCTCGACTCCTCGCTGGTTTCTAGTTGCCGGACTACTGCCTGGCGAGCAACTCCAACCACCGGAGACTCGCCTTACAACTCCGGGAGGCTGGTCATGTACTAGATTTTTCTCACAATTAATAAGCCGCTCATTAGCCGGACTTTATTAATTGGAGAAGCAAAGCCACCGTTGCCCGGATACCCCGGTGTCCAAGTTCCCCTGTCACATAGGAATGCAAAGGACAAACTTTCTGTACGAGGCAGTTGAAGAGGAATTTGGAACACGCGATGCTTTCGATGTTTCTATAATGAGAGAAGCTTTGATTAAAGGTTGGGATTAGCTGATGTCAAGTGGCAGACTTGATTGAGAGCGAGAACAACTGAAATGGTACGCTCCCAAGCCGTAAAGGCTCGGCTTCATTGTCGAGAAGCCGCGCTGCCACCCACAGCCATCTGTTACTTTCTTTCTCTGAGCTTAGGTTAAATCACCACTGTGTCTACTACAATCTAGTTACATGTGTACACACCTGGCCAGAGGAGAATAGGCCGACAAATCCATGCCTGTAAATCTCTTAGTAAAGAAAATCATAGAATTTCAATATCCAATACTCGAGTCGCGTATCCCTCGAAGAAGTAATCGTCATCAATTTGTATTTAATCAATAGAAGTCCCTAATTGATAACAATCTATGTATAACAAGATTTCTCAGTATCCTGGGAGAGACTTCTGACTGGCAGATTAACTGGATGGGTGTCATTCCGTCGATTTATTACTTGGCGGAGCTTGTTAAGCGTTTTATCGGCATTAACGGAAGGACATGAACGCAGTGAGAAGGGAATATTTAATGAAATTTTAAGTCAGATTTAATTGACTGAGCCGTAAGTGCGTGCGTCATAAAGTCTGGCAGAGAAGTTAAAGAGGACGGGCTCGTTCGATTTGCGAAGCCATAGGAGAGATGTACTCACCGGGATAGCCTTCTGGAATGACGATTTCCGGCCCCACTTTGACGTCGTGACGGTAACGATGCATCAGCAGGGTGGCAGTAACTCGTAGGGAGCGTTGTTGCTGTTTGTAGAGGAGAATGGGCCGTCCACCGGCGCCTTCGACCCGCACCACTCTCGGTAATGAGAATCTGTCCAGGAACTCACGGAGCGGCATAAAACCTCCGCCGGAACCGGCGGCCTCGGCAGTCGCCTCTCGAGAACTCGGCAATGAATCGTCGCCGGTGCCGGTGGCCTCGCCACTCGACAGCGTCGAAAATTCACCGCTCGATGACATTCTTCTCTCGGGTCGAACCCTTTCGCACTGATCAATCCTTCCTATTATTATCCCTCTCTCTCATGGAAGCTAGTCAATCAACTTCTTCTGGCGATCAACTGGGAACGAAGAGCTTCTCCAATCCAAGAAGGATCAATTCTGCTTCATTCACGCGCACATCTCTCTCTTTCGTCGATTGGGACCTTCGTTCAGGGGAAAAAACATTGGAGGATGAATTGGTAGCACAGGGGAAACCTCCGTTCCGGTATCAGCCGTGAACGGGTACACCGGCAATTAGGTACCGGTTCTCCTCGAGTCGTTCCGCTGGTTCCACT
Source organism: Ectemnius cavifrons (assembly GCA_964023945.1). Lineage (NCBI taxonomy): Eukaryota > Metazoa > Arthropoda > Insecta > Hymenoptera > Crabronidae > Ectemnius > Ectemnius cavifrons. The sequence continues at coordinate 5,067,011 of OZ030375.1, forward strand.
CGATTACAGGGACTCTTTCAAAAGCCTAGTACCATACTACGTGTTCCGTGTGTATGTATGTGTGTGTGTATATCGCTTAACGTAGCTGCTTTCCTTGGATTATCGGACAGCATCGCCTTTCCGGAGAAAGAACTGTTAACTTTCCAGAGAGCACCCGGTGTGCACCATGAGTGAAGTGCCAAGCTAGCCAAGGCTCGTAGTATTATGCACGTCCGCGATCACGTCAGAGTGAATCCCTTTTTCCCTCCGACTGGCGAGAATTCGTTATTCTTCGGAACGTGGCAGCCTTGACAGTGATTCGCCGCCGGCTGACTAGCGAGGAGTGTTGCCCGGGCTAACGAGTGATTATACTCGTAGGCTAATGCTCGACGATGATGGTGATGATGATGAATTTATGACGATGATTATCTCCCGTGGCGTACCGCTGTTTGTCGCCACTGGTGTTTGTCTTACCACCCGGCCCGCCGGAACTCTTCCCCCCCGTCCGCCGCCGCCGCCGCTGCCACCCCTCTCAAGTGAAAGAGAGAGGGAAAATGGAAAGAGAATGATAAAGTGAGTGGAACTCTTGGCTCCTTTAAACACAACGCTTCTAAGAGTTGCTGACTGCAACGTGTCATTTACTCGACGGTTCTTTGATAAATTGGGTTTTAATTGATTAGGCAGACACGCAGAAAAATCATCCAACAAAATCCTTGACTCTAACTAACTGAGTTCCACGGCTTCCTGTGTTTTGTAACGCTTGTTTTTAGTTCGTTTCTTTCTTTTCGTACGCCGCTTTCTTAATCCGCTTGATTAAAGTGATTGATGTTGTTCGGTATTATGTTTTAAGAAAATTTTGTCGCATCGACAACGCATGTGAAATTCCCCTGCGGACTCATCGTATTGTCCCGTCGAATTTGAAATTCAGTATTATCAGAGGAATCGAGAACCGGTATGTTAATATATGATTCTCAAGTCGAACGATTAAGGACAATTTTTCTCTTTCTTTTTATCTCGGGAATATTCGAAAGTTTTCCTACTCTCGTTTCGATGATAATTGAAGATGAGCGTTTTCGATATCGCATAATTGAGAGGATTCACGGTTATTTACATAATAGCGTACTGATCGAAGAAGGCAGTTTCCTAGATGACTTGCACCTGCGGAATTCTCGGGCTTGGCGTTCGAAGCACTCTGCACGGACGTCGCATACGAATGACGAGAATTAATATTCCGCATCTGTCGACGCGCGAGATATGATGCGCCGAGACTTCTCAGCATTGCCTCCGCTGTCATGTGCGAATGCACGTATGTGAAGGGAATTTCTCCATAGCGAAAAGTTCCCCGAGAAACCCAGGAAACACTCTGTTGTTTTATACAGTTGTTTCATTTAATTCTAACTAAATCGTACGTCTCGAAATCTATTCCAAATAATAGCGATGATAAATTAGAAATCAACGAATGTTTAAACTTTCCAATGTAGTTTCAACATATGGCTAACCGATGAAGTAATCGAGATTATTTTCCCCTTTAAAAACCAATGATTGGTCACGAACCTTTGTTTTATGAACTTAGCAATATGGCTATTTGAACGGAGGACATCTTACACAGATTCTACGAACGACCCTGTCTGACTCACACGCTCCTTTACTACGCGCAACGAAAAACGATTGCTGGCTTCGAGTAAAGCCTAACGGTGCCACGCGACGACTTTCATTTTCAAGCGATGGATGTCGAGAAATTTCACGGAATCGCCATTTCACTTTCCTCCTGTGCCCGTTTTGGTTGGCGAGTGGTCGCGTGTCCGCGACATCTGTCACGTGTGACACGCGCGCAATCTTGGCGTCGACGGGACAGGCGTTCAGTCGTCTCTCATTAAACGAGTAACAACGGGCGTGAAGCGAAAATTAAGGTGAAGCACGGCCGACACTAATTACAGTGGCGCTTCGAGTCAGCCGGACCACCTAATTAAATGGAATTTGGAGGGTAATAAAACTAACAAGAACAAAGGAGAAAAGAAGGTAAGAAAGGATTCTTTCGTGTCCTCCTTAAATCTGGTGCGCGCTCGCGTGCTTGCGGAGAGTGAAAGTGCAGATTTTGCAAGTGGCCCATTTGCGGCAACCGGCAAGCTGGAAACGCATCGGTATTTTCCTGCCCACGTAACTACCGGGCGTGAACACGCGTAAAACAGAGGAACAGGCGTGTCTAATCGATAATCCAAATGCGATCACGTTCCAACTCGATCCAGTTTGCTATCGATCAGTAAAAACGACTTATGAAAAAAGCGACCGATATTCCAAGGTGCAGATAATGAACTATAATTTGAGGAAACGAGTAATCATTAAAAAGGGGAATTAGCTTGCCCTTGTAAAAGGTGTATTCAAATCCAAGCTCCTCTCGACGCACTGGAGCCTTTATCATAAGATAACAAGTTCTAAGAATCCCTTTGAGCTTGGTAGAAGAAATCACGGGCCATTAACACTGAATATCTGATCTGCTTTCCAGCCGATTTCCCCGAGTAACAAAGTGCTATTGCAAATCTCCTATCCCATTTTATCACATCCGGCATTTCTCTATCACAGGTTCACTTCCGTGGTATCTCGATAAAGGTGGTCATCGCACTTTGAGCGCAATGCTACCGAGAGCGGCTCGCGGGCGTCAGTGAAAAGGTTAATATCGCCTTTTTTAATCAGTTGCATCATCGCCGGCACGAACCTCGCGCGATAATATCGAAGGAACACGATTATATGCACCTGTGCGTCTGCCAAGCGGAACGACTCGCAGGCTTCGAAATGCAGGACGAGAGAGCGAGATCGGGAGAGTGCACCCACCTTCCTCTGCATTCGAATCTCCAGTGACTTGGTCTACTTTAAATCCACCGGGTCGCGAGGAACTCTTCCACACTTGGCCTTGCATTCACTCTTCGATACAAACTGATGAAATTTCGAGGAGGAATGTAAGATATTTTCGAGGATCAGGACACAAGCGAGACGGCTGACAAACGAGACAGTCCCTTTCGCAGGGTCAGGATATCCTGGCCATTGAGTAGAGTCTCACGGGGACGCTGTTGGCAGTCGACTTCTCGAAGAGTTCTCGCGATCGATCCATCGATCGATCACCAGCGTACCGCGCCGATAAATCCAGGCGAAAGGAGCGACTCAGCGCTCCGGACGAGATCGAACGACTAAAGCTTGGAAACGGCGCGCCGCAATGCTCTGCCATGCCGAGGGTATCCCCTCTACGAGCGTGCTTCAAATAAACTGTATCGCGCAGGCTCGCCTTCCCGCGAGGGAATCCTCGCGAGGATCCCCTTTTTCTCTTTTCTCTCTTTTCGCATGGATCCTAGCCATCCCCGTCGCTTCCGCTTCCGAATTCGATATTTCCCAATCAAACATCTCTTAATTTTCATCGGCAACCCTTTCTAGTGCAGTTGATACAACGTACAGGCTTTGGAAAGTGCAAGTGAATATAATAGAAAGAGCAAGTCAATTGACAAGTAGTTTGAGGAATGTTAAGAATGCTTTCAAATCATAGTTAATCTTATAAATGACTAATTTGAAAGGTATTCGAGAAGAATTTATGATTGAATTTCTCAAGTTAGTCGTGTGGGAGTAGATTTTTGAGGCTGATCACGAGGAAGCTTTTCTACTGTCAGGGATTCAACTGTGTTGCTTATGATAAATGTTACTACCCAGACCACCAGGTTTTCGCACTCTTCTGTAAGGATTCCTCCAGGAATATCCAATTTCATAGTTACCATTTTCTATGTGCATCCTACACACTGCTTATTCATTACAATAGCCGACTCTCTAATAGCAAGTTAATTATTCTCCTGAGATTTGCTGGCTAATTAATTGCCGTACATTATGCAATCACTCTCTTTCTCTATCGCGAAGCAATTACCGTGTGTTTTACTGCATCATAATTTAGATTTTCACGTTGAAATTCAACGGAATATGCATTTGGTTGTTGAATAACTTCGCGAATAATAAAAAAATTTTATTACACGCAGGCCAATTCAAATATTGCGATTGTAATTCATCAGAAAGATTGAGACGATTCGAGGTGCACACGAATAAACGATTAACTGTTTAGGCGAAATAATTATAGCATCGAAGTGGGATGATGCGCAGTTTAAATGGCGTTCGCCAGATGCTGGGCCGAACATCTGGCGTGCCACTTTTCACGAGTGCACACACCAACGAACCGCTATATGCAACTCGGTGTCAAGTCTGATTTTTCTCAATGAAAAGTCGGCGACAACTCTCCAAGCCGCTTTGCAGGGGGCTCTTTAGCAAAGTACACTTTGTATGTACATACTAATTGTAAGTACACTGTGTGCCGATGAGTTCTGTCCACATAGTACTTCTACTCGGATGGAACCAACTGCGAGTACGTTTGCCGATGTTCACACTCCACCTTGACCTCGCTCACGCTCTTGAATACCGTCGCAGCCGCGGTAAATCACTCCGCCGTTTATCCGACATATTTCTGCGAGGCCCGCAAGCTTTATCGCCATTAATAAGCCGTAAAACAGTGCCGATCGCACTGGCTTGCTGGCGCGCCCATCCTCCCCTCTCTCATCCTCTCTCCCACTCGCTCTCTTTCTCTCTCTGTCTCTCTCTCTCTCTCTCTATATATATATATATATATATATATATATATATATATATATATATGGCAGGTAAGCACACAGGCGCGCGCTTCGTCCTCGTGCGAAATTGCATTGCATTATCGCCGGACTCCGGTTTCCGAGAAAACGCGTGGTCTCGATAAATAACGTAGCGCGCCATCCCAGCTGCTTTGGATATAGCGTTTCAGAACTCTAACGAAATCAAATTCCAATGAAGGAGGCTTGAATAGCTAACCTCTCGCTTGAATATTCATAATTGGTTAACGGTACTCACCGCTGCATAACGATGCTCCGATTTGTTACGCGCCTCCTATTTGCATCAAGGTGGCGAGCCATGTCGATCGTAAAGTACGAATTAGCTTGATCTTTTCACTGCGACAGTATTGTGACACGATGTCTTCTAGGTGTGTACACCCGGAAGGAAGAGTTCTACGCTTATTTGGCCCAGGCTTTCACATACCGAGTACTAGCTTAGTGCCGCGCAATTAGACTGGACCATTATTAGAATGCGAGTGTCATTGTCTTCGGCAATGCTTATGCCGGTAAAATGATTATCGGCTCGAGACAAAATGATTACAGCGAGGAAGAGTACGATGATGGCTTATTGTCTTGGGCGTCGGAGTTCACTAATACACACCTTTCGATATTGTGCCGGACTAGAAACTCGTCCGATGTATCTTGTGATCTGTTACCGGCAGATTTTCATCTGGGATGTCAGTCGCGTCACGTACATCGAGGAGGCGCGAGAACGCTGGCATTAATTGCGCGAGGCGCGGTCACACGCCACTTTTTCATTCTGACGTCTCCATTGATAATAACATTGCGAATGCAGCAGAATGCGGCTCGATTTAGATTGCAGTCAGGGACGAATGGCGAGAAGACGGCTTCTCTGGGATTACTCAAAGCCACATTCCTCTCGTCAATTATCCTGACACAATTGCGTTGTACGTTTACTCTCTTCTGTACAGACTATCATTGCCATGCAAAGGAGATTAGAATATCTTGGACACGCCTGTCGATTTTTCTCCTTATTACAAGGACTACAAAAAAAATTCTATGAAGAATCCTTATTCTAAAACTTGTATATTGACTGTCTAATCCTCTATCGATCTTGGTTTAATTCAATGATAGTTTAATAAAATATTCAAGCACCCAAGAATTAGAAGTCACCATCGAATTCATTTACCGAGTTAATCGTATCCGGAGGATCGAGCTCTCAGTCGGCCAAGGGGTTCAACGATTTAATTCAGCCGAAGGTCGCGACCGGGAGGGCTTGGACTAGCAGTGGGGCTACTCGGAAGCGTATCGTGCATCGCTCCAAGACGTATGACCTTCCGAAGGTCAGCGCCTTTGCTCTCCGACATCGTTGGATCGAGCCAACAGTGCGGACACACACACACACACACACACACATGACTATAGTACATCAGTATATGTGGATGTAATAGCGTATATACCGAGCGAGTGTCGAAGTATAGCGAAGCTCAAAGCATTCTACGCTTTCTTGCTTGGCGTGCTCACTGCCATCGAGCAAGAAGCTAATTGGAATCTTTACTGACTAAATAGAAAATAGCAGATCCAACAGTGACACGGAAAAGCGTCGACCGGATAAATCCACACTCCCGTCTATCTTCCGTATGCGTGCAAAGTCGTCTGTTAATGGCAACGTGTGTTCCGATCTTGAGTTCCGCCAGGGTGACTCTCACGCGATCGATTAACGGATCAGGCACCGAACTTTCTCGCGCACCCTCGTACAGCTATTCAACACACACATACACATATGTATATATATATATATGAGTATAAAACACAGACTGCGTGTTAGCACGGCAGTTCTTCCATCCGCCCCCTCCGCCGCGGAGATTCTCAATTGATTTCAGATTTAACGGGCTATTGTAACATCGCACGATCCCACGCTCCCGCGGGATATTGTGTCTTCCCTTACGTAACTAACAGGTAGCCCAATCTCCGTGCCAACGTATTTACCTCTACACGCTTTTTCTTCATAGAGCGCGAATGCCGTGGCACAGTTATTCCGTACTGGCATTCCCAACATCTGGATCTCCAAGAATAAGAATGTTTAATTCTTACGAATATATATATATAATGAATACTTTGGCTATTATTGTCGCCTTTAAGTATTTCCAATTTTTTAAACGCTTCAAAAGTCTATGAAAATTGTATTTAACTTATAAATTTCGACGTAGTTAAAAAGTGAACCGTTTCGTCCTCATCGAGCGACAATACAAGCTAACATTCATTGGTTGAACGTTGCTGTTGAGAGTCCGCGGACTTCGAAGACGTATTGCGAAAGTCGCCCGATTCGCTACGCCATACGTGCTGCGGAATTAACGTCGCCGTATTAGCACAATGAATCTCTTATAGCGCGAGAGCGTGCTCTCGCACAGAGGAAGGCGAGAGTACGCCATGATTCCTTTTAATAGGGGGCTCACGAGGTTGCTTGTATTTCGCACGATAATACAGGTTGACTTTCAATTACACAGCAGGGCCGACGACGTCGGCGTCGCGTCGTGGCGAGGAAGGGGGTTACCGTTCGCGGCGAAGCTCTTTCGCCCACGGGGAAAAAATTGATCGTGACGCGCCACCGGGAATCATTAATCAGGCTATAAATAATCATGAAGCTTCTAAAAGGAGGCGACTTAATGAAAATGTCAATGATGCTGCAAAAACAGGCTGCAGAGCGTATCGACCGCACCGATGGCGCTGGATTGTGCAGTACTTGATCTCTCCCTTGTTTTCTCTCTCTCTCTCTCTCTCTCTCTCTCTCTCTCTCTCTTTCTCTTTCTCTTGCATGTCCACGCTTGCAGGAGACATAGCGACCGCGCAACTTCTTACACTGCTTCGAGCAGTCCTTTTTCCACCAGTTGAATTGCGCTCTGGGCTTTAGTCGTCATCGCGAACACCTCGAACTCTCGATCGCGCCTTGTTTGAAGAAACGTGCTTCTCTGCGATTCATGAGACGCCAAGACTCCCCGCATTCCTGGCATTCCTCCATCGGAACCTTGACGTATTGATCCTATAGATAGGTCCTGGACTCAGGTATTCCCAGCTTGTCCGCGCTCGCATCGTCAGCCACCTCTTCCTGCGGAACTCCTATCGATTGTCAGGATCTTACGAAGTTTCACGTTCACACGAGACTCTCACCGCCTCTTTCCTCCTGTTTAATTGTCCCCGTTAGAACACGCTTGTTGGTGTCGATGATCGTCGAGTATTGTATAAGCGTCTGGTACTTCTTCATCGTGGTAATTGAGTTCATTGAAGATACTGTATTACTTGATAGTGAATGTTACTCGTACTTGCAAGGACGAGAATAGAACGATAATAATGTAAGAAAGTCACTGTGCTAGCTGAAATGAGCTCTGCTTTTTATAATCATTTTCTGTATCACTAGTGTAAGATTATACGGCGTCTTAAGTTAGTCTGGGTACTTGTAAATAATGCAACTCGTCAGGGATCCAATTAACAAATGTAGAGTACAAGTATATTGATGCGAAGATCAGTGATAAAGTGGTGTCAAGGCTGAAGTCAGTCCAAGAGTGATACTCTCGGACATCGTTCGCCGTCAGGTTATCTGTGTCAGCGTGGCCAAGTCTTGGGGTTTATGACACCCTGGGTTTTCCCTGAAGGAGAAAAGACACGCACGAACACGCATTCGCATGCCTATTTCTGATTTTCTAATGTAGGGAATTTTAGGAGGATTGAATAATTGTGAGAACGACCATATAAGGCACGATGATTTATTTTGTGATACTCTCTGTTACACTACTTGCGTCCGACTGACGACCTTTTTATCGGCCAGCGACACGTAGAAGGTGTTCCTTTTTTTTGGTTTTTGACCGGCTCGACCGTTGCCATCGTGGCCATAACAGTACGTCGGCCGCTTAGAACGCCGTCAAGGGCGCATATAGGTGTCGACAAGATTTCTTTTCGCACCGCCTTACACTAACACTAAAGTTGTTAACTTTAGTTGTTCCAAATCGAAATTAGGTCAGCTTTGCCTAGATTTCGAATTCTTCGAATATTAGTAATATTTAAAAAGGCTGAAATCATCGCAGACGACAATTGTGCCGGGCGAATGCTCGACCGTAGGTAGACGTAACCACCGTTTTGCCTTTTAAGGTCCTTCATCTTCGTGTCTCACCTCGGTCTCCGCGGTAACCCACAGAAATGAATGCTTTCCAGCGAATAAGCGTCCGCCCCGCCAGATTTACGTTGGCCTTCCGCTACTCCTGCCACTTTTACACAAGACGTGCAATGCCACTTGGTTGGTAAGTGCACATACCACGCACGTGACTCATTTAACGCAGGGGATACTTTACTTATGACACCTGTTACAACACCGAGTCTCGGCAAGAAGCGTGTAAGAGTACTACCTTTCCGAGCTTGCACTCCGTCGTCCCGCAGACGATCGTGCGAGCAACGTAATTCTGCGGTGAAGAGGTACAATAACTTCATTGATTCGATCGGTACCGATTCGATCAAGTTCCGACTGGATATCCATGGGATTAATCCAATGGAAATTATTATTAAAGCTTCCACGAAAATTCCACTGAACATTATCAAGTGCTTGTGTTAAATTCCAAAATTATTTCACTTAGAGAAAATACAGAGGACTTTTACAGTTCGAAGGCAAGTAACTTTACTTAAGACTTTTCCAGTATTTTTCCATGTCAATACTACGGATGTATATTTTACATGAAACGCGAAACTAAAGTTAACTCTATCGAATTTCTTCGTTATCTGACACTTGAACGTCCTAACGATGAGATCAATAGAATTTTAAATGAGATTTAGTTGCATCAGACTACCGTAAAGATGCTGAGCTCGTTCTGGAAGCGTGCTTGTCCGGCAGCCACTTCCAAGTTCATCAAATGTAAACCAGTACAAGGCCCGAAAGGAAGGTGTGCGCGGCTGTAATCGCGACCTGTTTTTATCTCTGCCAGCTTTAATGGCAGTATTGGGCTCCGGTGTCGAGCGTACATTAAGGGCGACATTGCCGGCCGTATATCGACAGGCACTGGCATCGAAATTCATCGGGAAAATGGCGAGTTGCTACTTCGAAATAAGGAAAGTATGGTAGCGCGTACGTGCGCAGTGTGCATATGGTAGTCGACGGCTTCCCTTTCGTTTCGCGTCGATGCTGGCATGCGCGCTGCTACACTCGGCGTAGGCGCAACCAGCTATGTGCTTGGTTGGAGAGCACGTGAGCACGCGTGCTGAAACGTGCGTGGCGTGGCCACACGCCGCACGTGTCTCTTGGTTTGCTAATATTCTATTATAAGGATTGTTTAATTATACTCTCCCGAAACTTGTGATAAAACCACCCTTTTCTTCCCAATTCTAATTCAAATGTAATTTACACCATACAAAGAGTGTAAACCATTAGGAAGGGTTATATTTAGAAGATTAATTGAAAGGAAGAATGCGTGAAGGATGCTGCTTTAATGTGAAAGTCGCGTGTATATGTTTTGTCAAAAGACAATTGTCAGTAAAGTAGATTCGCTTTATTTAATTAGCCATTCGTGTAAAAACGCTCTGAGAGAGTTAACCATGGAAACGTATCATTAACGTATGGAACGTACCATGTGTTTCTTTACTTCCAAATATCCTACATATATTTATATTGAAAGTCGACTGAGAATTGCATAAGAGCGAACCATCAGAACACCAATGACAGGTGATTAATTTCTCTGTATAACTGGAGCGCGGACACAGATCAATGCTGCTTTCGTGCAAAGAATCGCCTTGCTCTTCTTGACAATTCATAAATATTAAACTCTGAATTTCTCTCTCGTCTCTCGCCATCTTCGGATGGATTGCTTGCGAGCCACAGCGAATTGTGTAACGATGCGATGATGCATCGAGCGATACGCACTTTCGTCCTCTGACCATGCACGTCTCCTCTATGCAAGCGCAGCACTCCCCGGCACTGATCCTTCACCATTCCCAGTTCTCTTTCGAGACGATGCCGCCGTCCAAGCCGGACTTTCGCAACCAATGGTTCGTCTGCTCGTAACCGTTCGATCTTGACTTGATTACGCATGAACTTCATCCTACATTCCTGCACCTCTGAACGAAGCCGCCTTGGCATTTCGTAGGAGTTACACTTACATTAGTTGTGTCTGACAATCGCCTGAAATGCGAACCACACTTCTCGGCCGAGCGAGTGATCACCTTCGATCCAGCAATCCACTAAGTCTGCCGTTTCATACTAGCCGCTGGAATTTCAAGTGGAAGCGGACTGCTAATTGAACACAAATACGTAGCAAGTCTGTTTATAATCGTGTTTCCACTGAGTCGAAGTTTTATTAGTATTGAAACCTTCGTGGATACATATTCTTTTTCAATTAATAGCTGTAACTGTGGCGAATTTCACTAGAGAATGCTTTACAGTTATTTCGCAATTCCACACCCCTGTCGATTCAGTTCACCTTAATCACATTCGCCAGACAGACGTCAGTCTATTTTGTCGGCAAAATTCTCTTTGCCTAAACTGGGTTGTCTCGCGTCACTCCTACCACACTGATAGCTTCCAGTTAATTTCAGCGAGGATTGAATCGCGTATTTGCTAAGCGATAAAAGCGGCGCACGTGTGCACCACTGGTAAACCGGCTAACATTAGTACCGCATTGTTCGGGCGAATTCTTTTCCTTGCAGACTGGGTTCGCGCATAGCGCCTTAATTTGCGAGCATACCTGTTTTATGAGTATATCCTTCGAAACGAGTAAGGAATGTCTCTGAATACCAGCAGCCTACCGTTCAATAATTACATAGGAACTATGATTTCCACGCATGTACAACTTGACAGCAATTTAAGCCAGCTGAGCATTCTCCGCACACAAGTCTAGCGAACTAGCAACGAGACACGAAACAAACTCGTCCGAGTGAAGTGACTAGTTTTCGAATACATTTATAATCAATGGGATAATTTCGCCATTCCTTTTTAAGTTCTCCATCAATGCACACATATGTACTCTGCATCGAAGAGTTCAAGGGTCTTACACACCATGTATTCGTATGCAAGGTATTTGTCAGAGTATTGATCAGCGATCGCATGGCCATTGGCACCTTCGCAATAGGCCGCGTGTGTTCCGCGTACCCGGCATGTCTTGTGACCAGAATACCGTGCAATCGTTTCTGATCGACGGAATATATGTAGAGATATACATGGTGCGCTGCCAGCTTACAAGATCAACCGCTTTCATGCCGCGCGGCTTATTACCAACACGTCCATTACTTCGTCTCAGAATATACAGCATCAGGGTGCAGGAGAATTCGTGTCGAACGCGTCATTAAAGATTGTAATTCCGAGCATTGCTTATTAAACGCCTGAAACAGAAGCGCGCACTCGCTCAATCGCCGGGAAGAGTACGAGGCGACCTTTCCCAGATACTTCTCTGTAACGGCTTCCTTGAGTTCCCGAGATGCATCCCCACCCAACCAAGATGAAGATCGGTTCAGTATTGTCGATCTAATCGCCCGGACACATACACCGATACTACCAACCTATCAGTTCTAATTTAGTAACCGTTGGAGACATAAATAATCGATTCGCTTTCAAGGAATACTTGGAAGTTCGTGGCACTTGCGTATGGCGGAACCGTTTCGCGATCTATCAACGATTTTTCTCGGCACACCACTGAACAGTTTCCAGTATCGCGGAGCTACAAATCATCCGTGAAATCCCGCGCCCCTATCGCGCAAAGCGTCGATTCGATCACGCAATGATCCCGTGAGAAACAACTCCCTCCTACGTACTTACAAATGTCGATTGGTATCAGCCAGAAACTGGCGAAGAGCCCTGCAAAGATCGTCTCTCATCCGTGCAAATGCGGTAGAGATCTTCAATAAGTATCCTGCATGCGTAATGGTGGCCGTCAGGTCCTCTGACGTAAATACTCTATGCAAATGGAACTATCAGCATGAACGTCCGTTTCCCAGTTATTACTATATATGGGATAAGTGTCACAGGATCGACATAAGCTTGTTACCATCCGTTACAAACGTTATGCTTACAATCCGTGGAATCCATTTCATCTCTTAAAGAATCATATATGTTAAGTACGTCATTAAAACAATGAATAAACTCCTGTTTGTTTAATAACGTACTTACAATATATGACCCTTTAAATATTCTACAGGAGAATTCTTTACATGTACCAAAGAATGAAAAGATGTTCCAGTCAGAAGGATATTGAAAATAGCTTGAAATAATTCTGACTGCCACTACCGTGATCGCTTTTGGTTAAGCGTGAGCGCCTATGGCGAAGAATTCAACAGGATACGGTATCGGTAGTGCGAAGCTGGCACACACAGGCAGAGCAAAGGCTGGCCGCGCCGCTAAGAGCATTTGTCGCAGTTATTCGAGCCGATGGCGCAATAACGGGGAACACGATAGTAAATCCTGATTACTATTACAGATACGAGCGCAAAAAGCTGTCCGCCGGTAATCTATACACGACTCTGGGTGCACTGCCTTTATGTAAGTGTGCGCAAACACACGCGTACACGCCTTGGTGTCCGGTACACACGTCTGACTTACATATTTAACTGGCTGCCAGATAGAGTGAAGCCTTTTAACCAATGTCAGAAAGTTCAGCGAACCCATTACCGCGTGCCTTCGGGAAGTAAGCATCCTAACAATTACCTGTAACAATGACTTTTGCTCGCAAGAGACCAATCCCTTCTCGCGGAAGCTAGTATTTGATGGATTATTCTTGCTAGAGAGTTTAACTCCAAGGAAAACTGACAATTAGTTTTTGTACTAAGAATACCGCGATAACTTGGCGGTTTATCTTGTTGAATTTATTTGTGTTCTTTAAACAAGAGTTTTTATTGACACGCAAAGATTTTTGGGGGATTTTTTAATGTACTTGGATGATGGAAGATTCACAATTGTAATGCAGAATCATCAGAATCGTTGCATTACTGTGTGGTTGGAATTAGAAAAGCAAAGTGATTTAGAGTGGTCCGTCGAAGGCCGAAGTAATCTGGGGTGTTCATTAGTCGCTCTATTTAGGAATTTACCTCTGAAACCAGTTTCGCAAAAGTGCGTTGATGGCTCGTGGTGGCCTAGTATCCAGGATTGAAATCCAGTTTGCGGTGACGCGACCTTAAATCACTTTTCATTTCGCTGTGTCAGCGCGCGCTTATGAAACAGGTTTTTACGCGCCTTCCCCACATTTCCGTTTATCGAAAGACAATAAACGATAACGACCAACCAATTTCATAGACGCGAGAACGAAATCGAATCTTTGGTCGAGAAGATAAAAGCTGTAACAGCTTAGGATGTGGAAGGCGCGTTCATGCAATCACGTCAGAAAACATTGCGATGCGACTTGCAATACTAAGAGTTCGTAATGAGAACATTATGCCTGAACAGATTTACCCTGCAACCTCTTTCATGACCATCATTACACAACGAGAACTCGTAGAATCCCGTATCATTTGTCTGACGCTTGCATAGCAACCCTCAACTATGTACGCCCACTTGGCAATAGCTGGACAACAGGAACGGTACAACTGAACTTTCATAAATGAGTCTCGTTCATGCGAATACTGCATGCGACATTTGTGCATTAATTCTAAAGCAAACTGACAATCGGTAGTGTATGTTACACACCCAGCAACATCTAGTCAGTTTTACTTCCCTTGTTACGTAACGAGGATTCGGTGAGTATTCTCAGACACATAGTAAATTCTGAACTAGCAAACTAGCCGGATATTGTTACCCAGGTACAAAGCGTAACAAGCTCTCTTGCGGCATGTCTCTCTGCCTTTTTCCTGACGGCAGGATGATTCAGGTGCACGCCGCTCTCTTTCCCGGTGTTATCATCGCTGCCCTCGAGGACATGGCAGCGAAGCCAACGGAATCGTGATAATTTAAGGGTTTTTAGATCTGACACGCGCTCGTAAACCATACACGAAAGTAGAGAATACTTGCGGTGGAGGAGAATAAGCGTAGAAATCCGGGGATGCGTTTAGAAGGACGAGAGGAAGGATTTAAGTGACAAGACAAAGGAGAATCTTGCTTCCCCATAGCAGTTGGATTCCTCTAACGGTAATCGTACTTGAAGCGACGTTTAACGAAGATTCGGAAAAAGCTGCTTGAAAATTATTACGATGTCTTGCCACGGCAAGAAAAGCCGCGCGCTGATTTTTCTTAGGTCGCCAACGCATCGCTAGTACAAAGTGGGCGATGTGTGTTGTGCGTTTCTGTGTGGTTGGCAAAGCGTGGTGCATTTTGCCCTTCGGGATAACTGTAATCCCTATTCATTCAATTCTGCGTCACGGCGCATTAGCCGTACCGGCGGATGACAGGCTTACCAAATTGCACGCCTATTTTCAATTCTCATTACGCGCGTTACAATAAGTGATCCGGTGATATCTATCATTAGGCGCCAACACGAGAATGCCAGCACGATCACTCCCTCGGGGACCGAGAGGCCATCGCAAATCTGTGTTCCTGCCGTGGGCACCGGCAAGCAATCAATCATCAAGATTTGTAATTTTACGCATCGGCGCTTGTCCTTGATCAGTGATGCCAAATTAAATATCGTAGAAGATACGAAAGATAGAAAATCGATTTCTTTGTCAAGTTCTTTGTAATCTCAATAGTACGGTTGACGTTTGAATTATCTGATCTCAATCGATCCCATCGATTACATTTGATCCTCGTATGGTGGTAATGTCAAGACCCTCGTTAATTTGAGCCGACCGTGCTGAGTATGTTGAAGCAGACACTCGAGTCTAGCAACTAGTCTCCTTAACACGTGCATTCCAGGATCTCGAGAGTAGATCGTCCTGGCAGAGGTCAGACTGAGGAGTAGGTATCAGCGGGTTCCCTGACACCGAGCTAAATGGAGAACACCGAGGGGACGAATGAGTTCAAGTCCTCGAGGAGAGAACACGTTGCCCGCCACTCTTACGTGCCAATTACCCTCTGTGCTCCTCATCGTCCTTATCCAGAATTCCAAGCGACTGTGTATCCTTGTCGCCGTATCTTACGCCATTTGTCAGATTGCCCCTATTTCTCCCTTTCCTCTTCTACAAATAGCATAAGCTCAAGCTACAACGCTCATACTCGTGTACCTACATTAATACCCTTTGGATCATGTTATTACATACAGGTGTGCAATGTATTAAGAGAGTTTGTTTTCTCCTTCTCGTGGTGAATATACTCGTCCGAGTGAATTGAGAATGAACTGAGTCCACCAGGCAGGCCTGTCGAATTCTTCCAAATCAGAGATGCTGAGTAAGCAAGCATGTTCCTGGCACATGTCCATAGTTGTACACCGGTGGACAGGATAGCCGCACGGATGTATGCATCTGCTCTTTGCCGCTCTTTCTCTCTTTCTCTCTCTCTCTTAAGCGGCGAAGCTGCTCTCCGCAAAACAAGTGGTCTAGCCAGTCGAGCAAATTATCCACACTCATTCTGCCTGGCTATACTATACGTAGAGTCGTAGAGAGTAAGCGAAGAGAGAGCCAGGACGTCTTCATCGGACATCGGCAGGCTGCTCTTGAACGCTCCTTCCTTCGTTCCCTGCCACTGCTGCCGCGCACCATACATACTTAACTGTCTGTGTGCCGCATATACACACATACACACCGGTGCAAGCGATGCGGCAAATGCCGGGCGACCTGTCCCGTTGCTCAGCCAACTTCGATTTTTCCATCCTCACGCACGATCGGTCTGCTCGATAATTATCGATCTTCCCTGCATGCCCGCTTCGACTCCACGCGGCAACCACTCGATCCACCGACCTCCCCCCAACCGACCCTGACCTCAACATTTTACGTGATTGACCCACTAGAAGAGTTAATTTCATACCAACTCGACGACAGTTGTTGCTATCCTGCTTGGCATCGATTTAGACTTTTCACGATAAATGATATAGCAAATCCTGTTAAAGGAATCTGACGGAAGGACGCTGACAACGACGAATTAAAGAAGTTGACGATCTACTTGGCAAGCACCGTTAAGCAAGTTCAAGTAGCACCCGGAAATACGTATCTCTCTCTCGAGCCCATAACCAATAATAGCGGAAATCATTTGTTAGATCGCGGGGAGAGTCGCTCGATTCTCGAGAGTACCGATTGACGCGAGTAATCTGCCCGTGCAGAGTGGACGAAGCCAATGACAGGCGGTGCTTTCAGACGGTCTATGCTTTTGGTTCAAAGTTCGATCATATTTCCACGATGAAGAATGAGAGGGAGAAAGAAGAGAGACTGTTCTAAGAGAAAGAGAAGGAGAGCGATGTAGAAGGAGTGGTATTGGCAATGTAGACGGGGAAAGAAAGAGGAGGGAAAATCCCACGGGCCGTGGCTTCACGCGCCGATTTATCTGGCCGCGATCCTGTTATTCCTGCAGACGGCGATCTCACCCGCTGCTAGATAGCGTGATCACGGCGATAGTGTGACTCCTTTATGGCCACAATGCCGACCTTACCGCTTTTTGAATGTATGGCAACAGCCAAAGGATTCCTCTCTCCGGAAAGCATGCCAAATTGTAACGGTAAGCGCAGTCGGACTCTTTTCAATTTCAAGAGACTGATTTCATCGAAAGACACCCGTGTCGCACGCATGAGTTAAACGAGTCGAGGTATGATTGTCTGCTGGACGACCATCCTTTTCCTTGAGAACGCGCGCGCGCGCGCGCGCACGGGTTCCTGACATTCTTACTGACCAGGAAGGACTCGCCGCTGCTGCTGCTGCATGGAAACGCGACTCCGTCGAGAATATTATCACGGACTGCCAAGGAACAAGTCCTGGCTTGCAGTGCGCGTAATCGGCGCAACTTGTGTGTACATACCTGTTTCTGAATCTACGTGTCCGGCACTGGCTGAGAGAGAGAGAAAAAGAGAGACTAGCCCGATGGGATTTGTCGTAGCGTGAGCATGCCGTGCAGATTTTCCCTAGCGATCACGTTGATTGCCTGCTTAAGAACTGTTTGAGAGGTAAACCAGCGATATCGGAGCCAACTCACGGAAACGACTCTCCAAATCATTCTGTAGTATTCATAGCTGTCGTATGATTGCGTGTCCACCAACATGCAATATATCAGTGCAATAGTGATCTACTTAAAAAATCAGTTGATCCACCAACGAGAGAACTACTTGGTTCTCTTCCCTTTAATGTATTTGCGTGACATTGAAATGTTGGCGAATTACATGGTTTTAGACGACACCGGACGCGCTCTATGTAAATACGAGGAAATCAGTTTACATTCACTTATGTAATATATTCCTTGGACTCGATCGTTCTGCTATGTAATAAAAGGATCTCGCGTGAGTGATCGCTGGGAAACAAGTCCTGTTATGAGGCCCGAAGAGAGTCAGGCGTTCCTCGACGTCCCAATGCAGTGTGGGGAGTTGGCGGCGCGCGCGTGACTTTGGCAAAACCGGCGGCAGCGTATGAATTATTCCAGCAGCGGCGAGTACCGAAGCAAAATTTATAATTGCCAATTACCGCAGGCGATGAATTGCAAATATTGTCGTTGGTAAGGCAAGACATTTTATGCTTTCGCGAGAGAAGAAAAGAGTGGAGGATCGCTGAGAAGACAGAGCATGGACGTTGCGCGCTCGATGATAGAATGGAATTTCAATCTAGCCAAGCAAATGGAACATCGTGGTCCCTTAGCGTAAAGGTCACCAACCGATGTGTACGAGGTTGCTGGACAGTCTGATGATGTCGAGCTCGTAGCGGTCGGAGCGGTCGTTACCCAGGCTAAGAGGTTCGTCGTTATTGTGACCAAGCTAAGTGCCCTATATTCCATATAGTTCCTTCCAACAACCAGATTATGCACAAATACCAGTAGACGTCTCAACGACGACAGAACGCACTCACTCTAGCATGCTATTTACCTTCGACCAGCACAACTCCGCATTCTCAGTCTGTATCCTGCTTTCGACAAACGAGAAAATATGTGAACGCTCGATTTGCTTACGCAAATTTGCTGGAGGCTTGCTCTTTATATATCTTACTTGAAAGACTCGAGTCATACAGCTTGTTATACCATATATGTACTTACTTGCCATCTCTCCGGCATAGATAACCGTCCTTGTGCAATCTGCCTCGTTCTAATATTGCCAACTAACTGATATACCTGCTCGACGCAATGGGAGCGGCTTTCGTACAAACGAGCCAATGTCACCAACAAGCGAATGTTCCTTCCAAGAGGAAACATATTCGGATATTCTGCTTCGTAGCCATCAGTCATACATGCAAATCGTTTGAACTAATACCGAATGTCGTCGCCGGTATTGTTCTTCCATCATTATTCTCGCCACTTTCCTCGGTCGAGATGAATGCGTTCGTCGGTGTCCAAGGCTGTCTCCTCTCTCGGAACAAGAGTCAGGTGTGTCTTCACCTTGGCGTCTTCTTAAACGGCACAAAGGGGCCACTCAGACGTTAGGTGTTTTGCAAGTGCTTGAGAAGAAAGCAGACGGAATTATCGTGCGTATATCCTCGACAGCCACCGGGATTTTCGTGCATATGTATACTCATCTGTGAATACGAATCTCTCTCGCGCAATGTCTGAAACGTCAGGATTGCGTGAGAACTTTTCGAAACTTTTCCACGCGGAAAAGGCAACAATGAAATGGTGGCCAAATAATTGGCGGTGAGCAACGCAACGCATCGTTTCGTAATGCTTGAGAGTTCTTAGCAAAATGGAGATACACGTAGTATGTGCGTCTGAATCTGTACTAGATAGAGTCAGTAAGTCAGTCAGCGAAGCAGCTAGTCATTGAGGCGTGGGATTGAGTGGCGAGGTGCGACCGCCACTAATGAGACAGACACTCCGGCGACTTACGCAAAAGATAGTTAGCCTCGTTCATCCTGACGATTCTAACAATTGTCCTCCTTCGTGTCCTCGGTGAGAGTCCTTGCGGAGGCGTCACACCCTTGCGACATGACTCGCCTCCTGCAAACTGCAAACACCTCGCGATTCTAGTTGGATCTAGTCGATCTCTACCCACGTAGATTAAATTAGAAGTTGCCTATTGTCAACCCGCGCACACTCTTATATACCTTGAACGATTATGTGTCTCTTGAAACACGTTCGAGAGACATTTTGGCAGTGAAGAATCGTTGAATTAATAATAATACAGAATTGAAGGCAGTGAAAATGTACGCCTGACTGGAAAGAGTTTGGGCGAAGTGGAAAGGCTAACTGGCAGTCGCTTGATTCTCTCGTGTCCACTTTGCATAGTGCCGGCAGCACTCGAGTGGAATCCTCTCGGAAGTAATAGAGAGTCTCTGGTTGCGTCGGTTAACCGGTGCTTGATTATCCGGGGCGATGGGGGAATAATTAAGTTTCTGCGTGCGGAGCGTCCAACGAGGAGCATGTCAGCTCGCGCGCTTTCCCGTGGCAACAGGTGTCAGATCGATAGAATCTGGCAAGATGCGATATCTCGAGCTTCTCGCTCTTCCTCTTTCTCTCTCTCTTTCTTTCTATTTGCCATGCACGCCTGATTTCCCAGATGAACATTTCCTTCGTGCTAATCCTATGGGACAGGCTCGCATGAAAAACGAAGTGTCCTCTTTCCCACGACACATACCTTCCACTTCAACCTCGGCGCTCGAGACTGGCGGAATAATTTAACGCGCAAGTAAGTTTTCCACGTGCATCGGCACTACTCGAGACCGGTCACTGGCCTTGCGCGCGCTCGCTGTTTCTCAAATATAATTAATCTACCAGTGATTTTTCGACCGCAATAGAAACTGGTTCTACGTTGATCTTACAGCTTCGCACGCATTCCTCGAAATATCGCGCTCACGCCCCTCAGGAATTCGGTGTCACGATGAGAATACGTATGGCCGAGAGCAGATCGAAGGCCAAAGGGCAGCACGTTTCTCTCATTACGCTTCTCGCCGCTCTCTACCAATGTCCTAACTGTACAATGCACTCGCCCCGCCCGAGCACTCGCCACTGACAGCATCCTCACTATTTCTCCGCGTACTCATCCACAATACAATCGGCCGGTTCGATTGCATTGGCAATTCGCCGTCGAAATGTTCTTAAAATCGATTTCAAGTTGTCTTGGAATAGCTATGAGTCAATCATGATGATTTATGATCTTGAAAGTGGCAGGTGGTGCCTGAAGCTTCGTAAACTGTGCGAGGAATACTTGCGAGGAAGATGACCTGTGTACCGGTGGGCGAAAGAAAAATGTCATGTAATTAGTGGGACACTCAGCTGCAAAGGTGTATTGCACTCATTAGAATCGCATTACCAAGCTAGAGTTCAGTCGAGATAACATTCTCACAGGGTACTAGCATAAACTCGTGTCAACCGGTGCTATGAGTCGTCTTGTCATAATGTAATTAATGAATCCACTCCGGAGCATATTTCCCATCCAAGGGTAATGATAGTCCTATGTAATATAAATTTACAGTAAAATCATGTGACAGGATTTCTGGCTTGGAGACGCTTTGACTTATGACCTCTAAATGCAAAGTGAACTTCATGAAACACACATAAGAGAACCGAGAATTTTCGTCGACCGTGGATCTTATTGGAGCGCGCTATCAGAGCAAATGCCGTTTACCCAACTGTAGCGATTCGAGCGACGTTCACTTTCACGGTGCCACGTCCGATGCCAATCGTTGGCCATTTTTCACGTTGGCCCCAGTGTACATGTGGGATCTCGTTAGCAAAAAGCTGGGAGCAACGAATACGCGAGAGTACAGACGTGACTAATATCTACGTATGACATCATTGCAAGTTCGCGAGAGTTGCATCACCGAATCGATAAGAAACCAGTCGGAGAACAAGCATGGAAGGAGTGCAACGAAACTGAAATTATACGTATGTATGCTATCAATCGCAATTCTCTTTTAAGGTAAGAAGCCGTGGACATATCAGGCAAATGGCGGAGGTTTCTTTTGACAAAAGGTAAGCTTTCGATTTTCAAGCATAAAAAAGCATGATCATAGAAAATAGTGGGATCAGAGGGGAGAGTCTCTAATTGGCCGTGCAGGCTTCGTCTACGCAAAGCAGTTGATCATGATAATGACATTTACATAGGGCTGCCTATATAGGTTTGCGGAACTAGTCCGGACTAGAGCAAGCGTGCGCGCGCGGTTCCTTAACAAAACTAATCTCAATTAAGACTGAATCCGATAATGAGCCCGCTGGCTTGGCTATCGGGGGACTCCAAGGCACAAAGTACAAGCGGCCGCGCGCGCACTTATCTACTTTCACATTCCAGCGAGCGCGAAACGATTTGCCTTGGTGCTTTATTAACGGGCTTTAATTGCGAGTGCAACAACCCACCCCGACCGCCCGTATTTGGTGGCGATTAATCTCATTTGTCAGGACAACGCGCACTTCCTAGTACATCGTAGTCGTAACTGGCCATCCTGATATCCTGCGCGATATTACGCTTAACCACCGATGCCACAAAGCCTTAGAAGAGTGATCGCAATTGCGATTCCACTCTCGAACGGAGTGCGAGACTAACTCGCATTCATTCTTCCGACTTCCTGCGGCTTCTTCGCCTTAGATGCAACTGCGCCCGAATATCTTCAATCAATGCTTAAACGGTACGCGCAATCCTAATTTGCTCCTGTCGGTGTTGCGCTATAATCGGCGAGCAGCTTCGCCGCGCATCGGTTTTCTTCACCGTTGAGAAGAAGATTACTAGCACATCTTCCTACTCAACCATAACTCTAACTATTCAGACGCACTCGGATGATCTAGGAAGTTGATGCTGCAGTCATGCGTACATATTCCTCGTTCTTGAGTTAGAAAGATTTGTAATGTCTTCAAATGTCATAATTATAAAATGTAAATGACTATAGTCATCTTGTAAAGAAGGAAACGGGAATGGAAATAACTATTTTCAAATTTAAATTCGAATCTCCTTTTTCGAAAATTCCAAAAAACTATGGACCAATGAGACATTGGACACCCAGACGATTATTCTCGCAGACTCTTCTGGCATTCGTGTAAGCTGTAAGTCAAATTGGCTATAACGAGAGAATTTGAGCAAAAAGATGGGGTGGAGGCTCAACAGATTACGCCGAAAACCTCGCAAGAACCTACTGCGTCTTCCTGGAGGTCCCAGGATTAAAGTCCTTCCTCGCGCGCGCTTACCTGCAGCGACGTTGACCTTGCCTGTGATTTAACATGTCCGAGGAGATATTTACGAGCAGCATTAATTAGCCGTACCTGATTGCACTACCGGTAGAAGTGTCTTTCGCGTCATAAATATCGCGCAACCATGCGATCAGGCAAATTTGTGGAATATTCGAGCGAGTGAGAGAGAAAGGTAGAGCTGGAAAGGCCATGGGCCCACGATGCCCCTGGATGGTAGTTACTCACTGGTAGCAACCTCATAGGAAGATTAAGGGCTTATTACAAGTACTGGCCCAGGATTAATGAGCTGGGCAGCACGGGTTCGCTGCAACCGAGTTGCCGTCACAAATAAATTAGTTAGCTTCCGAGTACAACAAAAACGATCATTGCGTGGGCGTTCCAACTATTTATCATTCCTAATTTGAATCGCCGAGCTGTTTGGGCTCGCTCTAATTGCATCGTTAAGCCGACTATACCCTCACGCTTTTACCACCCTGCTACACTGAGTGAGCGGTGTTATTGATATAGTACAGATCCCACCGATATAAATTCTCAATCGAATTGGTTCTTTGATTGTACTTGATTTATGCTGCTTTGGCAATCGCTCGCCACTGATCACCGTTCACAAGTGTGATCGTCCCAAACGCTTGAGAGGTATTATATAAGGAAATACATGAAATTCATGAAATAAAGATACGAACATGTGAAATACACCTTTCACGTATGCAAAAATGATGAGAATGATGATGGTTTCCCTGGGCGTGGAAGGTAAGGTATTATTTTATAAAGGAAAGAGAAGGTGGACCATACCTTGGTCAATAATATTTTTCGAAAGCTATTATAAGAGAAGCGTGTGATTTGTTCATGTGGTTGGAAGGCAACGAGTGGGATCCACTTGTTAGAAGGTGAGAGTGGTAAAAACGGCCAATCTCGGTGTTATCCTATAAATCACTCGGCGGCCAGACGACCACCTACCAAATCGATGATCCCTCACACTATATTGCTATACAGAAATTAATCGATAATCTTGGCGGAGCGTCGACGTCTTTCTTTTTCTCTTGTGCGTTTCTTCGAAATCACGTGTCCGTGGAAGGAAAGTGAAGCTGCGTCTCCAGGAGACTCGTGTCACGTGCACGGCGAGATCGCACCTTGAAATAGTTGGTTCGCCAGTCGATGACCTTGCTGTGACCTTCCTTTGAATCAAATGACCCTGGCAACCTCGGCGGGTTGCGCGGCGACGAGCAGCGTTCTCCATTTCACGTTGAAGAAGCTCTCGCGCGAACGGCACCAATGCATACATGCACGCATGCACACCTATGTATGTATCCATATATATATATATATATATGCTAGCTGGTAGGTCGCGTTAAAGCCGAGGGAACGGAGAGAAGTGAGAGAAGGGTAGTAAAGCTGGATTTAATGAGCGGTTTCGCCTTTCGGCTGGCGCGATATACGCGCTGATCGGTCCTGGTAATTGGTATAATTGGTATCGGACGATCGACAGCTGATACTCGATCGCTTCCAAGGGTCGTCGCCTTTTGATACCTCGCGAAATTTATTCGAGAATGTCAATAATCGAACCCACCAAAATATACTAATTGTAGTAATGTATAATAAGGTTACATCATTACTGTCCATCTCCTTTGTGATGTCGATCCTGTACAGTTATTCCTCAAAGCAAGTTTACACTCGCTTACGAATTCTTGTTTCATTCAAGGCATACAAAAGAGCACTTACAAGTGCTCTTATTTCGATACCGGGAAGCTTCGTCAAAGAAGCACCCAGGCGAATGGTAATTTTTATGCCTTGAAAATATATTGCGGTACGATCCCACCGATATGATCCACCCTATCAAGCGAGTACTGAATATATATGCATCCGTACGTACGTACATGCGATGCACATTCGTGCTCGTCCCGTAATGACTAACCCTTCTTGCCGAACACCGCGGGCGATTCGAATGCAAAGACCTTCGTAAAGCCTGTGATACATTGCCAAACGATAAACGCTGCTCCAGAGGGCTACAGCGAGAACAAGTACGAAAGGTAGAGGGAGAGAGAGGACAGTTTTACGACTTACCACGAAACAAGCCCCTACGATATCCCCTTGTCTCGGGGGCGTAGAACTGCCCGTATGCATGTATGCGTACACCTACAGCCGTGCTGTGATCCTAAGTGCTCTCCGCTCGCCCTGATCTTATAACGATGTTGATAAGACTGCCTTGCCTCGGCTCTTTATGGTAGCGCGGATCTCGGCGAAACTTTCGAAGAATGTGGGCCGGCGGCCGCGCAAAATGTACGTCTACAAGAAGCTGGCAATGAGAGCGAGTGAACTTGAACGGAATTTGTTGCGTGCCACGACGAGCGTCGATAACCGACCTCGTTTTATATATTTACCATGCGAACGACATGGATTTGGCAGAAAGGAGAATAAGTGCGGCATGAAAAATGAGAATTCCCAGGCGCGCACTGGGCGAGAAGTTGAGATACTTACTGGCTGGATGTTTCGCTCATGGTGGTTGCTTACCATAGAGCCGTGGACAGGTTTTGTTTCACAATCTGGCTAAGATCGTGATCTCCCTGGCGCGCGCTCGCGCGCTCGCTCTGCTCTCTCGTTCGACTTTCCATTTCGCTCGACAGAGCATGCACATAATACATTAAGGCCGCTGTGTGCTCGCTGTTCGCGGCTTTTAAGGGGCTGATTATGCATGCGTTCGCATGCTCGCCTCTCTCGATTCGTACATGCGCAGGCCACGGGGCCTTAGCCGACTTTTGTAGCCGAGCGTTAATCACACGCGGAAGGATGAGCAAAAAGTATTTACGCGGCCAAGCTCGAGGAGTTTTAGCTGTGTGCTTATCGGTGTGCGTGTGGATGTGTGTGCGTGTCTAGATGGCTCGGGAACGACGGACTATCGATCCAGCAGGCTGATTATAAGTTGAATAATCGATTATATTTGGTAAAACATTTACAAGGTAATAAGATTTTTTTCATTCAACGTGTGTTACATTTACAGGCAAGGCATCGTCAAAGACCGTACCAACTCTACAATAATTGTAGTAATGTATAAGGTTACTTATAAGAAAAGTATGTACCATCAAATTATCTTTATCGAGTTACTAGTTGAATATTAATATTATGGTAGTACTACTCTTATTACGTTTTTTTATCTCATCGTCTCAGGAACAAATACATATCTTCTTTTTTTGCCCTTTAATCAATATACATCGATTCGTGATTACATGAACGGTAGAACTGCACCCCGCGCAGGCGGAAATTAAGGTACGGACACTTTCGAAATGTCTTCACACCGTAGCATGAAGAACGGAACGAAATGAACTGCACTTGAGAATCGCGCATGTTCTCTGCCACACCCCTGTTACAATTACGCGCATCACCCCCCTCGTCTTCTTCGTCTTTCCCTTTTCCTTTTTAAATTCTCTCACCAGGCGTATCGTGGATTTATATTGGACTCAACTGGCAAAACAAGAGACCCTCTCAATCAAATGAGAAAACTCTTCAGAAGCTCGATTATTATGATTATTATAGAGAGAACGTCGTCGACGTGGCTTAAATCGTAGTTGGCTCTGTTTATTGTGATGGCCAGAGGTGAGAAAATCTAGTGCGAAACGGAAATCCGGCACGTGTAGTATGTCTCTTTGCGTATGTATGCTGCCTGTATGTGTGTATGGTATATCTGAGTGTATTTCGCAATGTGTTATGTGTAAATGCTCTATACTACAGTAATTAGATATGACACCGTAATGAGTTTGTAACATTCATGAACGTGGGGCGTCCGAGTAAAATGAAAATCCGGAGGGTGAATTTACGATAATGTTTCTATTTATCCACGCAGAGAGAGAGTGTAAGAGAGAGACAGAGAGAGAGAGAGAGAAAAGTAGTAGTAGCTGTAGGACTATTGCACTATACCGATTTCCGATACCTGTTCAGGGACATTATCAACTAGTCAGCAGTTATAGAATCTATTGTGACATTACCATTTCACGAATATTTAATTACTTTATCATAGCTTAGATTGCCGACCGTCGGACTATTTCGACTGAAGGGATCTATCGCCAGACACCTGCCTTTTCTTCTTCAGAGAAGCGGTATCACGATACTGATTCGTTCAGACACAAGCACAGTACGCCATGTAACGTGTTTACAAAATACAGAAAAGGAAAAAGGAAGAACGACTTTGCGTTTCGTGCACCAGGAAAAGTCGTTATTCTTGTGTGAAACCTACGAAAGCTCATCTCACACTTTGTTTTTCTGACCGACTTCCTCCCTCCCCTGATGGAATGTTTCTCTGTGTTTTGGAGTTCAGTCATGATGATCATCCACATAAACATATTTTACAATCATATATATCGCGTTTATATATATATATATATAATTTTTATATATAATTCTCTGTTCGCATCTCGTTAAAAGCAACTGAATATCCGTAATCTGTACGTGAGAGTTACGGAGACGCGTGTGTATAAACTATGTACAAAACAACGAGAAAATAGAATTAACGCGCGAGAACTACACGTAGAGGGCAGCCGCTTGTTGGTCATTGGCTGCCCCTAACGCTCGCGATAGAATAATCATAGAATAATAACGTAATAATCGTAATAGACAGGATAATAATAAGGATGGAGCTGAAGACGTTCTGTCTGGCAACCTACTGCCGCGTATCCTAAATCGCGCACGATTGAACGAACGAATCAATAAAAATGACTTGCTGCTCCAACGAGAGAGACTTAGAAAATAAAGAGAAAATAGTAAATAAACCTGTCTCTATAGCGCTACGTGTATATTATCATTAATCAGTGTTCTTTGGTAACACAGTGGATGCGTCCGGAGACCACAAATACGGTTTCGACGTATTGTCCGATCGTGACAAGATGGTCCCGATAAATATACATAATTGAAGTACTATGCTCTGACCTCTCGACTTGGCCCTGCAGTTGGCTACACGCCTTCGCATTGTACAATGATCAGAAATGGAGACCTCCGAATGACGAGATCAGCTTGCATCAGTTGCATCGTCGGTATAAAAAAAAATCCATCTTGTCCTGCGACCTACATATGTCTATATACAAATATCTATGCGCGTGAACATTTTGCATATGCGGATATCTTTGTACAGGTATGACTGTTGCAATTCATTCTTCGTGAAATCACAAATCACATTTTTCCTGATCGACGTGAACCATTTTCCACATCCATACATCGTTTTTTCAGTGTCTCGATTCGTTCCTGCATTCTTTTTTCAGTATTTTTTTCTTCGAAAGAGCCAAAAAATGTGCGTCGGACGATTGTGACATAACATCGTACGGACTCGTATTATACGTTATCTAATTTCGTATGTACACAACGACAACATACAAGAATCGGCGGGGTCCATGCTAAATTGGTACCCGCACGCGTTCAAGCCGCTCGAGGAAAAGTCTGAGCTTTATATATTTATATGTATATCGCAATATTTCCGCTGAATTCGAAGCTATGAAATCGATAAGAAAAAATGCAAGTGCGTGATGTGACTCCTCGTGTACGCTATAATCGAGGAGGCACCGCGGGACGCTAATGCGTACCCTGTACCCTATAAGTAACGATCGTTGTAATCAGGAATTTGTATCGTTCTTTTTTGCGTTTCATTAGAAAATACTAGTACTTTCAAACAACCATAGATTTCCGTCCCGGTTTTCCATTCCCACCACAGTTTCAACACTCTCACGTCACGTTCACGCACTCACACTCGTGCACACTTGTCGCCCTTAAGCTTAATAATAATTAAGTAAATATCTGTAGTTCCTCTCTATTTACACCCTGTTTGAATAATTTCCTTAAGCCTAGGCATTACGACTTTCGCGCCCTGACAACTTTCCGAGCGCGCTTTAAGTGCGCACGACTGACTCGTGCGCGGAACTCTGTTCTCGGCTTTGACCGGATGCCACAACAACAAATAAATGCGCTCCTAAGATCGCTTACGCACTTCCGCACAGAATTTTCCATCTTATCTGCCGATACATATATTCCTCCATCGAGCATCACGCTTCGGTTAACACAATTCGTCTGCCAAGAGTCGTCGCAGGATCATTTCAGTTCTGTAGCAATGAAGGATAACAGAAATTCTTTACCGACCACCGATAGCCGATGCCGTGCCAAGGTAAGCCTGAAGAAGTTGAACAGCCTTGGCACAAGGCGGTGTTCAAAGCTCGTTCTTTTCTTTTTGAACCAAAAAAGCGCTACTTCGTGGCAAACGCTAAACCCATCACTCCCATCGGTATTCCTTTGGGTGTAACCAGCCGAATTATTCAGGACTGGTCGCGTACATGTAGCTCTAGGGTTGCTGGAGCAATAATTGTTCAAGCTCATCGGCCGACCTTAACAGGAAAGCCGCCGATTCCCGATATCCAGTTATCAATTGCTTGACGGCTGTCATCTCTGTGGCATTTAGCTTGTGACTGAGCAAAGGCTTCGTGTTCTTCATACTCAGATCTGTCGGTCCTGCAAATCAAATCAATGGCAATTAGAAACTGACAAAAGCATACCTTGATACAAGCAGAAGCACCTTGCAAAATCCCATATAAAATCAGTAATATACATTGCGGCGAAGGTGGGAGGTGTTGAAGGAATTTAGAGATGTACAAGAATATAGTTTTGACACGAAAATACTCAAATGAAAAACAGAAGTAGTAGCGTTTGAGCATCGGGGAAAAGCGAAACTTAAGGACACCAATAAGGATTATTACTTTGTGTACCGTTGCTTAGGAGTCCCGAAGTGAAGCTCTGTGTCGGGTAGAATCCTGCTGACAGGGTCGGTGGTACCGTTGTGGGGCCGGCACGCTGGAACGCCTGGCTGAAGTTCGGCCTGTACATCGCTGTCGGTGCACCGCCGCTGGCAACACCATTAACCGCCGACGAGCTGACTATCGTCGCCTGGCTGAAAAACGCCATTCAGATCCGTGTTATTGATTAGCCCGGCATCGATTATCCGCACTTCTATTAGCGCGCGCCCGTCACACGCCCGGGGCTGTCCCTCTGCTACCACCACCACCTCCCCCCACCGTCCCCCCCTCACGCATTCGCCTTGACTGTCTCTCCTCATCATTTTTATTCTGTGATCTTTGACCGAGCAGTCGCGCGTGACCATGCTCTTTATCTGAACGGAGAGCAAAGTAGCGAGGAGCGCGAGCTGCCGATGAATGAAGGATCACGAATGAAACAATCACGAGCGTTCGGTAGGAGATTGATCGCGCGCGGTTTCTCCTGTCATAGGTGGATAGAGGAGGCGAGGGACGTCTCCACTTATTGTCGTGGCTGGAACTTTGCGGTGAAGCAAATTTACTATTCATTTCGCTGTGCACTCCAGACGAGAATGACAACTCTATAGAGTATACATGATAGGGCTGATCGATCGGGCCACTTGCTCTAACTGGCATTAGCCGGAACTCTTAGGCGTAAACTGAGTGGAGTGGTTGTATCTTTGGTGGTATGGGAGGACTCGTGAAAGAGACGGCAATCGTTTCGATTGGTGATGAGCGTCACGTAGCATTTGCGTTTGTAGACGACGCCTCGACACTATCGAATAATCGATCTCCATAACTAGTTCATCGTACTGACCTCATGAGACCCTTGTTGTCCGCCGGTGTGAGTAACTTCGACGCGGGTGCGAGCGACAGTGGAGTAGAGGAGAGGGTACTGCTCGGTAAGTTTGCCAAACTGGTTAACGGTGCCAGGGATGTTAGCGATGCTGGTGGCGTGTCCTCCCTCTTGCCCGGAAGTGACTTCACTGGTGTACTCGAAAAGTGGTCCAAGGATGACCGAACGTCCGTTTGCTGCAATGAACCGCTCACCTTAATAACACTTCATAGGACATTCCACTAACAAATACATCACTTCACATTACTCAAGCCTCTCTCAAGCTAAGATAACTTTGTCAAAGGTTCTCATACGGAACCTCGAACACTATTTATAGAACTACTATACAGAACTATTCTCACGCGGGACATTGCTAAAAGACGAATCTAGAAGTAATCCCGAGGAACTCGTTGTTGACTGTTCCAATTTGTGCGGAACTCCTGCCCTCACATGTCGTGCGCGAGATGCGTTTATCACGCGCTCCGGATTTTTCGACATTTTGACCGAGTTTCCGCGCCGGCAGCTAGGAATAGGATCTACGCAATTGTCGCACCGAGCGTATCAAAATTAAAATGAGGAATCTGCAGGTCGGCGACGCGATAAGTGGAGGCAACAGTAGATCGCTAGTAAGCGAGCGCTGAGATCGACGAGAGTAAAAACCACGTGGTGGCTGGGTTACAAAGTAGTGGTGCGTGCGGCTCGCATACCTGCTGCAGTTGCACGCGCTCGTACACCTGTTTGTGAACAACCCTCAGGTTCTTTTTCCTCATCTTCGAACTGGGGTTATCCTCTCTCCCTCCCTCCCTCCCTCTCTCGCTCTCTTACACACACACACACACACACACTCTGACTCTCACGCGCACAGGACCGAGCTATCAATATACATATCAGTAGGCAAACGACGATAGCGTTAGGTGGCTGCGGAAGCGAACACTCTCCCGAGCATCACGAGCGAGGGCAAAGCAGCATGCCGAAGGCCGAGCGCGCGCGACAAACGAGATCATCCAGGCCGATCCGTAGTGCGAGTTCGACTATCGTTCACTTCCACATTCTTATTAATTATAAATGCGCAGGGTGCGTGCGTGCGTCTACCGCGGGGGAGCTCGCCGCTTCTCGCTCCTCTTCTTTCACTGGCACATCCGGCCCTCGCGTGCCGGTCCGCCCGCCCGCCCGCCTGTTCTCTATTGCGATTCACCGAGCCGATAACAATACAACGTGCCGCGCACAAATACACCCGTTCTTCCCCCGCCGGCAGTCGTGTTGTTGTCTCTCGCGAGCACGATGAAATCGGTCGGTCCGGAGGAGGAGGCACGAGGCAAAAATACGGGCACACGGTGGCGGCGCCCGAAAGAAGAGGAACGGTATGGCACGGCACGACGTTGATGGGTGGAGGGAGAAGGGGGGATCGCGAGAGAGGAAAGAAAGACGGGGGCCAGATGTGCCACGCAGGAGAAGATCAAGCCTTCTCTTCCTCTCTAGTTCTCTCTATCTGTCTAATTGTAAGCGAGGAAGCTCAGGAGGAAATTAATTCGAGGAAAAAGGAGAGCGAGGGGAGCGAGTGTGCGGGGGCGGACCAAGGGGCGGGAGAGCCGAGAAAGAAGTGTTTCCAACGAAGGAACCGACGACTCGACGACGACGACGACGAGCGAGCGAAGAACCGTGCGATGAGAGAAGGCACCGAGGGAAGAAACAAAGAAAGAAAAAGGGATAGAAAGAAGGGAGGAGAGATACGGAGCACCGGAGAGGAGCTCAGCCGAAGGAGGGATCCCGACAGCACTCCCGAGGCACGGAGGAATGAAATCTTTGAGAGCGAGGAGAGCAGCGGATGTAGGGAGGTGTTTTTATGAAAGGCGAGCAGTGTGCGTTGACGTCAATTATATAGGTGGCCACGGCAGATAGCCGTGGTCCGTGCACGAACCCCGGCGTATATAAAGGTCTTCTCCTTAATGGGTTAGGTTTAGGTCGCCAGAGAGGTTATCGGCTCTCTTTCTCTCTTTCCCTCTTTCTCTCCTTCCTCGTCCACTCCGTGCCACACTACTACCCACTCGTCGTGTCCTCCCTCGCTACCTCTGTATCTCGCTCCACTCTCCTCGGCAGGGATTTTCAAAGTAGATAAGTCGAGACCGAGGGAGAGAGAGAGAGAGGGAAAGAGAGGGAATGCTTTCTCTGCCGCGATGAGAGAGGAGCCGACTCCCAGCATCGCCGCATCGCCTAACCGAGAGCGAAAGGGGGAAAGACCAACTGAGAGAGTGCAGGACAGAGAGTGTGGATGTCGGGTCAGTGTTCACGGGAGACGGACCTGCCGAGGAATCGAGAAAGGAGAGAGAGAAGAGCAAGAGGAAGGCGAGCGCGGATTAGGTGTGCCAAGGCGCGCGGTGCATTGTGCGAAATTGGATGGGCTCGAGCTCTGCCGCCTACACCTCGCACTCCAAACATACCGAGGGGAATTCGTTACCATTCCTGCCTTTTTCCTGCGACTTCCTCGCCCTCACCCGGTTAACGAACTCTACTCTCTTCTCCGCGCAACCGCCGAATAACGTTACGATACAAATTGGATTCCAAAGCTCTTCGAACTCGCATTGCGCAACGCTCCGAATTACCGGAATGATGCCTCCCTCATTTTAGAAGCATCGCTTGCCTCCATACTTGCAGTAATCCAATCGCACGTCGCTCGATCACGCGCCGGCACTTACTTCAAGCGCAGCATTCAAGGATCCCGTGGAGAAAGATAGAGAAGGAGAGAGAGAGAGAGAGAGAGAGAGAGAGAGAGAGAGAGAAGTTTCTAAACGACGTATCTCGTAACACTGCCCCTTTTGATCGTAGCACAGTGTGA
The DNA here is from genome assembly GCA_964023945.1 of Ectemnius cavifrons. Taxonomy (NCBI): domain Eukaryota; kingdom Metazoa; phylum Arthropoda; class Insecta; order Hymenoptera; family Crabronidae; genus Ectemnius; species Ectemnius cavifrons. The sequence goes on from OZ030375.1 coordinate 5,100,186, forward strand.
GCGATCTGTGCGAGCATCAGTCACCTCCTTTTCTCTATTCGCGTGTGTACCAGATTCTAGCTGTACCGAATAAATTCAATGTTCGCCAAGGCATAGCCAGCGGCACGAAATCGATTTATCAGACGCAACTAGTAGGAGCCCGAAGCAATTCTCCTCCCTCTCCTTCGTGGAGATTCGATGAAACGAGAGAGTAGAAATTCACGTGGGGATCTCTTCACTCTCTGGGAAACAGATTTATGTGCGCAAAAAAAAAAATCTGATCTTTCGGTGAGAAGGCGGTCGGTCGATTTTCATAAGTGGTCGAGAACCCGGTCGTGCGTAGAGGCTCAGTCGGTGAGGAGTGTGGCGGTAGTCTGTAGACGATGAGTCTGTATGTTGCATCAGAGTGGGAGAGGTGCGCGACCCACGGGTTATCAGTGGTCTCTCTCTACCTATATCAATCCTAGCTCTTCTCGTTCACACATCTCTCACTTGGAACGGTTGCGCAGGAGCCCGCGCTTGGAGGAGGAAGCCGCCGACCGTCGCTCTCTACGATTTCCAACCGCGATAATTATGTACTCGATCGCCTGGTAATTACCGCAATATTTATTGAGTTTCGCGCTATTTGGAATACTAACACATCGTCGCGGTGCTCGCGCGGCAATCGATTCAGGCTGCCTCGTGTTTTTTTTTATTTTTTTTTGCGAACACGCGGTTGGTCTCGCATGCGCTTGCATATGTCGGCGATGAGCTCGCGCTTTAGCACCGCTATCGGCACCGCTTTGTTACTCGTAATACTCTTGCCGTGTAGCAAAGGTTTCGATTTATCACCCTCAGCCGAGCAGTCCCTCTCACAGAATTTCATAATTCCAGCTCATCATCGGAGAGCGCTGTAGTTTGAGATATAACGAAAGAGTGGTGTTATATTGTATTTCTAATTTCACTTACCGTTGCGGCCGGGAGAGTTGGCATCGGCTGTGAGACTGGTTCCAAGCCGATTCTCATGCGCTTCGCGTTTTCGCTCTCGTTCTCGCAGGCAGTTGCCAAAATCTGTTCGGCCTGCACGGAGGTCAAGTGTGCCGGTGTGGGCCTCGCCTGAAAGAAGAAATGTGTTTGTCACGTGAGCAAGCGGGACGCGCTGATGCCATGCCGAAAGAGCACACCGAGAAGCCCCTGACTCAGAGCCGAGGAATTCTCGTACTTTCGCGGCGATCGCACGGGATTAAGGAAGCGGCTAAAATAAGTCGGGCTGAGTTACGCTCGCCCGTAGCATGAGCTCATCAATAGCGGAGGACAAAGAACGTTGGTGTAGAAAGACTGACTCTGCGAGCCTCGAGTGAAATGGCAGACAGTAATCAGAGACTTAGCGTACACCAAGCGAAAAGTCGAGAGAAACTTACCGCGTCCCAAGGCGCACCCTCCTTGCCCCGCTTATTCCGTCGACAGCTCTTCAGGTACGTTCTGATCCTCTTTCTGGCTCGATCAGCGAACTCCGGGAATTGCCTGGTGCAGCTGTCTATGATCGCTTGTATCTTCTCCTTGGGCTGCTTGGAGATCGGCACGATGCGGTCTAGGTTCTCGTCGACGAACAGCCTCACGAACATCTGCGGTAAGACCGGCGGGCGACCGTGAGCGAATGAATTAAGCGCTGGGGCTCCTCCTCGTATACTTCAGTAGCTGGCTCGGGTGTGCTCGAGGAATTAAGAATTTCGCAGTGGTGGGGCAGCGCTACCGGGGCTCTATTAAACTAATTGTAATTAATTAAGATGCTACTCTCGCTAGCTCGCTACCAGCACACAGCGGCACCAGCGGTAGTAAGTAGCAGCAGGCGCGCTTCTGCTCCTCCTCGGGGCGAACATCCGGGGCCGCGAGTATTTCAGGTTGCCCCGATGAGAAAAGGGGGTAGCGAGACTAGAATCACGGTAAGAGAGGCAGAGAACCGACGCGCTCCTGTTGCGAGGCCGCCTCGCCAACCTTCTCATGAAACTTTACGATAATTAAGGTTTTTCGGGAAAAAGCCTGCGCCAGTAATGCCGCATGCTGTTGCTGCCGCTGCTACTCCTCTCACTACTACTACAACCAGGCTTCCACTCCCGTTTTTTCTGCTCTCGTTTTTCCCGAGGCCGTTTCAGGGCGCGAACAACTTCGCCGCTTTTTAAGTGGTCACGACAACTCGCTTGTATATTGATACCTCCACTGAACTCACATGTTCTATTTAGCATCTGTAGCTACCCTGTAAAACTAGACCACGCAACATTTGCCGAGGACTTCCTGGCGTGGGACAAAAAAAAACCTTTAAACACTCTTTACAATCCACCGGTTTAACTTGTGTGGAAGGTACTCAAAAGCGCAGCAGTATGTTAATACGAAGACGGGTGCAGCGATACGATTTCTAGTTGGAGTAGGTTGGGGAGTGCGAGGGAAAGTCTGCAGTCGAAGGAGCGCACGGTGGACTTACGTTGAATGCCTTGAGGCGTTCTGGGTCGTGATGTCTAGGGTCCAGCCTCTCGTCGGCGTCCTCATCATCATCATCCTCGTCTTCTTTGTTGCCACTGCTGCTGGTCTCGTCATGAGCACTTCCCGTGCCTTCGCCACCGGGCGGGCTGGACTCGCGATCTCGGTCCGAGCGTGAAGGCGTAACCGAGGATGCCGGCGGTGGTGTCTTCTTCAAACCCATCGCGTACGAAGCCCACAGGGATGCCATGTCCTCGCTTCCAACGCCAGCCACCGCACCCAAGTTGGGTACGGTACCCGACGGCATGTCCACCAGGTCCGACGAACCGTTTCTCGAATCTGCAAGAGTTTAAATAACGCATTTCTATCATAATTTTGAATGATCAATCTCGGATCAAGGTGAGAAGATAATCATTGTCGACTATATACTATTTTTCTTTGATTTCCATGACTGGAAGAAAGAATGTTGAGTCTTTTTCTTCCCACGGTCAGAGAAACTTTATTGGAGCAGCGGGAGTCCCAGGACACGTGGGTGGCATTTATGCTGCTAATATAGAACGGCCAAACGTAAAGAACACCTTACGATCGCGTGACCTCTCTCATTGGGGGTGATCGAGAAAGAGGAGGTAGTGTGTTTCGTAAGCGGTTCGTTCTCGCCGTAGGTACCTGTAAGTTGCCGGACGGGTAGCGGCGCACGTGAACGGACTCGATAAAAAGTCAACGTTCGTTAGACAAAGGATAATTGACTCGTGGTAAGCTGGGGGAATGCCTGCGAGCTAAACTGTGCCGTAGGGGCCTTGGTTGCACCTCGCGTAGGCGATACCTATGCGGAATACTAGCTTTGAAGCTAGAGTTTGCTCGCTCACTAGTTCTATGCTCGATGCAATTAGATCATTTGATGAGGGAGTATTCGATGGGCATAAGGGCGAGGTATTCAATCAATTGTCATCGATGATCGAAGTTGAGCGAATAGCCAGGACGTGTCTGGTTGGATATGAGTGGGAGATAGTCTAGGGCTCCCGTCAGAGGGATCCTTTTTCTAGAGAGAACCGTTCGACCTGTTTCCAAAACCCGTAATAACTCGAGGCAGACTTCTTACGCGAGGTGCAAGAAGGGGCCACGGTCTTCCACCGTGGCACGATCTCGGTAGAGAGAATGTACGGTAAAGGTGCTTTCACGAGGATGTCGGCGAGGACAGGTACAAGTCGGAGCAGCGAGAGGCTTCACGTGTGTACGTGTGAGTCGACGAAGTGTGGATTGTGGGTAGAGGGAGTGCCGCAGGGGAACCGTAAAGAGGCTAGCTGCCTCGCGGATTTCTGCCAGTGCCGAGCCGCAGTCTCGATTGGAGTCGAATAGCACCGCGAATAGAGACTTTCTACAGTAAACTTTTATAGCCTGTCCGAAAAACCCGGCGAATTCTATCCCACGCCAAATCTACTTCCGGCCGAGCCAGTCTTTTGGCATTTCACTCACCAGTCCCTGAGATGCTCCGCACTCCTTTGCGCAATAATAATACAACTCATTAGTGAACACAAGCCACGGTGTAATAATCCATTCAACGATCCCCTTTCTGCGAACTGGCTCGACCAGCTTGGGAAGGACCGAAATCTCGAAATCGGCTTTGCGCGATAATAAAAGATGAAAGAGAGAGAGAGAGATAGAGAGCCGGGCGCCATACGGAGATTCACCCCTGGGCGTCTATGCGGATGATTCTAATTCTGCGTTCAATGATCGCGTGCATCCTTCCAGGAAGATTCCGGTAGAACCAGTAATTGAACGCGCTAGTATTAGACGAGCCAGGAAACTGGACCCTCGGCCAGGAGGCGTGCTGGCGATGCGGCAACGCGCTTCCTCCTCCTCCCGTTCCCTCTTTCTGCCGAGTTCCCGGGACCCGAAGGTTGGTGCACCTCGGTTCTTGCGCTCTTATGTACCCGCTCTGGCACATCGCGCGCGTACATGTAGCTACATATACAGACTTCTAAAAGTATGTGTACGCGCTAGCTTGCACATACGAGGTACTGCCGGGGGTACGCCGGTACATCGAACGAGCAAGTAAGGGTTTCTGGCCTCCGGCGAGCGGATGCCGGTATTGCTGAAGGAGAGTAGAGAGAAGCAGAGGTGCGGCGCAGAGGAGATAGAGAATACATATAAGCCCTGGTGGCTAGGTTGCCCGGCTAGAAAGCCGGTTACCAATCCCAATCCCACCGCCAGCCAGCCAAGCCAGCCAGTACCAGCACCGTTCCTGAACTCGACTCTGGTGTTGGCCGTCGGCCTGAACCTGAAATCAGTCGATGCTGCTGCTGCTGGTACTGGTGTGCCGGTGGAACCAAGGTGGCTTGGTGTCAGTGCCGGCCCCAGTGGCAGCCGCCACCCCACCCGGCAGTTCGTCCTCTCCTCATTCTTTCGACCTCTCTTCCCGCAAAAGGAAACTAATACCCGATGCGACTCTCTGCTAGGCCGAGCAGCCACTTCCTCTTTTTCTATGTAATGCGCTCTATGTGCCGGTGCAACAAAATTCGCAGACAAGCCACGTACGCCCACGGCCTCCTCCTCCTCCTCCTCCTCCTACTCCTCCTCGCCATCCTCGTTCCATACGCTAAAGCCGCCTAGTCCTCGTCTCTATGAAAGCTGACTGCTGCGGCAGCGACTGCCTCTACTACAGCCAAGCCGCTCTCCCACATCCCTGAATGCCAGCGGCACTTCTACAGTTAACGTGCAATCACCCGCCACGGACGAAGACGTATTATCCTGTCCCTCATAAATGTCGCTGTCTCCTCAGTGAAACGTCACAGACACGCCGGCACGGGATGCGAGCCTGCTCTATTTAGGAATTCGGAAGCTTCGGGTCGTCCTGACTATACCTATCACTCCTTTATCATTCCATTCAACTATTCAGAACTAAGCAGTGAGTCGCGATGAAAAATAATGTTGTGAATGGGTTAAATAGTTGTTCCGAAGGATGCTCGAAGGAATAGCGAAGAGCAAATTATGAAGCAATTCTTGGCCCTTTTATGAGAGTAATATAAAAGAATGGAATCTACGCTAACTCTTAATATCTTCGTGGACACGATTAAACTCTCGCCTGTAGATTGTTCTCACCTTCTAATTCCTTTGACAAGACTATAAGGAAGGAAAGTATCCAATTCGTTTGCGGAGCACTTAAGTAGAACTCCGTGGAGAAGCGATATTATAAAGTGGATGATTCGAGTGATACACTCGGGGCTTGTAAATCTTTCTCTCTCTCTTCTGAAGGATAAATACCGTGATAGGATAGTTCGTGTGTATACCAGGCAAGATGACATCCAGATGTGAAGAGATTCATTAGCAAAAAGAAGTCACGCCTCTATCAAGATCTCGAGGTGGAAAGACCCGTTCTCCCATCAGAAAGCCGCGTGCGCTCTCGGTGCTCTTAACAAGAAGAAGATGTCCCACGAGGATCGTGACACTTCGACTAATCATCGTGCGGGAAAATCAACGAAAGTGTCATTGATCTCGTGTCACGCATCTAGTTTTTCTTTTTCTCTTCGACTCTCTTAAATATCACTGGCAATTAACGAGTATATTTTATCAAACTTTTGGTAGAACTGACAAGGCTGCTATTTTTTCTGCCGAGAATCATGCACGCTCATGAATATCATTGCAGGCTAGAATTCCCAAGTCGCCGCATTTCTCGGGGACAAGTGTCGCATTCGCGAAAAATGTGAACGCGCCAAGAAGCCAGGAGACTCTCCTCGCTGGATCCGATCCAGCATCTTGCCGGTGATGCTGGGTGTAGCACTGCACACGTGCTATCTACCTTGCGCATCGGCTTGAGAAACGGATAAGGAAAGAGGCAAGCCCGACGCTTACGTCTCCACGCGTCCTCTCCACAAATGTCACTGACCATTAAGGAAGAGTTTTCTCAGCGTCCAAGATCGAAACTCTGATATTCGTAAGCGCTGCACCAAAAAAAAGCGACTCATCTTTCTCTGACCACCTAGCGCAAACGACGCAGTACTATCACACTGAGTCGTTTCACGAAATTGTCTACCGGATGATACTCCGTTCGAGAATATCAGTGCCAAGCGAATAATTCACACTGGCATTCGGAAGAGCAGGAGGCACGACTCGTTTGTCCAGTACCAGTTATTTCCTGCCGCTCTTCCTCGCGCAATCCTAGTAGGGTGATGCCAATAAGAAAGGTTCATTACCACAAAAATTCTACTCTCCTAGTCATGAGCACCCCGAAGCTACGTTAGAAAGAGATAGCGGTCGTACACTTTTCTCCAACCTGTATCACTTATTACTTCGACCAAGCACACACAATATTGTGATGTGCAAATATCAGTACGACCCATTCGCAAAGCAAGGAACGCACGCCTCTTGATTTACATAGGAGTTAACAAACTTGACTATTGAAAAAAGCGTGCTGCTTGCACGCTTTCCAAGTATCCTCGTGAGTATTGTATCAGATCGAGAGGTAAGATACTACGATCTCCAAAGTATGATTCATATTCCATATGAACTGCAGTATCGGGCAAGCTTTACCGCCAGCCTCATCACTGTCAGAATGATCTTTTCTCTCGTCGCAAGATAATCCGCTCTTTGAAAGTTCGCAAATACATTCGTGGAGAGTGCGCCATTAGGAAGCGCTAATCAGCTGCGGTGGCAGAAGGTAGTAAAACGAGGTGAAATGTTGCCTGGCCCTTTGCCTTCTCGCGCATGCAGGATGCGCGCTCTGCGCTGCGTTGCGTTTGCGTGTCGATCGCAGAGGGGCAGCGGTTTATCGCCGAGTCAATTTGCGAAACGTTCCGCTCTCTCTCCCTTTCGAGGGAGGATCGAAGAGGTACCGCATGAAATGCAAAATCTATACGGCGGACGTACCAAAGAGAGAATGAGAAAGAAAGAGGAGCTCCGGGACGGCTCCATCTGCCACGTTCCCCGTATAATAAACCTACGCCTTTTTTCCGCCGATGCCTGGTTCATTACGCAATGACCGCCTCTGAGATATAGAGGCCCGCTTCGAAACCAGTTTCGTATAGCTGCCAGGGGAGATAGCTTGAAGAAGCACTCGTACCGCGCGCAGAGAGAGAGGTAGAGACTCAAAGAGAAAGAGAAAGAGAACGAGAAGGGGGAGGAAGAGTGGGGAAGGGGCAACGGTGAATTATCCTTCCGCAACCTTGCCTAACTGAACCACGACCGATTCCTGGGAGTCGAGGTACTGGCTAGCCGCAGAAAAATATCACCCGGCACTTCTACTCGTTCGATCCTCAAACGTAACGGCGGCTTTTACGATATTACTATTCACTGTCTTTTATCAATTCTACCTAAAAAGATTGTAAGTCAGTTATTCCAAAGGATTCTTACACGTCCAAGACATGTGACACGTTTCCACTTGCAAAATGTATTTCGTTATCTTTGATAATCTGTTGTAACACAAGAATGTCAGGGGAGGATCCTTAGTATGAAATACGAATAGTATTGCCCTCCTCGAATTGGAGTATCTGATAAACAGGCTAGTTTAGAATCCAGTACGTTCAATTTCTCCTGTTATCCTACGCGGCACACGTTACAGGGTTGAGAGGGGAAGAGAGTCGAGGGAGAAGCAGCAATCGATTAATCACAACTGATAGTGCTCAGTGACAAAACGTTACGAGCTAAATAGCCGGTACACCTTGGCCCGGCAAAGCTTGCGATTCGCTCGTTATCCCCGGACGAAGGACGAAGGCGAAACCAGGCATTAAAATCCCGGCGTTTACATCGACTCGCGCGCGGCACACACGGATCCTTTTCAAAGGATTTCGTCAGCCCGGCCTCAATCGATAGAAGGACGACGACGGCCTGTGTTGTCCCCGTCTACTCAACAAAATTCGAATTCTTTTGCCTTACGCTCAACCGAATGCAACAACAATCCATTGGGTCGAAGGATCAATGAGTCCGTACGAAAAGTGTACTGCTTATGCATTTCAGCCGATCTCGTAAGCCTTTAACAATTGGTACCTCGATAATCTCGATCTGTGTGGCACAGTATTCCCTAAGCGAAGAAGATCAGCATACGCGCGCGCGCGCGGTAAAAGAAGTATCCGGTGGAAATAAGGTGTTACCTGTAAGTGTGGAGTTGTTAATGGTGTTGTTTGCCGTGGAAATGGCCGATTGGCTGGTGACAGGTATGCCAACGGTGGTGGCCGTAGTGGTCGAGGAGTTATTTGGCGAGAGGGCTGCGTTGGCAGCCTGCGCAGCCTGTGCCTGTGCCTGAGCCTGAGCCTGAGCTTGCTGTTGAAGGTTATAATTCCACGCGAGCAGCATCAGCTTCAGCTTATCCGCGTCTTTCATGAGCGCGCCTGCCGAAATGAAAAGTGCCAATTGGTTTCATGGTGCTTGCTGTGTATGCATGAGAGAGAATGAGAAAAAGAGAGTGAGTGAATGAGAGAGACAGAGAAGAGTGAGAAAATGGGGGGGTGTTGATAATACATGTACGGTCGGTGCAATACCGTATCCTTGCTCATACAAGATCTCATACTGGTACAAGAGAGGGCGGGGAGGTGGTGCGTGGGGGTTGGGGGGTGGGTGGGTCCCAGAGCGCGATTGAATGGACAGGTGCCGACCTTATAACGGTCTGATCGATTGCGATCAGTCGACTCAGCCATATCGCCATGCATTCGAGTCGCGAGAGCCCGCAGGTACTCGACAAAGCAACAGGTTTAAACGCGCAACCGATAAGCCTGTCTTTGGCCTTCGAATCTACTCTCACGCTCTCACGCTTTCTCTCTCTTTGTCTCTCCACTCGAATAAACCAAACCCATCAAAGGAAGATGATCTTAAGCTCTCGCGCGCGCGCTGTATGGAAGTTGGTGCATTTAGCTATGCGAGCATCATTAATCCTAGAGGAGTGTTCGACCGCCGTTAATCTGTGGACGTGATCGAGACAAGCGCGGTAGCGCGTCCTCGTCGTCGCAGTCATCGAGTTATGGATCGACATGTCCCCGGATTTCGACGCGGCGATTAACAACGTCCTGTCAGTGGATACGCACTGGGCATTGAGCCGGGATGCTACCGAAAAGAGAAGAGCTTTGATCCGGTTCTCGTATCAGGTGCACCCTCTCAAAACTGGGATGTGACTGCCTCGAGGCCTACTCTGGGACTGATAGGTAGAAGCGTACAATGACGTATGTTATTTCATATTGAATCTCGCGAACCCGCAGGGTCCAACAGGAGAAATTCCTTTTCCTCCGTAAAATTGGGGAATCGGGAAAAATGATTGTTTGTCATCACGCGTGTAATAAAGCACTCGTTGTGACTGTCCGTTTAGTGGGTTCTTTGTAGAGGCGTGCGACTTGGAGAAATCGAGTGGGATCTTGGATAAGCAAAGTGCTAGGTATCTTTGCCATTAGGTAGTCATGTAAGTCACTTGTCATTGGAAATATTGCTGAGAGCGAATAAGTGAAAGGTATAATCATCGGCAGGGAAACTTGTATAATGTTGCCTGGATGATCATTAGTCTCGTACGAGTAAAGACTAATGATTTTGCAAAAGGCTTCCTTCAAACCGAGGAAATAGAAATTTTTGACACAGGCAAGCTCATTGAAAATTCGGACCAATATCTTTGTGGAATAACTGGGAATTGCCTCGGCCATTCCCAACTAACGATCGACATTAATTTGTATGCGTGGAGATAGAAAAAGCTTTTTAGGATATTCGTGCTGCTATAAGATGAATGCAAGCTCGTAGGTATCCGATAGGTTCTCAGTGTGTGTGATGAGTAGTCGTGTATTGTGTTCGGTCTGTGTGTGATGCTACAATTTGACATTGTTCGTTATGGTATGTGTTCTTCTTCCACCGCCTTTCAATTACCGTCCACGAAAGTCAGTGGAAAAGTTAGCCCGGCTACAATTGAGCCGCGTGAACAGGCGTGCTTACACACGTTCCTACAGAGATTATCGGTGGCCACCACGCGGCTCTAGTTTCACTAGTAGCATGCATGCCCGAGATAGTTTCTACCCGACAAATTCGACGAAGAGACCGACTGTAACATAGGAACACTGTAATCGAAAGCGCGCCGAAAGGCTAATGTGAGAGTGTAAAAGAAATCGGAAGCAACGATGTCCACGAAATGCTCTATCGTTGCAGTGTCAAGAATCCAAGCGCAATTTACGAAATTCGATGAAAAGAAATTAATGACGTATCAACGACGAAACCAGGATAAACGTGCCAATCTCACCGAAAACTTTGCCACCCTTATCCGTTATCGGTGCAGGAAAGTACCGACCGCATTAACCCATCCTTCAGTTTAATTAACGTAATTCGCCGTCCGCGAAGCGCGTCTGGGTAGCCGGATTCGTGTATCATCGATAAGTAATCCCAGGAATGAGCGGCGCCCACGAGTACCAAACGAGGAGATGAGGCAGACTAGCCAGACGAGAAGTCGAGAAAAGCGAGGGTGAACGAGAGACTGAGTAAGAGAGTAAAGGATAGAAAAGCGTCGGGTCGTTCGAACGAAACTGACATTAATCGAGGAACGTCGCTCCGAATGATCGATATGATCTGACTGGACCCACGGAGGCGCGCGCTCTGATATTCGCAGGCGTCGCGCGTCGAATGAGTCGATCCCGGTAGCTGCTCTCGGCACTCTTCAGATTTGCCTGCGATCGCATGGGCGCCGACTCGGACTCGGACGCGCACCGTCGATCCGCTCGTTCGAGCGCGAGAATTAGCAGTGACACGTGGAGGAGCACTTCAGTTCATGCGGCGACGGTGGCGGAGGCGGCGGAATGAAAGCGGCGAGGACCGAGATAGATCGAGGGTACCAACGCCAGACAGAGAGAGGGGGTGTGGCAGGGAGCGAGAGAGAGAATCGAGATTTATCAGCGGACGCGCAAACTTGGCGGGTTCAGGAGCGAGCGGGCGAACATACTCGCGTCACGGGAGCGCTCTCTGACGTCTAAATCATTCAAGCCGCTCAATAATGCAGGAGCTCCAGACCAGCATAGGATTCGGGTCAGCTTCCCAAAACGGGCACCGTGACCTGACACCACGGAACAGGACGATGCCGCACGGAAATCGCGTAGCACGCCGTGACAGTGTCTCTAATATTACATGGAGTGTACGTCGGCCAGATACGTCAACTGTATAGGCGCCTCTAATTTAAAAGAAGGAGAAAAAAAGAGTGCGAGTAACTATCGGGAGAACTTCGATCGGGCCTAGCACTAATAATGGTTATGCGAGAGAACTACAAGACTGTGTAAATGATGACTAATGATGATTATTAATAAAAGACTCGCTCACTTGAATAATGATCCTCCTCCGATATGTCAGCGGGCTCCGGAGTCGAAATATTTTCCTGCAACAGATAAACATAACGTTTTTTAACACATCAACGCACAACAATGGGATATTTCGAATAAGAGGGCAGTTGATTTACGGGTGAGAAAAATTGTTAGACAGCCAAGCGAAAAGTTCTCCAGGACTAAGTATAAACGACTGGGCGTAAATCGGGTCGGTTTTTTAATTCTGCGGCGAGCCTCCTGTACGTTTGACATTTCACAGAGGCGCGATTGTCTCTAACGCCAGAGTGAGGGACAGGGAAAGAGAAAGAGAGAGAGAAAGAGGGAGAAAGAGGAGGAGTGTAAAGGCTTTTCGCGCTGGTATACAGCCACAGCACGGCCGTGGACTTTATTGTCCCGGATCAAGAACTGGCATTGTGGCGGTGCCGGTGTGCGGCTTGCGGTTCGTCCAAACGCAAATTACTTACAGCTCGGTGCCAGCGAAGACGCGCACTTCGGCCGTACTCGGAATTCTGAATCAGTGGCACACGGTGGCAAGCCCGCAAGCGAACCGGCAAAGCCGGTGTCCAACTTCTGAGAAACTATCGCATCCGATGCATCCAGAAATGATCGCACTCAAATACAGAATTCTACGTTCACGCTTAAGTGGAGGTATTGTGGAGTAATAAAGTTGGCAGTACCAATGCATAAATACGTCGGGCGCAGTTTTTAACTTGAGTCATTTAACCAATGCTTCGCATTCATTATCTGTCGGTGTTATTCTAGGACGGTCTCGGTTCTCCATTGAAACGATCTGACTCACTTTTGAGGCGAATCAATTCGAGCGGGCCTGAGAGGTTCAGCGTTACCGCAGGATCATTTTTCATGAGCGCGCTTCGTGAGCGAGAGGCACTTGTGAAGGATAAAGGGAGAGAGAGAGGAAGAGGAGAACGATATCGGCCGGCTATCGGTCTCTGATCGATTATCAGCGGAAGCGAGCCAGCAACGAGCTGCAAAGCAGTGGCGAAGTAGGCTTCGAGACCGGGGCCGATTGATTTTATGCATAAAATTAACCAGAGACTTCCTCCATCGAAACTGACGGCAAAGGAGTCTTTCGCATCGCAAGGCGAGTTTCATCTGTTGATGAACATTGTGCGGACCCCATCGGAACATACCAAGTGCCTGGCCAGCTGAGTGCAACTGCTGCTGCTGCTACTGCAGCAGCAGCCTCTCCTATCTGTGTCAGGTCTCGTGTTGCAACTCCAGAAGGTCGACTGGTATACAACGTAGAGAGCACGGCCAATTGATACTAGCCACAACTTTGTCCAGCGGTCTTGTAGGACAACGAGCGGTTGCTTGGTCGGAGCACTCCGAGAACACGGGGAGTACGTGCGCTGTCGTACCGCCCGGCACTCTAGAGCAGCATCGCGCAAAAAGCGATGCCGGTGATGTAACCGAGACATTCCAAAGTGTCTTGTCGTGAACGAGCGCAGACCTGCTGCCACCGCTCCTCCCCGACAGCAAGATAACACGCGCGCGATCCGATCGTGCACCACCGATACCATAAACCAGAGCTCTCTCCTCTCTCTTTCCACTCTCTCTGATCCTCCCAACCACCCACCCATCCACCGGTGCTTTCGGTTGCCGCACCTTCGACAGATCCACCCGCTCTATCGATCCCGGGCGCAGCACTCACTTTGCGATAGTGCACCTTGCGCCCTACATTAAATCTAATTTCGGAACTACCGAGCTTCTACCTTACGGTAATCCCCGTTGGCCTCTATCAATAAGATCTCTCGCGATTCTACCTCACGCCTTTATAAAATAGTGAACGTAATTTTAAACTGCATCTGGCAGTGCAGTCAACTCCTATTCCATTATTGGGATCTCGCACGGACTTTTGTCGCACGAGGGATCCATTGGTGATCGCTAAAGTGGATCATCGAGGTATAAGGTGTCGATAAGAGGAAGCCTGTTTAATAATCGATGGAATTTATTGGTTGAATAACTCCCGTCGCTCTTTCCCTCCAGTCAGTATCCATATCCACCAGGAATAGTAAAGTGATTTTCATGCACATTCTTAATTCCCGAGTGATATTCTTAAGGTGAAATGCAACTGCTGGTTGGTCGATCTATGAGACTAGCCAAGAATGGACCGTAGGAATGATATTCGAATACTTGTAACTAGTTAGTCCAATATTCGTAGAGTAAGTAGTTTTGTCTTCCAAGAAAAGTGTCATAAAGTTAATACTCAGAATGACCGGCGAGTCGTGCTTAGGTTGTGCGTGGGTGTGAACGATATTCTGAGATCGCAGGTACCAATAAAACTTGCACCTCCTCTTTGTCGCTCCCGTCGTTGCCTTCTGGCTTCAGCTCTCTCGCGCTCCTCCACCTAGTTACGCGTGCCCACTCTTTCTCTCTCTTTCTCCCTGACTCACCTACGCACGGGCCGCCCCACTTCCGGCGGATGTACCCTGATAAATGGAAATCTCGTTCGGCGCGCATGGCCAGTCGCTCGTGTATACACGGCACACGACACATGACTTCAAATGCATGGTCATGCAGACCGCCTACCTTCCAGACATAATCCAGGTCGAAAAAGTTAGTGCGAGAAACTGGGAAAAAGGGTGCGGATAAAACGAAGAAATAGAAACCTTGGCAAGTAAGCAGTTTTATGGGAAGCCTTCCAGTTAAGACTGGTGGAGGATCAAGCGAGATAAGAAACAGGATCGTTACTGGATGCGACGTTACGCAAGTGGTCCGGGAGTGTAGAAGGAGGCAGTTAGCGTTTGGCGCACGCAGAACGAGCGACACGGCGAAGAACTGGCCGCCGATTGCTGTGAGGGAGGGGGCAAGAGCCTTCTGCAAAAAAAAACGGTAGGAAAGTTGGAAATGATGCGGTTGGAACGTCGCACATAGAGAGGAGTGAGAGAGGAGTGAAGAGGAGAGGGAATGGAGGTCCAGTAGTACGCGCACGGTCAGGAACAGTGAGACCTGGGAGCCAGACTATCCCGACGGAGAAATGGCTCGAGAGCGAGGAAAGAAGGCGGGGTGTGTGTGTACCAGGGAGAGGAGCGCGCCAGGGAGATACGGTTGGGACATTTGTTTAGTTGGCTGCAATTAAGCCACTTGGCGGCAATTGTTTGTCGCTCAGCACAGAATTCCGCTCCCACCGTGGGCGCGCGCGCACACACATGTTACGCACGACTGGTAGTAAGACTCGCGTACACGCAGGCACGAATGCGAGCTCGTGTGCGCGATCCAAGCACCAAGCTGCTGGCGAGCTCTGAACCAGGAGAACTCGCCGCAAGTGGGAAAGGGAGCGAGAGCAAGCGAGAGAGCGTAGCACGGTGTGCTGTGTTGTTGTACCAACTCGTCACCAACACAACAATTCCAAGCGATAAAGCCGAGCGAGTTGCCGGGGTTAGGGGTCAACCGGGTCCAGTAGCCGGTGTCCGACCAATCAGCTGCCGGCAACTGGTCGGACACGTCGCCAGAGATCACCCGACGACCATTGTCTTTTCGTTTCTTCTCGCGGTGAACTCGATGAAATTGTGCGTCGAAGTCAAAGGAATCTTTTGCTAGGCACCGCTTTCGCAACAGCCCTAATTTAGCGAGTCTTGATCGTCAGGAATTTCCGACTCGTCGGCTCTCCCACACGACTTTCTTAAGCACCAGCAAGGTAATACATATGGACGGCGCGCCTGGAAGGTCACAGATTGGACTTGAGAGGGCGGCACGCCCGCAGGAATCAAAGAAATTGGGCCGGCAATCCCTCGAGTTGTCGATTTAGTTAGGCACGGCTCTCTAGGTACCTCTTTGGATAATGGGCAAATGATTGTAGCCTACTGGTAATTTCGGGGAAGGCTCCTTTCGAGCGGGGTGAAGCACCTACCAACGAATCCCACTGTTGCTCACCAGTCGTCCTCCTCCCTGTTCCACCTTCTTGTCGACGGCAGCCGCGCAAGCGGCTCTCAATTTCGGCTCATTTGCCTACCAAATCTGGCGTCCTATAAATACACGGAGACTTCTACGGTGAACGGGTCCCAAGGTCGCCGGTAATTACCACCGACCACGTCATGCCCTTGCATTCGCCTGTTTTTCTCCCTCTCCCTTTCATTAATTCTTCTGCTACCTGCGCCAGCTTCTCTCTGTTTCCTAAGATCTCACTGCTAGCACGCAGCTAATAATGAGTTTGAACTAGTGAATGAAAGGAGCGTACTACTCTCTCACGTATACGCTAGTCTATTGCGAAAATCTATGCATTAAGCATCTACGACTCTCCCATGTCACGCGATACATATAACGGCGGCGCTTGGTTAACATTTCCAGCGATGCAGAGAAAAGTGTGTCCGGTTGTTCGTACTCCGATTGATCACAGCCAGTTCGGCGGAGACGTCTCGGGAGAATGGATTTCTCGGCAGGGTTTTTCTCTTGGCAAGTCTCCTCCTTCAAGGATATCAGTCCTCGGGTGCCATTTAGCAATAGGCCTGTCGAGTTGCCGAAGGATGTATTTGTGTGGACGCATGCAGAGACCTGTGCAACGATGGCAAGGCAAGGGTGCGAGATTGAAAGCCGTGGCGAAGTGAAACGACAGAGTGGCGTCACCGCTATCGCATGCTCCAGAGCGGCACCAATCCAGGTTGCGTCAGAGGGAGTCGAGAAGATCGTTGGCGCTCTCCTGATCTGGAAAACTAATACGTTTCGGGTGGGGAGGGCGACGGTGGGAGGACGATGGGGTCACCATCACTGGGATAACCTCACACGTGTGCAGCCCAAAAAAAGAGCAGCAGGAGCGAGGCGACGCCGACTACGAAGAAGGCACCGAAGCTGTAGCGGTGAAGGCCTCGCGCGCCTGTGTTTAACACCGCGTGCGCGCGCGCGTCTTTGCCAGCAGCAGCAGACAACGTACACCATTCACGCAGATTACGATCTGCTTATCAGAAGCACCAGAGATAATCACTTGTTAATAACCCTGTGCTATTGATAAGGCACCCGTATCGTACTAATGCGCTCGGAACGCTTGCATCGGGACACACCAATATCAATCGAGGACAAATCTCATTCCTTTACAAGGCATCAGCGACAAAGCTGTGATGCTTGAGAGAGGAGAGATATGTAGAACGGCGAGTAGAACAGGGGCACAAAGTTTCAAAGCAGTAATTCTCGCTGTCCTCGGTGCTGTATGCCTCCGGGTTAGCCTGCGGTTCATCCAGCAGTAGAGAGGAGACAGGCATAGAAGCCACCGATGGCGACGGTGTTACAGCGTGCCCGGTTGGCTACCTTAGTTGACCCCCGCACAACGAGGGACAATTGGGTGTAACAGTCTCCCGTTCGTCCGCCCGTCCGTCCGTCCGTTGCACGAATCACCCATCCAGCTCGCCAGTACGTGTTGCCCGTGTCCGTGTTTCTCTGAATCCTCGGCCGTGTAACACATCCATTATTCCCAGGGTGTAGTGCGTGTGTCGGCGCTCGCGCGAGTGCGGCGCACACACTCGCACACAAAGGCATTAACTCCCGCTCGTGTATGCGGTGCACACGTGCATCGCATCGCCCCGCAACGGAGAGGAAGACTTGGATGTCGGTGAAGGGAGGGAGACACCGAAGTGTCCATGGATATAGGGGGATAGGGAGACCAAGTGAGATGGGGAACCTGCGAAGGCGTTCTCTTCTAACTAACAGACGTTGGCCCCTGCCAAGAAGGGCCGACTTTCAACGGAGGCCCCGGAGCTCCCACCAGTTTTTACACTCCGTCGTAAACCCTTCTCGCCACTGGCCCCAAAATTCTCAGGACAAATTTATTGATCACAATTCATCCTCTGCGATCCTCGGAAGCATAGATTGTCCGTGGCGTAAAGGAACAACATGATGAAAAGCAGTACGTGTATGCGTAAGTAGTAGATAGTGAATAGGAAGATTGCACCTTGAAAATCCGGAATGGTACTAAGTGTCAGTCTACAATCTACACTTTAATTTGCAAATAGCGGCCAAGAAGCGAGACCATTTATACGAGGGACCATTTGGGTCGGAGGTATTAATGCTGCTAAGATTTACAAGAGATTATGGCTGTTATGTATGTGTTAAATCCAATATCATTGGTGAACACAGCAGCGACGAAAGGTATATCGGGAACGTGTGTAGTCGTGTCTCAGATATCACCTGGCAGCGCGTCTTCCCATCGACAACAATCAACGGGCATCGGAGGTGAAGGGGATCCCAAGTAAAAGAGAAGGAACGCAGGCGACGGGAGAGAGAGAAGCGTCATCGCTTGCCGTCGATTTCGAGCACGCGCTCTGCTACTCTATTCCGTTCTCCGCGAGAGAAGCGTTCGATTCGAAGCGTTCCTTCGCTCCAGTCGCGTCTCGCACTACGAGCAGGGAGTATCTGCTCTTCGTCGCTCCGAGTTCAGCTTTCTTTCATTCAGATTCCAAACGATTACACATGACATTTTCAATGACAATAAAACTGAATGGATGAAGCGTTATAAAATACGATATCTTCGCAATTTCAATTATCACGCATTATATGAGGCAACGATGCGTAGATATAGAATATAGAAATACGCATTTGTCAGGCGTTGTAGGTAGAGTGTGGGGAACCATGCAATCGAAATTCCATTATTAGTCTTCATGATTATCTACAACTTTTATTCGCATATTGCCATTCACGGGTTTGCTGGGAGTAATCCCAGCAAACTCGCGCAAATTGAAATGCAACTGCGTCACTTTTTAATAAACCTCCACTGAACACGTTGAAATCCCCGGATGAAATTTTTGCTTTAATCGTTCGATGCAGCGTATTATAGTGGATGTCATGTACCGCACATAGAAAGAAACATTGGGCACGTTATATACGGCCCGTTTACCTTTAGTCAGTCCTGCGTTACGGTTTAGCAGGGTTGCGTACTAGAGCCATCGATTTGTTGTTGTCGTATAATGGCAACTGCGAACAAATGAATGGCATTCCGCAACTGGACCAAAAGTAGAAGAACTGTTAGTCTTCGATAAGAGAGGTCACTGTTTTATGAAGCTCTACTTCGTCGATTCAAGGAGTCTCGTACTTCATTGTAGGAATGTGACGGGTTCCGGGAGCAATATAAGCAGTCCAACGGCAAACACAGGCTTCTTTAGTGTAACTTCGCCAACAAATCGATCACTCCATCTAAGGCTAGACACACATTTGTTATCCTTGAGTCGCAGAAATAGAATCCATAGCTTCCTACGGGAGAGCATCCACTTTGCAACAACAAAATTTCTATTTCGCACCGTTTCCCGTTCTTTCTTTCTCTTTTCGTGTGCTGAGCAATTCTGCGCTCTTGCTCGTACAAAGCCTTTAAGAACCTATCTGTGTATAACTAAAGAGTGCTTCAATGGCTAACGCACTTCCAGTCGATATCAAAGATTCCTAAAGCATTAATCAACGATCACGTATATTACGTTCGACAAGAGGCAGCAAGCAAGACGACAAATCGGATTTGGTATTTTAATTAACAGCACGGCGGGGGAGAGAAAAGAATTCTTTCCGATTCCATAAAATGACCGGACAGCGTACACGCAATACCAATTACAAGACACGTATCCACCAACCGGGTAACACGGGGCCCCGGTAATAAACGGCGATTTTACCCGTAACGCCCTCGCATGAAAAGCTTCTAATTCGCGATTACCCCTGCGCTGGGGGAGCGCCGCTACGCCAGACGTCGGCCACAATTATCGGTAACGACCCGTTCGAAACGTCCGACGCCCCACATACGGGCAATGCCGCGAGAGCGCCTCGATACAATCCTACCCTCCTTATGAGCGTACTCCCCTTCTCACTCTTGCCCTCTCTCTCGGGATCTAGCACTGTTTCCGGTACTCTGGAGCGCCATGAACGCACTGCAGGGACTAAGCTTCTCTCTGTGCATCAATCGAGTCTCAATCCGTGTACGCGCAGGGAGATCCAATGATCCAGAGAGCTAGTCTCCGGGCATGCCAAGGGAATATTATACTTGGCGATGACGCGTACATGCTGTCAGGAGAGGAGGCCAAAGCCAGACAGCCGACCCGCCTGCCTATCGAGAGAGAGGGAGAGAGAGGGAGAGAGAAGAGGACAGAGAATAGAAGACGAGTAGTTGGTAGCAGCAAAATTATAGAGATCAGCAGAAGAGAAGTAGAAGAGGGCAAGAGGCAAGGTGGAGTTACAAAATGGCAGAATGGAGAATATAGAGAGCGAAGGTTTAATCAGGGAGGACTGTCCGCATCAATCTTCCCATTGGTGAGGATTCGAGCAAATGAAGGAATCGTTAGGTGAGAGACAACCGTAGGATCGCTAGCGTCGTGCAGCTATTCTCCTCGAACAGCACGGTTCACTCGAGATTTACTGCCGGCCTCCGAGATCTCGGGGAATTCCGGTCGGGAACTCGAGAGCAGAAGCGGCCAGCGAGAAAGTGAAATGTATTCGTTGATAATTACTCGCTCGCCCGGCCCGTTTATCGCTGACGACGTGGTATGCCGAGGATTTCCGGGATAGCGTTTAATCGATTTGAGCCTGGATGGAAGACAGACTCGTCACGTGCGCATTTGGACAGCTCTAGAAAAAAGCGGGACGCGCATTGCTGGAATTTCGCTTAATTGAGTTTTGCTCCAACCGTCACAAGGAATTCTCATACGCATCTCCATACTTTCCTCTGGCCGGTATGCCAATGTTTCCCCCTGGCACGAGCGATGGTATAGGAAATCCTATATTGGGGGGACACGAACAGTGGTCCCCTTTGGGGGTCTGAGGTAAGTCAACAGAAAGCTCAGGGCCACTCAGGGAAGCGCCCCGTAAGAACATCGGCGTAAAATTGCTTAAACTGTGACACATCGCTTGGACTCGTGCTCGCCGGAATCCTGGGGGCTGACGAAAGAAGTGGCTGGAACGAATCGGGGAGAATCGCCAGTGTCCGCCGTGATCGTACGTGAGCAGGCATAAGCACATTTCCAAATGCGCGCGCCATGTGTTGGTGTAGTGCTTGACGAGAGCGAAGGAGGTTGTCCTTGAGCCGGTTGACCAAATGGTAGAATATGAGAGAAGGAGGTGACACTCGAGGCCCCGGCGAGAGAGACAGAAAGCCGGGCGCCGTGCGATACGAGCGAGAGAGTCGTTACGAGAGGGAGCTCGGAGTCCGGAGTAAGAGATCGCAACGAGTGTGAGTTTCGTCCTTGCTGATACTGTGTGCGCTCCCGAACTCGTTGAGAACTTCGCGTTAAGACACCACTCAGGCACGCAAACATACCGAGTCAGAGGTCGACTTTTCGCTCACGGCGTTTCTGGTTATCGAGTTTGCCCTTTGGTTCTCTCCCTTCTTCGCCCAGTCCCGGTGAGCTCGATAACGCAGCAGACTCCTCCAACCGGAGCCGAGACTGAGAGAGCTCGTAATCGAGGTCAAAAAATTGAGCCAGGCTGCTTCTCCATACTCAGTAAAAAGATACGTTTACGAAAATTCTCCAGCATCCATCTAGTGCATCCCAGACCACTCGTCTGATGGTGTTAGTCTGCTGTCTATATAATACTTTTTGTTGTCTGTACTATCCTTTAATCCGTTGGACATCCGGTAATGCAGAGGGTCATGGGCACAATGGCCCACAAATACTCTCCAATAATACAAGGTATGATTTGCCTCTAAAAAGAGCAAGAACTAGGAATTTCCAGTGATGGTATGTTAATGGCATCTGATTGCTCGAAGATAAAGCGATTAAGAAGTTCGGATCAGTACAAAATACCGAATCTCGCTCTCTTATTATGTTGTGAACTGTACCATAGCAAGCATGGCAGTAGCTTTCACGCCACAATTGATTCGAAGGCTTTCTTAAGTGCCGTGCTCTTTTTTGATGGAAATATGCACATCATAGATACCCAAGTGCCAATTAAAGTCCATAGCATTTTGAACGCCGCGGCTAATTGCGTGCATTCTCATGGAGGCCGCAATTGCCCGAAATCATGCACACGAACGTCCAATCGTCGAATGTACGTGGAGTCAGTCAATTGGTTTTCCGTGATCGGACGCAGAGGACTAGGAGCTGCCACTTTGTAACTTACTAATTGCTCTCGATAACGTTCGCGTTAGTAAATCCACCATCTGCATCTGTTATTAATCGATAGCTCGCGTTCGCGGCATTTCGCCTGCTACCGCCAGTCAAGATTGAGCTATTCAAGACACTTAGTGGGACAGGACTTGCGATATCTATACAGACTTCGAGGGACTCAATCGCCTCTCACCGTCCAATCCATAAATCGAGAGGTACCTCCGTTTTGTACTTCACTAATTGCCCCCGAGGGGAATCGGTTTCCCAGAGCCCAATAAAGAGCCCGTCTCTTTCACTCCCTCTCCTACCTGACCACCAGCTCGCTTCCCTCCACCACCCCACTGTCTACCTCACGGTCGACACTGCCCGTCGATCTCCGTCCAGCTCGGCTCTGCTGTCCTTCGCCCCCTTTCTTTCTCTCGTTTGCGCTATCTCCGTGCCGCGAATCAAACTAGGAGCCAGAAGGAGCACACGGTCATCTCCGAGTGTAAGGAGGAAGCTAAGCTGCTGAACGGAGACGGCGAATGAGGGAGCAAGAAGGAGGGCAAGCGGTTAGCTGTTTTATTTTGGCATGCCAGTGAGGAGAGGAGGATCCTTTTTATTTCTCCCGCAGCACTGGCAGCTACGCTCTCCCTCGCTATAAGGTATTCTATGATGGTCCGTCGGTTCCAACGGCGCCCCTGCTAAATGGAATACGACCGGAGGCGGGTCGAGGCGCACTGAAAGAAAAGAAGACACCGGGAGAGGAGCAGCCGGGAAAGAGATAAAAAGAGAGAAAGAAGAAGAATAAGCGAAGGCGGAGGTGGAGGGAGACTAAGAAGAAAAGAAGAGAGGCGTCCAGGGTGGGAGAGAGCGTCTATAACTCTCCGCGCTTCTCTCCCCGCCCAAGGCTCGTCACCAGTCCTCTCCTTTCCCTGGCTAGACTTCCTCCTCTGACTCCGAGCTTTGCCACCGCTTTTGCCTTTGCCTCCTCTCTCTCCCCCAGGGCCACTCCTGCCCCCATTTCCCCTGGCATTGGGGATTTTTTCGAGGGCTCGTCCGAGAGAGCACATAGAGGAAAAGAGGGAGCGCGCTCGCGCGCGAGCCAGAAACGGAGGCCGAGATAGGACTGGAGGCAGAGGTCAGAAGCAGAGAAGAGTGAGAGCTGGGTGAGGAGAGAAGAGGCGAGCGAAGAAGAGACGGCTCGTAGTCGCCAGGCTGCCAAGCGTGAGCAGACCGACCGTTCTCCGCCGAACCCACACCTACGGCGCCGAGGTCGATACACGCTTCTCTACGCTTCGCTTTACTTACTCCACGCTGTAAGGGAGGACACGGCATCCAGCCGAGCGAGGGATACGAGTTTACACGCACACATGCACCGACCGCCAAGCAGAGTGTGCCAGCCGGAGAGCCAGAGAGCCGGAGAACCGCAGGCTCTCATCGCTGGCCGGACCGGACTCCTGAACAGCTCTCCGGGCCCCAAGGAATATTAAATGTAGAAGGAGCACTATGCCAGATAAGATAGTGGGATGGGGTATTAAGGCAACGAGAACAACCGCTCCTGGGATACCCCGAGTAGCGAGTAGGTAGGAAGCTACCCACACTCAAGACTTCAAGCACGCAAGACAGTAGTGCGGAATCGTTGCGCCGGCGTTCCTTGGCCAGCGATAAAATCTTGCAGGCACTACGGCTCGCGTTGGATATGTCCTGCGTCTATTAGGGGAGCCCTTCCTTTCCCCGGAGGCTACTATTATCATTCGCATGCGAGCACAGATAGACAAAGAGACGATACAGGCGAGGCTGCCGGTCATCGAGCTGCAACCTCCCTCGGACAAGGAGAATCGATATGAGACGGGAGCTGGCTGGTCCACTACGAAACAGGGTGTCTGTTGATCGGTGCGCAGCTATCTCGGTTGTTCCTACTCTAGGTCCGTTCGAAACTGGCGGCAGGCACATCTGCGAACGGGCGGGCGTACAGCCCACGTTGGCTTTTGTATAAGAGCAAAGAGGGAGGGACAAGCGCAACGAGAGTGAGAAGCCAAGAAAGTGGCCGGCGAAGGTGGAATGAGTACCGCAAGGAGGAGCGGGTGGGCTTGCTTGGCGGGGTGAGGCACATACGAGGGACTGGGACGGAGGTGCAGCAGGAGTAGGAAGAAGAAGACGAAGCTGGAGATCGCAACGGCCGGTGTGGCAGTGGTGCTGTCAAGCGAACGAAGAGAGACAGTGAAAAACAGAGAGGAGAGTCACTGGTAGAGAAACGAGAAGTCGGACTGAGAAAGGGAGAAGAGGAGCGCGGAACCAAGGGGGAGAGTCAGAGACGGCAGAAGTGGGAGTCAAGAACCCTACAAGGAATTAAGAGCTTATTCGTAACAGGCACCGTGATGAAGATCCTATGCCCCGTGAAGAGGGGAAAGGAAAGACGAAAGTACCACGGCTCTCCCACACCGAGGATCTTTGGAATACCAATCAACCGGCTAATACGTTTGCCCATGCGGGCACCAAATTGCTCGGCACCACTGATCCAACGTTTCTCCTACCCCAGCACTCTCATTCTCCCTCTCTTTCTCTCTCGCCTCTCCCCCTGGGCCACTTACACCCTTTCTCGTTCTCTTTCGCTGGCTCTTTCTCGATGCACCTCATCGATACGGGGTGTTAGCCGTTCCTCATCGCCCGTCCCCGAGATATTCGCTTTGAAGAGAGGGATCAAAGCGCTCGTGACACCGTACACCAACGCGGTCAGCGTTACTAACGTCTGCCGCTTAAGTAGCTTCGCTTAGTTGTAATCGATGAGACGCTATCGACAACTTCATCATCGCCGGCCTCTTCGCTTCCGCCTGCTTAAAAAGATACGAGAATAATAGGGACCGGCTATCTCTTTCCCATTTCACTTCCCGTTTACTTTGCTGCCAATTCTGGCAGAAGTCGTGGCTTTGCGTGTCGCAAGGACGATGGAAGCCAATTTACGTTTCTGTTTAAGGCTATTGCCAGCCGGCTCTACCGACGACGTCTTTCGAACACCTCTACTCCATCCGTATCTTCCTCCTCGGGCGTTCGCAACATCGTGGTAAGTGTCGCGTAAACGACGCGATCACAGGGCCGTTGCGAGAGACGATCAGCGTACTGGAGGCATAACGGTTTACGAGTTACGGCCGAGGCTTAAACTTTTACTCGCCTCTGAAGCGTCAGCGTCTGGGGTGTTTTTGCTCTCCCCGGAGCTTTCGTTTCCCTCGTGCTTCGCCTCGCCTCGCCTCGCCTGGCCTCGCCTAACCTCCTCTTTCGCTCGCTTCAACGATGAAGGAAGTGACGACGCGAGGCGAGGCTATCTCTCGCTTCACACAGGGCGTGTGTGTGCTCTGCCTCCTGTGCCTGGCCTGCCTGCCTGCCTCCTTGCCAAGCTAAGCTACTTGCTCTCCCTCTCTCTCTCTCTCTCTCTCTTTCTCCCCCTCGGCCTCACTCTGACCCCGAGCATTTTTCCGTCACCATTTTTCATCTCGCTCCCTCTCCCTCTCCCTCCATCACTCTTCCCTCCCTCTCTCAGTGTACGCATGTACATACACCGCTATTTTCAGCTGGCTCCTCTCGCGCACTCGCTTCTCTCTCCAGCGTCATCTCGCGCGGCACTCTCCATTCCGTTCTTGCCATTTTCGTCCCGCCACCGCCGCCGCCGCCGCTAAGAATCGTGCAATAAGAGATGGCACGACATCTCCCAGTCCCCACATCGGGTTCTTGAAAACGGGTTATGTGTCAGGATAGAGAGGACGATATTGGCTGCTGGCTCCGCTAGTGCAGTTCTCTCCGGACGTATACCGGTTGGTTGGTGTACGGGCTGAGCCTTAAGCCGGCAGCAAGATTTTATAGGAGTTTATCTTCCGCTGATGGGAATGCTCGATGAGAATGAAGCCGTTCAAAACTGCCGACGGTTACCGCGGCCAACACCGATCCGGAGCACGAGATGGGCTCCTGACTCGAGCGTTAACGACGGAAAGAGGAAAACAGCCTGGCCCGAGAAAGAGCGGCGATCTGACAATGATAAAAGTATAGATTTCGTGAGAGGAGAAACGATTTCTCCACCCTACAACAATGGCTTCTTTTAAGAAAGTCTAATGTTAGAATTTGCACTACGAAGTCGGGCAAAATCAGCTTGTGCGATTAAGTCGATTTCCCAGGGTATGGAGGAAAAACGAATGCATTGGCATTCGTGACGCTCTTAACGCTTGGCTAATCTCGCGAAATTGGAGCAGCGTGCGTAAGATAGAATGAACGTGTCAGACCTGTCTCTAGTATGCTACTTTCCATTCATGAAATTTACATTCAAGATTCCTCCGCACACGTGTGCGGCTTCGTAAGTCGATGAAGGCCAGAGCATCGAACACTATTTCCAACTATTTTTACAGATCTTCTGCGTCCGGTCTTGATTACAGATCTAGTTTTTTTACTGTCAACAGTGCAATATGCGTATCTAGCATAGAATGAAGCGAAAGTTCTCCGAAGAATGAACCGTCGCGACCCACCACACATGTGCGTGGCCTTAAGTCATTGACGAGACTGCTATCGTTGGCAATGCAAAATCAGATCGGCGTGACGAAGTCCCACACATTCCTAGTTTAACGAACCGTCGCGCCGAGCTAATATTCAAGGTCTTACCTGCATCGAACGCTCGAATCTCACGGTGTGCGATAGAGGCCTTTCCAAATCGCGAATTCCGTACCGTTGCACCAACGGAACAAATACTTGCATTTTGTAACGGGAAACGGAAGTTGTGGGCATCGTCAGCGGCGTAAAAACAGAATAAAATAATACACTACGAATTGCCCTATGAAATGGTGTTGCACCTTACCCTGTTCACCATTTCTCACAATCTTACAGGTGTAATATAATACAAACTTACACTTCCCTATATTTTCCAATACTTAGGAATATGAGTATTCGAGTAGTATTGACCAGAAATCTTCCCGCCGCTGTCACACATCAGAAGCAGGTAAGTAGACATAAGGTGCGGTTCGCGGGTGGTTAAAGCGCGATAGTTATATTTGAACGAGCGGCAACTCGTCGCAGTTGATGAAGTGACTGACGCGCAAGTAAGATGCGCGCACGCTCTCTCGCACCAAACGGGAAGTTAACCCACGTGATCCGTCTCCACCGCGGCCCCAGGGGAAGTAGCACGAGAGAAGAGCGCGCTTTAGTGGCGCGTCCGCCAGCGTCAACTGCACCACGTTATTGTCGCGTGCACCCCTCACTGGGTTCTGGCTTCGAGCTATTCGCAGGGCCAATGCCAATTACCTTCACATGACACACTAAAGATTCGTTGCGCGCCTATTCTATCTCTCTCATCTGTTCTCCGAAAAAAAGGTTGCCGACATACAAGATCGCAGCCTCATTCATGCATAGAAAAACTAGTTGCGACGAAGGAACCAGTTTCGTAGAACAGGAAGGACTTCCTGATCCTGAGAATCGGGAAGCGCCGGTTCCCCTCCCCCAATGCCTGCCAGTCTTTGGGCGCGTTTCAGGTTTAGAATGAAACGATGGTGGTGCGCTCGTGTAGGTACAAGCAGACATAGACAGTCGTTGCGACTATACATTGCGGAGCGGACAAAGGAGGCCAAGGGGGTGACGGAGACACTCGGAAAGCGGGCTGGGCTAGCCAGGGCTGAAATCGGGGTAGCTCTGGAAAGTAGGCGAAGGGTGAGAGAAACGACGATAAATTTACGAAGAGGAGCGCGTCGCGCGTGTACGTCGATGTAGGTGGGTGCGTAGTGGTAGAGGGGTTCATGGGGGAAACATACAGGCTGATAGGATGTCTGGCGAGGGGATTGGGAATATACAACGGAGTAGCGTGACGCGGCGGGCGTGCAGCCGGAAACTCAATGAACTGTTATCGATTAGCTGCTCATTTTATTTTTTCGCAGTGCGCCCGCCCGCCCGTCCGTTCGCCGGACTCGTTAAACGTTTTCGGCCCCACCTCCTCGATCTCATCATCCGTCCACTCACCCGTTCTCTCTCGGTCGCTGCTCTTTTTTTCCGTTCATCCGGCCGCGCCACGGGGAAGGGTAGGGAACCGAGTCAGGAGGGTAGTGGGTCAGTGCGGATTTTTCAAGTGGAAGACGAGTCACGAGTGTTACGCGCGCTCAACGGCGCGGCGAGTGGCTAGGGACAGGGACGGAGGAGAGAAAGCAGGTCGGACGGGATGTTTTATAAGGCCCTCTGGTACTTCCTCCTGACCGATCGCCTCAAGACTCGAGATCTCGGCATGGCGTCCTTTACCACTCAAACGATTTTTCTGACTGACCATGGGTCCCCCACCGTTCCACTATGTACTTACCTAGTCTCCACATCGCCAGTAGCTAATCTATGCAAATATCGGTTACGCTCGAGAAATTGGCCAGGTGCTTCTTCGAAAGTTATTGCGGAAGGAGAAGGAATGAGCATACTTGTATTCCTTCCGCTAGGGAGAGTTTAAATCCAACAGTTACCTTATCCTTTAAGAGACTTCTCAACAATTAAATTTTCAAGCGAAGAATCTCTAGGGATTCTCGAAGGAGAGGGTATTTGCTTAATTCGTAGTGCGTTTTAACAGGAGATCGTTCGATTTGGCGAGAGGCCAACGCTTCGGATCGGCCGGCAGGAGTCGAGCTATCTAGATGGCTGTTGTCGAGTGGAGGTGGAGCGGAAGGGAAGCGACGAAGAAAGGAGAGAGAAGCCGGGCACCGTGTCGAAAGGTGCGTTGTACTCAAACAAAGTAAGATATAATTAGACGGTAGAACGGCTGGGAGCGGCAGCGAACGCCACCGTGGCGAGAAACCCCACGTGTGAAAGTCGCTCAAGAAGCACTCCAGTCATCGCCAAAAAGATCTTACGTGTAGGAGGGAAGAAGGGTATGCGCGCACGGGAAATCATTTACTCCCTACGGATTTCGCCTGGCACCTCCCTGCAGCACCTCTTGCGCCAAAGCTTATTCCGAAATAGACCGTTTCACCGCAACAGAAAGTGCTTTCGGCCTCACGTTCTCGCCCGTGAAAGCAACTTCCCAGAAGAGTGTATTCTTTAAATCGCAAAAGTGCGACGTCGCTATTTTAAGCTCGGAAAAACTTTGCGCACCTGCATTTCATCTATCTTCCGGCTTTTGAAATTAATCTTTTTCACAGTGCATTTTTCCTGTCAGGGAATAAATTGAGTTAAATGCGGAATATCGATACACACGTTAGTTGTGTTTGGTAGCGTTCCGGCGACGACAAGGCGTCCCCTGAAGTGTAAGTCGAACAAAGTGGTAAGAAATCACGGTAACGCGTGTTCGCCTGGCACATAATGCCAATATAGACTGCGAATGTCCCGGATCACGCCAATGACAGGCTTTACGACACCAAGTTTTCTGTCCTGACTTCGCCGTTCCAGCAGACCATTCTCGCACTCTCCGGGTATGCGGCCAAATGTTCCTCATCGGGCGCGCCCACCCCACACATCGGGGCAACTCGAGGACCACCGGCCGATATTTTTTGCTGGCCAAGTATGCGTGTGTTTGCATCGGTAGACGTGCGAGATGTTCATGCGACGCCCAACTGCGCGACGCCACTGTCTTCGTAAATACAACTCACTTTAAGAAGACGAGAACTTGAAGGATTGGAAATGCCGACCGGGAAATACCGACGAACGCGTCAAACCAACAGGCTAGTTTAGTATAAATTCAAACTCTTTTCATTCGAACTACAGCGACCCTCTGGCGAACTTCGTAATTTTCACACGTAATACATATACATAGACGTTCGGTTAGGTCACGAATCCTCAAGAACGCCTCACGGCGCTGCGTTCAACGAGGGATTGGAGAGGGAGAATTAAATTTGCAGGGGAAAATAATCCGGATTTGCGAGAATCCTTGCGGCGGTGCACGCGTACGAACGCGCTCATTAAATGCGCCCTGGAATCCAAAAGAGTATCTCTCTAACTCGTACACACTTCTTTAATGGATCAAATGCGATTGGAAAAGACGACACACTTTAAGCCATGACAGGTGTGACATGTCAACCCCGGAGCCAAAATTAATCGCCATACTACCAACTATATTGAGTGTTTTTTAACATAAAGGAAAAATTAAAATCAAAATTAGTAAATTTGTGATTTCTTTTAACGTAAAAGAAAAATTGAAATTAAAATTAGTAAATATTCAAAATTCAAGAATTCGGTTGCTTCAAAATAGCAGAGACAGAGTACAGTTGATAGGTTAAAGGGATACCATCATCCATCATACATGCAAAAGGGAAAAACATGTTTCGTGGAACTACGATGCCCAGGCACGTGTTGAACTCATACATTTATCCCTTTCGGTATACTGAAAGCCACACCTTCGTTTCAAACTATGCCCCCAACAGGCTCTCTTTATTACCATATGTGCGCAGATGAGAACTGCTGCATGCGAGACTCATTGTGAGGAGTCTTGGCATCTTTCGAGGAGTGGGCGTAGCTGGTGGTGGAACGTCTCTCGGTGGCAGACCGTTTTTGTGGACCTCCGTGTGCGTGCATATACGATGATACACGGCATACAGAAGGCAGCCGGTACACCTTCTTAAGACGCACATCTACATGACCAATCGCACGCATGAAATGTAGATCGCCGTATTAACACTTTGACCGTCTCGTCACACACATTCGATTGGCATGAAGTTATTAATGAGAGTCGTTATACAGATGTAATAATCTTAATTATTTCAATGAAAATAATATTAGACTATATTTTTCATAGGAACAGTCAGTTTATACAGAAATATAAATGGACTGTTGTTTTGAGACATAACCAAATGTATAATAGATGGATAAATTTTGAGTCGAAGTGTCAGCGAATCGAGACGGTCGCTAGCATATAATATGAATGTGTTGCTCGCACAGCGAAGTCTACGTAGACGGAGACAATGATCAGCGTTGCTCTCAAGTATCGTAGACAGAATACATTCAGGAGCAGGAGGAGAAGGTGGAGGAGGCTCGTCAGAGCAAGCTTTGCCTGGTTTCACAGCACATACGGAGTGGCGTACAGTTTGGCTTCGGAGCTCGCACTACGTATCGATCTAGCAGCATGGAATGCCATCAAGGGCCGCTGAGTATAGTGTGTATGTAGTACGTGGGCACCGCAACGAAAAAACTCTTCTACGGGGAGTTTGCGAAACGACGTCGGCCTTGTAACGAGGCGAGCCAACGAGCCGGCTCCCTTCTCCGCGCCGCTTCTGTCTCCATGGCTCTCCTCTCTCGGGCTTTGCGGAATTTCACGGTGAAAGAAGCTCCGCGAAAGTAGGCCGCACTGTCTGGGATCCGAGATTTACACGAGCGCGCGCGCGCGCACGCGCCAGAAGAATATATACTTGGAAAAAGCTGCCGGTACTAATAGTTTTTGCAGCCTTTAAAGAGCCGCGAGTGGAGAGTGGCTCGGTGCACTCGGCGCGCGCGCTTACTGATACACTCATTGATACGCTGGTGAGAGAAAATTCGGAAAATGTTGGTCGTTGGATGTACCAGCTCGCCAGGAAAGATTAATGTCACGATTTCCATATGGCGGAGTCATCATCCACTCGAGGTAGCTCGTGTGCGCGATGCGTGTCTTAATATAACCAGATGCCAGCCGGTGAAAAGCTCGACGAGCGCTTTCTTTCTGTTGGATGTTCAAGCCGCCATGCGACTCCCCAAAGTTCACGTTCTTTGTCCCAAGATTTCCCTATCGGATTACTACCACCTGTATAAATATAAATACAAAGCTCGGTAACGCTCCTTATTAGCGTTATTTCCGGCGATTCACTGCGATACTTGGGGGTACTAGATTCAGTTGGGGGCAAGTGAAAAAGCACGTATTCCCACATCGCAACGAGTGGCCTCCCATCCTCGCGTCATTCGGTGTAGATTGCCTGTAAATTACACTCGCCCGGTGGACCGTCTGGCACGGCCAGGTCGATGTACCCGGTGTTCAAAAAATGACCGCCTGATGCTAAGTTACTGCGTGCTTGAAAGGCCCAATCATCCGGGCGAGCCGCCGCGATCAAGCCGGATCGTAAACGCTGAATGATGACTCTTCGTCCCGTTGTTGCACCAACACATAAGTTGCGCATACGTGAGCCAATCTTACCAACTAGCACACCCCTGACCTATCTTAGTACATCCTTGTTGCGCACATATACAACTGATCTAACAATTCGCGACCTATTTAAGAACAGGTACTTCTGATTGGTAGACTCCATGTACTCTCACAATAAATCGAATATCATGAAATGCTTCTGTTGATCCTACCTCGGAATAATTCGAACCCGAGTAGTTGGGTACAAACACTTGGATAAATGGACGTAAATCAGAGGAAGGGTGGAGAGGCGACAGCAGCAGTCAGACGGGGCACGCGCAATCACTTATTAGGGATCGCGCGCTACAAATCGTCGATTATTGGCACGCCGACTAGAGAAGTGCAACGGGTGTATACTTGTTAATGCGCAGTCTCCCTAGCTCCCTTCCGCGAGGACGCTTCTCTATGTATACTCGGCCGGGAGCGGACGGTGACACTCACCAAGCCGAGCAACATCGAAGTTCAAAGTCGTAGATTTCAATTAGTCGGAAACGCGCCGACATTCCACGGTTCAATGCTGAGCGAGTCTTCCATCAGTTGAAATCGAAACGTGTCGATCTCTCGCTCTCACCGTGTATAGTATATAGTGACGGGCGTCGAGTGAGGGTCGTCTCCTCTTGATCGAGCGCTCACGCTGCGTAATCGAAATGCAAAGCGAGCGCTCGTATGCTTGCTACTCAACCCCCAAATCGATGATATTAGCCGCGATAGGTTGTCTCCAGCGGCTTGTAATAATAGGGGACTACCGATGGGGCTACTAGAACGTCTGATTGATGCAGTCGTAAACGGAATAAGATCGCTGGCAGTTTGGTACAATTAATTGCGCGCTTCCAAATTGAAGCGGATTTTCGTGATACTCCCCGGTACTATCCTTCTGCTCATTATTAGATACACACTGTATCTCAACCATGAAGCACAGCGGGTGCGGCTAGCAAGCAACGGCTGGCGGAAGCCGCCAGGAATGCCCGCTGCGTTCTTTCGAGCGCTGCGCCACTATTCCCGCATACCTTATGCATTCTGGCATTGGATTTACTTCCTGATTCCTCGTCCTAATATTCCCAAGCATTTTTCCCTCTACGCCTGCCCCTCCCAACGAATTCCCGAAATATTCCGGCTTCTCTTTAATGGCGGTACTACTACGCGCCGATTGGCAGTGAGCCGGCTCTTTTTCGAGGAAAGAAGCCGAATAGCGAGTTGATTGCTTGTCATGAGCGAGCTACTGATGAACACCGATTGATCGTGTATCCTATCGGGGCTTGATGAAGGGTTTCCGCGTACCGTTGGCATCGGTATAGTACCTACTCTTTTTAATCATTATACTGTATAGAGTAATCGGCCGCTTGGATTACTGTACGTGGCTAACTCGCATTGCGGTGCTCAGGTGCTTACGTGCATCATCGCTGAGCGGGCCTACAAGTTTAGCATAAAAATCGCCTACGAAATGACGCTCTACGATCACGCGCTACGATATTACCGAGCATTACTCTAACAACCACTATATTATGGCAATTTTCAATTTCGCCGCACTCCCAATCGCGCAGCCCCTAAACGACTTCGCGCCGCTACCATAAGGGCTAAGAAGATTGGACAGATGCAAACATTGGCATGTTGTTTCGTCTGGCTCATTATGCAGCGATATCATCGAAAAATTAGAAAACTCGATGATATAATCTTCGATTTTTAATACAGTAGCTTTGCGCTTACTGAAATGGAACGGCGAAATAGAACTCGACGTGCAATAGGAAAGGGCCTCGGGAATTACTATTGTCAAGGATGATCAAACCTGTGATGTGGTACTCGTTCGAAGTGGAATATAAGTCCAGCCTGGTGGTTAGCTTACCTGAAACACCAAGGAATAATTGTCTTAGTCAAGATAAATTACTCCCCATGCACTCGTATAGTACGCTTTAAACAGGTGTGTCCGAAAGGATAAGCGTGACTCGACACTGCAATTGCACACGCTTCCCCGTACCGATTGTGAGATCGGCCTCACTCAATCGATCGTTACTATTGGAATTAACGGTGAGATCAGGTCGGATTCTTTCACGAAAGCAATGCCACCGGTGAGTCAGATAAATCGAAGGTCTAAATTCATTCCTTCGCGCGAATGATATCACTTCCATCGTCGTGGTAATAGCGAACTGTCCGTAGTTTCACTCTTTGATACAATGAGACCTAATGAGCCTTTTCCTATCGGAAATTAGAAGGGGCCGTATATTCTATGTTGATGTATACGTATTAGGAATCGCACGATTTTGTTGTCATTTTCTCATCGCTCTGTATTCCATTTGTCGTTTCTTCAGGCATTCGATCTGCGAGAAAGGTCGTGCTACTGACTTTTTATTCCGACCTTAGTATGTACCCCCCCATCTCCATCTTATCAGGCGAGAACAGAACGCGTTGCAGCCTTCAATGGCAAGATCGCCTCCCGTCTCGTGCAGAAGCACCAGCAGCAGTAGCGTTACCTCTGACATTCACGAAACGAAATACGCCGAGCAAAGCGGGTTGTAACGCGAAGAAAGAAATCGAGCCACGCTCCCGCGATGAGGTCGTAAACTGACTCTCTCGATGGGATTGCTTTTGGAGAGAGCGAGGATCCAGCCACCGTCACAAGAAGTGCGAGTGATCCAAGGAGCAGCGCTCTTCGCCAGATACTTCCATATCGGTATAATGCAAGTACACTGTACACGATATGAGACTGCAGCAAGTATTTGTCCAGTAACGACAGAGAATGGAATTACGATGTTGAAAGAACGGAAGGGGCGGCGGCTCACGTTTGGCGCAGTTCTCGTTGTTCTAGGGCAACAACCAACAAATAAATTTAATTTCCCCGATGCGCGCTCACTGCCGGGGTAATATTTTATATTTCCCACCAACAAGCACTCACGGGTGCTTCGATGATTTAAAGCTACACGCCACATCATAGCGCCAGCAACATGTAACAATCGCCTCTGGTTCACGTGTGTGAGACATCAAAAATTGAAATCAATTGAAACAATTCGTTTAATTGAAATTATAATTGAATTATGTGAGCACGCGCCCGCACGTTACTCTCCCACTCCTCCCCCTGTCGCATCTCTCTCTCTCTCTCTCTCTTCTGCAATACATTTGGCCAACTGGGAGTACAGATCCCTCACGTATACGCCAACACACTTCTATAACATACTCTACGCGAGATGGCTTCCACGAATATCAATGGGGCCCCATGATTTGTATCGTAATGATATTTTTAATATCCATTTACGCCCACTTTTCATAGCGGTCACTACTTTAAATGTAATGCATTTATGTCGTGGAATACTGGAATACGCAAAGAGTGGAGCGGCGCGGAGGCAAAATGTGAAAGAAACATACTCGAGAAGGCAAGCCAGGCAAGCAGGCAGGCGCAGGCACGCAGGCAGGGAAAACGGTTTGGGCCTCTAGAGTATCCCGCGCAATAATTTCTCGATCCATTAAGGCTCGTGCGGCGAAGTTACGGTCGTCCGTAAATATCCACACATACATTCATAGACATTATAACGAGCGGGAAACCCTCGGGGCCCCAGTCTTTTGCCTTCGCCGATCCCTTTCTCCCTCTCTCTCTCTCTCTCTCACACACACACACACATCGAGTCCGTAGGTGGTAGAGCTTGGACGAGCGCCACTAAGAATTCAATTAACGGTAATTATATGGCGACCCACCCCTCGTTACTTTTCTACCAGACCGGGTCCACCCAGGCGGCCGCAAGCAACTTGTCCCCTTCTCTTTCCTTCTTCACTCACTCTCTTCCACCGTCGCAAGGTTTCACTCTGGCCGTATCCTCTCTTTCTCTTTGTCTCTTGCTATGTGCAGTATGCCTTGCAGTGTCTGCAGACTGCAGGTGCATCTGCATGTGCGAAAGCCCATGGAGGCAACGGCTGGAGCCTCCGCGCTGCCAGGAAGTTCCAACCAAGTGCCATTTGGAAGCTGAAACGGGGCAGCGGCATACCTCCCCTTCTCGAGCTCGGCTTCCTTCTCGGGAACTCCCCACACCCCCTCCTTTAATCTTCTCTTTCATTCCCTCGATCTCGTCCTCTCGGACTCTGTCCTTCTATTTCGTCTACCCTTTCTCGGCTCAGGGGTCTTCGAGGCTTAACGCCCCCTCACCCCTTCCACGCTTTTTCTTTTCTGTATAAGCCATCGTGGAGTATGAGAGAGAGAGAGAGAGAGAGAGAGAGAGAGAGAGAGAGAAAGTTTGCATTTAATACACAGGCGAAGGTTCTCAAGAATTGGCAGGGTTACCCGTGGGTGTAAGACTCCCTAATTGTGTGTCGGTATAGCGCACGAATTTAAAGGGGTGGACCTGCTGGGTGCTGGGTGCTGCTGCTGGATATCCTCGTCTTTTATGCTCCCAATGGTCGTAGCCGGGGCTACCAGACCTGCCAAATCTGGGGTTAGGCTTCTATAATACGGGGAACCTCTTTACGCCCGAGTGACGCGATAAAAGGGTTGCTTCCACGCTCGTCCCTCCCGAATTATAGTCTCGTTATGTAATTAGGAGCACTGGAACTTCGTCGGTATATGGAGTCCCATGTAGAAAGTGCCTGCCAGTGGTATCAGGGCTTCTCCGGTTTGCAAGTATTCGTAATATTCTTAACTCAATATACTTGAAGTTGGACGAAGAAATCAAGTTTTTCTGAATGAGAGAATAAATACAGATATGGAGAGATAAATACTGTTGGAAATTACATGCTTTTAAGGGAACTAATTACAGAAGATTCCTCGGGACATTCAGGAACCGCACATCTGGTACATTCCGTAAAAATAGATCATTAAGCTTGAAAATCAGAAATGCAGGTATGCGAAGTATTTTACAGTTTTAAACACAAGGTAAGCTATTGAATTATTTTGTACAGCAAGCAACAGCCTTTCAAAGGTTTTTCACTTTTAACCACTCTGGCGACTATCGTTTTAGTATCAAGATATGCAGCAGAAATAAAGTCATTTAAATAACGGAAGGTAATTAAATTATTCTACAACTGTTACTGAAAAGACCGGTCATTTTATTAAAAATGATCTAATAACATCTCTGTCACGAGTGATGCCGCGCTTATGGTACGAAACACTCTCTTAGATAAAAGTGTAACCAATAACTATACCGGGAGATCCGATTTTATAGATGTGGGGAGAATTCATCGGGAATACCGTCGAATATTTCCCAATCACGCGTAATGAAAAATGAAAGAAGAGGCCGGGCGCGCGTTAACACATCCACACCGGCACATTCGCCCGCGCTCGACCAGCAGCTCTACGAAACACATTTGTTTCGCGTTGCCTGCCGTATAAATTCCCCGAGGCTTGCGAGCATCCTTTATTTCTCGCCCGACGATCCACCGGCGCGAGTGGAGGAGCAGCGCCGCACCACCACCGCACCAGCAGCAGCGCGTCGCTCGTCTCGCAGC
The DNA here is from genome assembly GCA_964023945.1 of Ectemnius cavifrons. Classification (NCBI taxonomy): domain Eukaryota; kingdom Metazoa; phylum Arthropoda; class Insecta; order Hymenoptera; family Crabronidae; genus Ectemnius; species Ectemnius cavifrons. The sequence goes on from OZ030375.1 coordinate 5,137,391, forward strand.
AGGAGCCGACGTTCCACACGCCGGAACAAAAAGAGAACAATTTGATGAACCGCCACCCCGACTGCGGACAACACCGGCGAATCTCAATGTTTGTCCGCATCTGGATACAACCACTGATCGACACACCTATCACGGTGCTGATAAAAAGTATAATAATATGTATTAATCATTAACAGACCAGTCAATGGGAGAAGTTAATACACGTGCAGTCATCCTGGCTTTTTATGGAGCAAGGCAATCGATTCGAATAACGCTATCAAAAATATTTTAACCCCGTACACTGACCCCTCTAACTCTTCCCCCATTTTAAACTACCCTGACTGTCTGGATAACCAATTTATGATGGAACTGATGAAGGGAAATGTTTTGTATTTTCTGCGGCTGGGACTGTCGACAGATCGGCGCTTGGCGAAGTCCTGAAAAGTGCCCAGTCTCTGTTATGGGGGATCGTAAAACGGATTGATGTATAGCTAATAGTAGCGACGCGGCGAGGGGATCGCACCCTCGATTGTCGATGCTCTTCTTCCTCGTATACACGCGACTCCGTACCGAAACTCGCTCTGGGTTAACCGTTAAAGCGGTGGTAACACGTACTAGTAGATAAGTGTTAGGTATCAACTTGTTGCATTAATTACAGCGGGGAGGCCATTAGCCATCGATTCGCGTGAAACTAGGCTTCCATGTGGTTATCCGTCTCTATCTCTCTCCGTCTCTCTTTGGCCGGCTTTCGGATACACAGTTCCCAGCAGAGGCTATGCGAAAGTGACTCTCACACCTTCCATCGTTCGTACAATCCACCCCTGGACTTTGTGGGATTTGCATAATTCGGTCAGAGGCTTCGCCGATGTCTCTCGGCTTTTCCATTGCTACCTTCCAGTATTAGCAAGCTCATCGAGAAGAAGCGAGCATCGCTGCGAGAATCACAAAAAGCTAACTTTACCACGAGTGCACACTCTCCCCGCACATTCCCTCTTGTCACGATAACCTTTATGCTCGGCGGCATATTGCGCGCATCAATCTCCTATCGGATATGTACCAACACACATTTGCCCATCAGTCTTCTACTAATGTAATGCATATGTACGTATTAGGGGAAGCGGTATCGAAGGTGCATCGCTGAGATTCCCCACATGCAAAGATAGCTAGCACGAGGCGAGTACACGGATTTCGAAACTTCCCTCTTGACATCTGGGAGACCTTAGTGCGGTATCGTTGGTATTGGAAAGACACAATCTAGATAAAGCAAACCATCGTATTAACTGCAACTTTTTTTTTCAACGTGACACACATTTACACAGAAGCGAGGAAAACAGTCGGCAAGAAGAGACTCTCGAGTTTCGAAGCAGAAGTCACTCGGAGTTAAGGAAGGTACCTCGCAGGAGCGGATACGTGAACCGGAAGTGGTCGGTGGAAGCCGGCGCGCCGGGCAATTACTCGGACCCATACAGCCAACCCCATGAAGTCGACCACACGTGAGTCTACGTATGCGCTCCCGCACTTCGACCAGCCTTAAGCTTTGTGCCCGGTACACACACCAGAATTCCGTTGGCTCCTCTTTGCTCTGCACATGCACAGTGCTAGTACATACGTGCCAGCACAATGCGGCACAGCGCGGCTGCCTTCACTTGCTAACCGGATGAAAAAAGTGCGCCGGCTCTTTTTCTCTCCGTTCTGTCGGCGCGGTTGGCTCACCTTGATAATACGAGATATCAGCCATGTACGTGGATACACGTGCGCGAGAGAACTAGTGAGTGAGAAAGAACGAGAGCTGTGAAAAACGGAAGACGGCAGCGTATCTGTAACAGGACACTGTGGTTCGCGCTACGTGCAAGGTAGTCGAGCCGCTGCTTCGTAATAATAAAATTCTCTCGCATTCGATAGGTACACACATGCATCCAACGATTTCGGAGTGCACAAACTCTCTGGCAAGAGAGAGAGATCAACAATTTCGTTATACTCCGATAAAAAGAGGCATTGACCTCTCGAATTAAAACCTTAATTTGAAGAGAGTGAAGGTGTTTCGTGCAACGTTAATACGAAGATAGACGCTGGTCGCAAATACATGACCCAAACACTGATACCACCCCTGACTAATCAATGAGATAGTGTAACCTAGGTCGCCATACTTCGTCGAATCCAGCGAATTCTTAAAAACAACGAATCATAATTCACTCACTCTCACCTCCTCAGTCACTCGGACTTCGTGTCTAGACAGATAATGAAAAACATTTTTCATAATTTCGTCATTAATACACAGCTTGAACTAAGGAGACCCCCTGACTAGAATTATCATCAATACAACCAATTGATTATTGGCAATTTCCACGTTAACTTCATAAGTAGAAGATACCGTGAAGAAAGCGGGCGAGTGATCGAGATTCAGGATGCTCTTATTATAAGGATCGAGGAGGGTTCCATCCGGACGCGCGTCCCACTCTGAAATGCTGGTACCGAGTTTCCTGGACAAATTCGAAAAGGTCGATATTTCAAATGCCAGCGTCAGGGGTTGACCGGGGGCTATTTTGAGTGCACCGTACGGCATGTAGGACCCGAGCACACCACCCGTCAATAATCCGCTGAATAAACTATCGTCCACCCGCCCACACGGCCACCCACCCGTCCACCACAACTCCACTCAGCCGCCACGTACAGCCAGACATATATCACGTAGGTGCCGCGCGTGCTTCTGTGTGTATCGTCACGTACCAGTGCGACCGCCGTGTTCGTCGGCTATGCTGCTGTCTACCTCTCTCCCTCTCTCTGCCTCTCTCTCGGTTCAACCACGATCGCACACCCACACACATACGCACAGTGGCTATCTGCGAACGCGTGCTAATATATGTACCGCAGGCGCGGCTAGATGGACGTATGTGAGTTTACACAGGCGCGCAAGCGCGCGCGCGCGCTCGTGGCTGTGGGAAGAGTGGTGTACCATCGGCCAACGAGAGAGGAGATGCGAGCCGAGGGCCTAGCGTGAGGAGAGAGACAGGCAGACAGAGCGGCGGACACCGAGAGAGGCCACGATGGCAGCGAGCGGGGAAATGAGTAAAGTTCAGCGAATAAAATAATAATGTCGCTGCGTCCTTCCCTCGTAGCCCTCTCCCACCTTACCCTTCCTTTCCATCCAGGCCTTGTTACGACTCGCAAAATCGCGTTAAAAATTTCCCTCGGCCACTAACGAAATATCTCGGACCCCTCCACCCGCCCGAGTTATTCCCATTGCCTGAAATTCGACGAACGAGGCCGCCGGCTTTTCGGATTTACGGCGCACTCTGACTCGCCCCGAGTCCTGGGCGGCCGTGCTCTGCCGACCGCTGCTTGCCGAAGCTCGAAGATACCCGATTGATACTAGGCTGAAAACATTTATGCGTCTCTGTAACTCTACGGGTGTGTAAGGCTCTCCTCCGGCTCGGAGACATTACATAAATATTGTCGTATCGATGGCGAGCCGACACACAACACACGTGGCGCAAAACACTCAGCGGCCTGTTCTAATTTCGCAATTAACGACCGGGTTTGTTTGGATTCGAGCGGCTGTCGAGTTGCCGCTAGAGCGCGCCGCACGGCTCACCTATATACGCGAGCACCGCTCAATGTATTATTGACACCGCAACCCCCAATGTAGCCTGCCACAGGCGACCCCTTGTATGCGCTGCTCCCTCGTGGAAATCGGACAGGTATATGCTCGCCTATATGCTGATATACACATATGTATGCGTATGTGTCTCGTTCGTACCGAGCGGTATGCAACTATCTATCGCGAGAGAGAGAGAGAGAGAGAGAGAGAGAGAGAGAGAGAGAGAGAGAGCGCTGTCATCACCGCAGACAATAGATATTTCCAATTCTTTCTCTCTCCCGCGGAACGAATGGAACGGCCATCGGTCGTCTCGGAAAACTGATCTCACTGAGCGAGTCAGGACTGATTTAATAATAAAGATAATCGAACTGTGATAACGCGAAGAATGTAGATTTGTGTATCGACACTATTATCTCATTAGTATAACCCGAGACTTTGTCAACAAGAGTAGAGAAGTGGCTCGAAAATGTGATGCGACGGAAGTAACGAAGGGTTTGTTACTCCTTGTGTTGTTTGTTGGCGAAACCTAAGCGCATTAAAAAATCACCAGTACACGTGCAAGCAAGCCCCTACAGACAGTTGTTCATCGGTAATTTCCTGGGTGGGCTGCTGTCTGTCCCGGCGGTCGGCCTGTGCCCTCTAGCCGAGGCAGAAAGGTGCTGCTGGTGGAACAGAGGAGGAGAACCTCGAGGCTTACCCGTGTAGCCCGCGCGCATGAATAATGAAAATCCAGAGGGCTCGGGTATAATTACCAGCGAAGCGTCGCATCCGGCCTCGATTCAGACGATCGTCGCTTTTCGGTGTAATCGGGGAATCCGGTCGAGCGAGATCCTCTCTCTATTTGTTCCGGATATTTTTAGGACTCGATTTAATTACACGTCCCGTTACACCAAGTGCGCGAAATAGAGAAAAAGTATAAGAGAGCACATCTTCCCTGTGCACTTTGGAGGAAGATGGAAGTGTGGCGCAAGTTACGAGGAGTATCTTTTACTTGGAGATATCTATCTTTGGATCGACTCTGTCGTCCTTAATCCGTGTCCTCAGGAGACAAAGATAGAGACCGAGAGAAGGAGGAGAGAGAGAGAGAGGAGAACGCTAGCTGCCGCGCCGATTAGTCGGAATTATCTTGCGATGCGACGCGCCTCAAGAGCCCTTCACTTGGCCCAGGTCCGGGAGAGCAGCGGGCTTGCCAGACGATAATCGAATCCCGCCGGTGCTAATTGATGCTGCGCCGGTGATCGCAAGTAAAACTTTCACAGCTCCTCCGTATCCCACAGCTTGCTTGACTGACAGCCCACCGTATCGAGGTGCGCAGCATAAAACAGATCGAGAGAAAGGGAGATGCGAGTCTCGCGTATCCAGTAATTGAACCAAAGCGAGGCTCTCCTTCTCCTGCACGCATGATCTGTCTGTCAAATCGATTGCTCGGTACGCCTGCCGGTATTCTATCCTTTTACGACATTTGCCTTCCTTACTTGCGATAACCGCATGACTCATTCCTGATCTCCTGAATACATGTTTTCCGATTAGCCACAATAGGTTGATGGTAAGGTCACTGAAATTTGTTTTGTCGAACCCAGCAGTAACAACCGGAAACACGAAACAGTGTAACCCTAAGTGACCACCGCTTTCTCCGAGGTTATTAAAAGAGGGTATCTCTCGGCAGTAGATCTATTATCTCTTGTAGTTTCTATGCCTGAATAGCACGTGAGAGCCTAATGTCCTGTCTAAAGTCAGGCAGGTATTGTTCCAGGTAGAATCTTGCCAGAGGTACGTGGCAGACCCGAAAGTTTCTCGCTTCAGGTACCGGCGGGGTATTTGGCAGTAGTCTTTAGCCAGTTTCAGTGCTAAGGATTACAAACAGTGTCGTGAGAGAGTTGACATTTCACAAACAAGAGCGCAGTAACTTCACGGACTAGCTTCTGAATCCTCTTCCTGGTCATGATAATTCTGTTATCTTGAATTTCTCACCCTAAGTGAGGCCAATATTCCGTTAATCCGAAATACCCGGTAGACAGTCATTAAGATGACAGTGAGGCATCGTTTAATGTCGCACTTAAGAATCTCGGGAAACCGCAGAAAGTGCAAATGAGTCTGGGCACCCGTAATCAGAGTTTGCCTGTACAGACTCGCCCGGCGGTAAAGGGTAGCTCGATCTGTCTAATGACGTAATTGCTTTTAAATCGCCTCTTCGCGGCCGCTTTAATTATCTCCTCGAGTGCGTGACTGAAATTATGAGCAAGGATCAGCGGCCGAGATATTACTTCACAATGCCGCCGGTGTCGTACCGTGTCATTGAATCCTCGGACCGCATTCCGCTGACCCACAGGCCTCTGCGTCACAATAAAAAAAAAAACCCGGGCGTTATAACAGTTCAAGTGTTCCTGATTGACGGTTACTAGTCCGAACACTCTTCATCCATCGTACAGGCTTTATGTGTGCATTGTGTACTGCCAATCCAGTGATTGATATCCGTTACATAAATACGCGATGTGATAAGCGCCTGACAACGCATCCCTAATCTCGAAATGCTAAAACCGTACGTTGTCACTGTGGCGCTGATCAGTAAAAAATATGGATACGCGGAACTATAATGCGAGGCAAACAAAACAGAGAAAGCAAAGCTTGCCTAAAGCATATTTCGAATCTGTCGGGAATCAGTTGTGATCTTTTCGCGCGACATTGGGTCAGTTCGGGCGAGATTGCGAGGGACACCATGGCACGCAGAGATGAGACCCTGACCAGTGTACCAACAGCATCAGGATTCCAGTACTACCAACAAAAAAGCATACGAGCGTATACACCTGATACCCTCTCTCTATCCCAGTCTTCCTTACCCTCGCTGAAATTGAGGTTCGTCTCCCAATAGTGACCATCAAGGAACGTGCATCCATACGACTATTGGACGTGGATGCATATGTGGCACACACACACACACACACACACTGATACAAATTGCAAGAGGTAATGCGTGTATACGTATGCATGCACCTTTCGGGAAAAGAATACTCATGACAGACGCCGCATGTGGACGTGGAACGTCGATGTGGTGTACCTTGACACGGATGGCTCCCTGAATCAGCCGGACAGCTAGCTAGCAACAAACATCAGCCTGCTATCACACACGCCTACTGTACACGCGTACATAGGCAGGAGGAGCGGCGCACTGGTAGCATGCGTGTGTGGAGTAGCATGGTGTACGATGCAGTGGTCGAGCAAGCGGGCGGCTGCGTCGATAAGCCCGTCATCGGACTACCCAGGCTGGCGACGACTTGGTAGGAAATTCCATTTCCTCCGATTCGAGCCGCAGTCCCCACGCGATTCTCTGATTCCCCGGCCGCGCTCCCGACAATTCGAAGGCTCCGTGTGTCCTTCGTTGAGCGCACACATGCACCAGCCGGAACGATCGCGCTGTGGTCCGAGCTGTTCCACGCGGGGACACGGAGAATGACGAGGTGAGGTAGATAGGTGCGCGCTCGTTCACGCCGAGTCGAACGACGATCCCTGATATCGCACGCCCGCCATACACCCAGAGACAGCCAGAGACACAGACACTCGCCACGGCAACGATGAGAGAGGCTTAATCGATGCTTCCCAGAAAAATAGCTTGACGGAAGGTTATCTGCCGAGAGCGCGTCCCCTGTGCGCCGGAGGCCGGCGAATATGAAAGTATACATTCAGACGGCGCAAGTAAAATTACCACGAAAAAGATCATAATTAATCGATTCGTAGCGAGCCGGCGTGCTCCGCTCCTGGGATTATTACCTTGGCGCACAAAGCGGCACAGAAGAGCCGTCTGGATATTGCACCGGTCATGACACCAGCAGTACGCAAAGCATGTTAAATCGACTTGATCTCGCAAGTTCTCGTATCTCAGTCTGCACCGCGATTGGACAGTTTTTACATAGGGTCTCTGCGTCGGTACATATGAGAAAGTAAGTTACCGGTGTACATAAAAGGTAAACTCGAGCGTGGAACGTGAGGCACCGCTGTTCATGGCTCAGTCATGGAAGAAAGATGGGAAGGCGTGGTTCCACCCGGAGTGCATTACAGGAGAGAGTACTTTCGGTACGCCAACTACTTCGTTTGGGGTAACGCCTTGGAGATGGAGTACAGTATACATATGTATACAACCTTTACTGTTTTTCTCCGCCGGCAAGAGAACAAGGAGATAAGGGACAAGACCGTACGCCCCACATTCCCAATTTACATCTTCCGCTGCCTGAATATTATTACCGAATCAGATCGGATTAAACCTATGAATATACCTGAACCTCACTTTTCCAACTCCCTGATAATTGGCTAAAAAGCTTGGGCTCGAGAATCCTCAAAAAGGAGATGCATACGAGAATATATACGAATCCATGACTCACGTTCTTTCTCTAGATAATGTCACGAAATGACAACACTGTACGAAGCGTTTTCTCCATGTCATATTAGTGGGACTTGTAGGAGAGATTCGAATAGACGTGTACTATATCAAATATACTCCCTGGTATAGTAGGCAAGCATAGTACTCGACTAGAACCTGAAGTAGGGTAGTGCAGATCCAGTGGTAAATGGAAACAAGTTACTATATAGAAGGGATGGTAATCTTGTCCGCCATTCCGTTTGTACCACCATATCCCCTTATACCACCCTACCAAACTCTTATAGTGAATATAGCTGACGAGCACATACCGGCCCTTATTGTCGGTTCCTCGCACCAGATCTTATGGGAAATCCATACTGGCCCTTACTTCGGGGAGAATATAATAAGGGACGACCCGCACCCTTAGCCCAAAACTCTTTCCTCCATATCCAACAGGGTGGCCACCCGCCGACTTTTTCCAATTCCGAGCATCGTTCAAGAGTTCTACCTCGGCAGAAGCGCAGTGCATGCACGCACTAAGCTGTTTAAAATATCGTTGATTCCGCGATGCCACAATTACACACACATACGTTTCAAGTAGAACCCACCCCGTTAATCTGTGTGTCCGCTTGAGCCCTCGAGGTCTCGGCGAGCAGGTGTAAGTAATGCAGGCGAGTTAATTGCCTGAACGAAGCGGGGAGATAGGGCGGACGATAAAACAGATTTCGATCTTCGCCTCGCTTGAGGGAGGAGGTGTGTGCCTTCGGTAGACCGGGGAGTAATTTAATAACGTATTTGCCGGGGAGAATATGCCGATACCCATCGAGCGCGGGCGGCGATTAAGCTGGCGACGCTCTCCGCAACCGTCGCTCCTCTCGCGTATATCCTCTCTCTTGGCCTTTAATTAAGAGAACAAAGCCAGTGCGCTACTTTGAAAGGATAGGATGACCACGCAGCGGTAAATATTGTGATATTCGCTGAGTTCCGTTCAAATACTTGTCGGGAGAAACATCTCCCCTGGCGCGCCGGACATTCGCTCGATAGCTCGCTTGTTCCGGGAATCGTGCTGGAACAGGTGCTGAGACTGATTTCCCGGGTCTCCTAATTTAATCCTTTAAAAGCGGAGAAACGCACAGCTCATTAGCATTCCGAGACTATCCGGGATTCTGTCGATTCCTCCCTCCTCTCTGACACACACACGCTACGCTCTTTCTCTTACTCTCACTTATACACTGCCACACACTCAATTTCTCTGCGGAGGAATACGTCGAAAGCATTCACTTTGCTTTTACGTATCAACAAGGAATCCGTACGCTTCTCAAGACGCATGTCAATCTTTCCCGATACAAGTTATCTCTGATGATCACACTCTTTCTAGTGGTCACCCGGAGTCGAAGTGCAAAAAGCAGATAAGGCGAGTATAAAAATAGGACAACCAGGAAGTACATAGGATGATAGCACTGTACGTGCATATATCGTTCGCCTTGTGCGCGAGTGTTTGAACAATTCTCTTTTATCTTTTTCCCTCCATGGGATAAACCTTTGTTAGCGCGCGAGGGAGGGCGCGTCCGTGGCGTTAGAAGTGGACCAGGATCATTTGTCTTTCTTCCTCGCGCTTGGCGGTCGTGGACTACCATTTTTACACGGCGCCCATTCATTTTTCGCCGGCGCTTCGACGGTAATTCATCTTTCGAGAACACCCCACCTCCCTCCTTATCTTTTATGTATTTAGAACGTTTTTACACGCCCCACCCGATAATGGGAATGAATGGGCGCGCGAAAAGGAATTGCGACTGTCAATGAAGTTCGAGGGAGTCGCGGCTAAACGCTGCGGAGTGTATCATTGGAAATTAAACTATGTGAAGTATTATCCTATCGTTTGGAAGCTGCATTCACACTTGCCACGATCTTGTGTATTATCAGTTTGGGCTAGCGAATTAAGTAAATAATTAAATCCAATAACGACCAGCAGTTTAATATCCACTCTCGACATCGAATACCTGGCGCGATCGTGCATCTGGAAAAACGCGACCGACGCCTCACCTGTGAATTAGAGGCCCGTCGGGACCGGATGAACGTTGGGTCTCCGGAACACGATATTAATACTTTAAAAGCGTGGTCCCTTTTCTTAATCAGCGTAAGTGCACTGTACATTCCCGGGTAATCCTGCTCACCCCGATCAGTGTTTGCGAGCTCTTTGAATAATCTCCAAAGTAACTTATTAATCGTATGCCAGTTATACTCGCTACAGGAAAGTAGAATTTAAATCTTCATACATCGGATGAAGGGATCAGAGACTTTCTGTACATCCATGGAGCCCTGTTCCAGAACTAACAAAAAACAGTGCGATCACGTCGTTATCCGGCTTCAATCAAAGATCAATGTCACTCGGCACTCTGCTCCGCTCGGAACTAGAAGTGCGGCAAACTACACTGGAAAAGTGGTGGAATTCCATAATACGAATTTACTGGGCGCGAGGGAGAAAAGTTTCAAGCCAAGCGACAGAGGTGGGGCGGCTGGCTGCATGGGAAGAAGGATGGACCGTCATGGTGAAAACGTAGCCGGTGGTGGTTGGAGGAGCGAGCGAGAAGCCCTTTTCCAAGGGGGGGTTCGAGAGAACGAACGGATGAGTGACGTTACAGTGTGGAAAAGGGAGGCTAAGCGCGCAGGGCTCGGATACAGTGAGTGCGCCAGGGAAAGAGAGAGACGAGAAATAAAGGGGACAGAGTGGATGAAGACGGGGTCCAGGGTGAGGGGCGAAGTGAAGGGAAGGGTAGGCGGCGGTACGAGGGGCGGCGGTGTGGCAGCTCGCTACCGCTGGAAAAATATAACCTGTTGGACCGCAAAAGAGCGAGAGGAGCAAGTGAGCTCGACAAAGAGGGGCTATCGACCGCGAACAAGAGGAAGGAGCCCAGGAGGCAGAGAGGCAGCGGAGCGAGATGGGTTCGTTATTCGAACAAGGGGAAGAAGGAGAGCGAATGATCGAGCGAACCAACGGAGAGGAATGAGCTGTGAGCGAGGAGGACCGACGCAGAGGGCCCGAACCTGCCTCAACTCTAACTTGACTTTCGCGGTTCGATTCTGATCGGATCGATCTAACTAATGCGACGCCGCCGGCTGAACCAGCCACCGGTATTTACAGTTTGTTCCCCCCCACCCACCCTCCTACTCTCTCGATCTATCCTTCTTTAGACGCGTTCTTTTTAACATCCCATCTGCACCGCACCGCTTACACGTCAATCTGTCGGTCCGCGGGAATCACCGTTTGGTGAGCATGAAGCAGGAAAACAGAGTGGAATAACGATTGACTTTTCCCGGTGTAGAGTGATGGGGAGGAGAGTGTAGCTCTTTCATTAACGTCGTCGCTGCAGCACATAGATACGGACGAATGATACACTTGTGCGAACAAGAGGGAGACTGAAACCCGGTTGGCAGCGGCAGCGGCAACCCCTTGCCGGTGGATAGCAGGTGCGAGAGTGGAGTGCTGCAGGCTCGTCAATGAGCAGCTTCAGACAAATCGGCGAATAACAATGAGAGTGAAGGGCAATAAGCGCGTGGGTAAGAGGGATCGTGAGAAGTGCAGGCAGGCACACATGGTGAAGATCGGTGCTCCATTCTCTGCGGCCGCGACGAACCCGTTACCGTGACAATTATGGCCCGAACGCGCGCGCGCACACGTTAATTAAAGGCAGTGGCACGAAAAGCAATGTGTCTCGTAGCAGTCGCTGGGAAGGACTGCTCCCGCTCTATCGAGGGAGCACGTGCTCTCGATCGAATGAAGCCGCCGCTGCTTGGAAACGCGATCCGAGGATTATCTTTCACGCTGATATGCCGGCCTAATCTCAAGCCTGCCACGACCGGCCAAGAGAAAAACCGCCGCGATAAACACGCGAGACCGTCATCGGCGAATCGTGCTATGATTGCCAACGTCACACGAATACCGCAACGGAACATCAGAGATTTGTTTTGTCATGATTTTTCTTTAAGGGTGAGGGAACCCACTGTGTCCGTGTCAAATGTGGAATCAAACATTTTCGATTTTTCTGCACGATTTCGAGTGCGAAGACAGCAATAGGTTGGCATTACTAGAGTTAAGAAAATTTACCGATACTACGCTGATGCATGACTATATCTCGGCAATGTAAAATAAAGCAAGAACCGATAATGCGGACGTATTCGAAGGTTAATAAGTCAATGAGCGAGCAGTTGGATTAACCTGGCTCCACAGACAGGCGGAGCATCGTGATCCATCAGATAATTCCGCCGATCCAACTGCGCATTGTCGCCGCTGCCGTAACAGTAACGAAATTTATGTAACTCTTTCAATTAAAACTTTCGGGGAGCCGACCCTCCATTGCCGCGGCACAAAAAAACTTGATGCGCAGCGGAATAATAAATTTCAGAAGAGGGTCCCATATTGCAGCAACACTGCCAACCAGTCGCGCTGGAAACTCGCGTACTCTGTCAGAGCGAGCGCACTAGTCGCAATCTAATTTTTGAGTGCGTATTACGGATTTCGTATAACGAACTGCTTTTTCGACTGGCTTTCCTGGCAGTGCGAGCCTGCAGGAACAATGCGCTCACTTGACGGGGGTTTCGTAATCATGAGAGTTCGAAGTGAGTCCCCTTTATTGCCTTACGTGTACTAATACGTAGAGTAAATTACAAAGCAAGAGGCAGCTTTCGCCGCCGGTGGCAAATAAAGCGTAACCTTGAACCTCAACTTGGTGGCATCGTTGGATTGATCTCTAACACGCCGGAGAGACGAGTGGAGCCTTCTCCGACTGAGAAGAGAGAGTTGATCGAATCGAGCGGCGATCCGGCAGTAGGGATTTACAGAATCGCGAGCGCGCAGGACGGAGCGCATGAGACAGGGTGAGAGAGAGGAAGAGAGTTAGAGGGGCGACGGGGAGAGGAAAAAAGTGCGGCGATCACGTGGTGATACAGTGGCAATCGTCGACTCACCTTGTGGTGCTGCATGATGGCAGTGGCCTTTCGCTTGGCGGACATATTCAGTCCCGGCGTGCTCTCTCTTCCTCCTCGTGCAACGGAAAGTATGTACCTTGGGTACACACTCCTCTATTCCCCGGTCCTCTTTCTCCGTCTCCTCTTCACCCGTGACTTCCCTTCCTCTTCTGTCCTTCTCTATGCTATCTCACCGGGTTTTCCCTCCCTACTGGCTGGTTGGTTGGCTCGATGGCTGGCGCACTACTCGCGCCCTCCGAAAGCACCGACGATGCCGATGTTTGCGCGACACAAAACAAAAGCGTCGCAGATAAAGCCGCCTGCTGTCGCCTTTCCACTTCTTCCACCTCGTGTCTTGCTGTCCTAATTATTCAATATTTCCTAACCTCAGGCCTTGGCGCGACACTTGACAAGTTAAAGTTCGAACAACGTTATACCGCGGATGATGTTCGTTCCTCGTTTGGCACGGCCTGAATCTCAAGTACGAGAATCGGCACAACAGACAGTGACGCACTGCCTGTCACCAAATCACCAAGATTTCCTGACACTTTTCCTCTCTGACGAGTGGCTGGCCGCGCTGTCAATGCGGCTTGGAATTAAAGGCAGTTCGATAATAGAGACACGCACGATATCGGTCGCCTGTCACTCGTCACTCGTATGTATTTGGTGCTCTCGATTTGGTAGGCAGGAGAGTAGTGCGTAAGGTCCATTGAGACGGCGTGACACGAGCCACTATGCGCGATCAGCTGGTCGATCGTCGTCACCGCTCTCAATCGCAATGGACAGGCAAGCAGTCACACTCGGCTATCACTTCAACGACAATCCTGCCGATCCGAACCACCGAACCAAATATCCTTATCCTTTCGCCCACCTTTCCCAAGTCGGTGAGCCGCTGATGGAGAGTAAACAATTGGCAGTCGCACGCCGCCGTTTAAAAGGCAATCCTCGTGCAGGTCGCGTGTCCGCGCACGCCGCCCGCGCTTTTCCCTTGAGCAAAAGGCACAAGGAACAGTTGAGTCTTTTCCTTGGTTTTCAACTCAGCTCATCGGGCGAGTCTGTTGGAAACGGCAATGTGGGAACGCGATCGCGTGTGGTGTGTTGCACGTCGTTCCCTGTCTTACTGCGAGAAGTTAGGAGAGCACCAGGCTCATGGACAGTATCACAGAACGTCCTCGCATCACGAGCGCTCACGGCGAACTGACGACTGGCGACGCGACGACGACGACCCCCGCCCCTCGCACTCCGCACCCTTTCCCGCTAGTTTGCTGCTCGCCGCCGCCGCCGCTGCCGCCACCGCCTCCGCGCCGCTCCCCATTCTCCGCTACCGGCTCCGCTACTCCCCCGCTCGTCCCACAGCCTCACCCCAACCTGGCCAACCTCGCTCCACGTTTCACCCGTACCCTACGCTCTCTCTGCCCCTCGCTACACTCTCTCCGTACCCCACGATCCATTCTCACTCCCTCACTCCCTCGGCCGACGCTCGCTCTCTCCCTCTCCCGCACCGTCGGACCCTCTCTCACGAGTACTCGGCTCATTCTCTTTCTCGCCCTGTCACCGGTGCGGCTTCCATCACGTCGTCTCTCTCTCCCTCTCTCTCCCTCGCCGTCGGGCTCTTGCGGCCACCTCGTGCCGCACCCTTCGTTCGGCGAGCAGCACCGCTCTCTCGCCCTACAGCGGCCCACCTCGACCGCGTCAACCCCCTCACGCTCCCTCCTTCCTTCCCTCTCGCACTCTCTCTCGCTCTCGCAACTGGCATCCTCCACCACCTTCCTGTCTCCTCTCCTAGGCTCTCTCATGTGCCTCGATTCTCCCTCTCTCCCTCTCTCGTTCTGACGCACCATCTCTCTTTCTCCAGCTGGCCGGCGGATTCCGTCTCTCCTGTCACAGCGCCCTCGGTTGAGGCCCCTCGACCCTCGAACCCACCTTCCCGCCACGGTGACGGCGGCGGCGGAGGTGGTGGCGGAGGCGGTGGAGGTAGCAAGATAGAGTCTGTCACTGTCGGAAGAACGAGGGGGCCGTTGGACGGGTAACTCACATCGAGGGGGGAGGGAGATTGAAAGGGGCGTAAGGGGCCGTAGTCGGGCATCCAGAGGGCTTTCGGGGGAAAGGGGCACCCTTGCCAAGTACGGCGGTGGAGAGCGATAGAATGAGGGGGGAGGGGTCCCGTGTAAAGGGGACAGGGGCACTGGACGAAGGGACGAAGGGTGCCAGTACTCGTCGTCCGAAGGGGCTTCCACCGGTGTATTAGGCTCGCACTTTGCACGGTATGTGCATGTTTACTACTCTGCTCATGCCGGAGCAAGACTCTACCTGGTTTTACATGTGCCAACAAATCTATCCACGCGTCCACATAAAAATAACATGTACGCGCGGGCGTATTCTCATAGTCGCGTAAATATGCGCACGAATTTAGCTGATATGTGTGCATGGCCACTCGTCGCGGTAGGTGTGCCGCACTCGATGTATGCCTGTGTACTCTATCTTCGTCCCGGTTTATCTCTTTGTCGGCCGGTCTCTCTTGCTCTCTCGTGCATGCTTTGCAACGACGATAGCGTGTGCCACCGGCGATGTCATTACGCGCGACGCGCAATGCACTGCTGTGCCTGTGCGCGCTGTAAGTTACATGGGGATCACCAGTACATGGGTGACAGTGCTGGGGCGGCGAGATGCCGCTTGTTGTGCGCGCCTTTCTTTCCCAATGAAACCCACATATGTATATGCACTTTGATCATAAATGGAAGGAGTGGGAGCGAGTGGTCGTCTTGATAAATTACAATTTTAAGCGTTTTCTATGATCTATAATTCTATGGTAATTAAAGGAGTATATATGTATAATATCTACTGTATATTTATTAACTATATATAGTATGTACTATGGAGTAGATATTCGGTGGAACGCTAAAAGATTACAATTGCCGCAGAGTGATGAATGAATTTATTGTCACTCATCTAACGGCTGATGTTTTATACTACTTTGTCGGTGTCAATGATATGGCAGCGCATATTACAGATACCCAATGTATATATCAAGCAAGCGAAAAGTTAAATCGACAATACACATATGTATATACAAATAATATAATGTTATTGTGTTATTGGATTGCATAGAATCGTGTTTACATGGTTGTCTCAAGTGATTTTGAGGTAAACATTTGTGCAAATTGAATCACATGCACATCAATCGTTAGCCAAGCGAGAATGATACTGAAATTATTACTGCGCATCTCGAGAAGCGGGTGTTCGCAAGTCCTTCCTTCCATCTAATGCTCCAACGGGTCGAAGCCAAGAATAAAAGTACTTCCTTTTCCCCGCTTCAGAATATACTCGTTCGCTCTCGATGGCAATACTCTCCCTTTCCGGCTTCTCACTATCCACGCTTTTAGAGATTTATTTTCATCGGTGAAATTTCTTTGCACACTCGACCGGATGGTGTTGCAGGCAGGGTGCGAAGAGTATTTGATGATAAGATGCGACAAGAGACTCTCACTAAATCTGGCATCCAAGCCGTTCGATAATGATACCAAATGGACGATCATGCCACTTTTTCTTCAGCAGCAATCAGCCTTATTAGCCCGTCAATTGAAAAGTCTTAAGCTGACAACGAAAAAGTGAAAATCTTTCAATCTCCTGCCTTCCTTCCAGGATTATTTCTAATTCCTCTAGGCTGGCCAGCTGTTCTAATCAAGCTCTTATCGTTCGGGCGTGGTAAATATTAAGGATCTAACGGTCGTAAGCAACAGTTTGCCATCGAGCCTGGTAAACTCGAGGCGCCCTCGTAGCAAGGGTCATAAAAAAGTATCCAACTTTCCGGCGAAAGTACAATCGCTCGATTGGGCCGTCGCGATTCCCGCGTAGGGGATGATGTTAGTTCGCGAACTCCGTGCCCGCAAGGTATAGCATATACGTTTCCGAGACATTTGTGACTCGAGGCATTCGACCTTCAGCACCGCCGAGATCTTACCACTTCCGAGCATACGTGTGGATCCGGTGCAATGGCTCATCGGTGAGGATACTCCCAAAACAACGGGGCTGCTCCATTATTTCTATGAATATGCGGGCGCACGTGCAGCGAGCGGCACACATGTGCATAATATACTGTCTCAGGTAGAAGCATGCATACGTCATCGCGACCGCAGGGTGGTGTACGCGCTCAACGAGAGAGGCCCGGTGTGTCATCGCGCGAGAGAACAAAGACCTTTCCACCCGCCGCGCCGGCAGCGGTGCACCACCCCCGCATTTTCGGAAGCCGCCCGCCGGCGACGAACTGTTTCCCATCGTTCCCTCGTTAAGCCAGGCGAACAAAACAGTACGGCCCGGGCGACGCGGTACGTTTCGAAAAACCATCCCAATTCGATCTATAGTGGTTGAGGAGCGGCCTTGGCGCGCCCTTATTCTCTCTACACCGGCAAGTTTTCCCAATGCCAACCTGATATTCCGCCCGGGTCCTCTCTCGACACACGCTCGACTCGCACGCCCGCTCGGCCGCGCCTCTTCCACACTGCCGCGCACGGGATCCTTTTGCGCTAGTATCGACGCGCAAGGATACGTGCGTACAATTCATACACACGTGCACACCTATCCTCTGCCACCGCGGCAGTCCTCCCTTTCTTGCCCCTCCGCACTCCCTTGACCTCACTCATATACGAGGATAACCGAACATTACGCGCACCTGGATACGTGTGGTCGGTGGTCGGACCATCCGAGCAACCTCGATCCTACCTACCTATACCTAAGTACATATATGTACACATACGTACCTTCCAGTCGGAGCACTCGGCTGCGGACCTGTATGTGTATGTAGTATGTGTGTGTACAGAGTGTGTCATCTCGCGAGCGAACAAAGTCCACTCGGCATTAGACACCCTTGGTTTCTGAAGCCTTGGGCAGTAGTCCCCTACCCTACCCTTTGCTAGCACCCCCATGGCTCCTGCTTCTCTGCCCCCCTTCCTCCCTCTGTCCCCTTCCTCCCCCTTTCTCTTTCTAACGCTAGTCGAGCCACAACCTTCCCCCCCTTTTGCTAGTGCGGCCCTCCTATACCCCTTGGCAGGCCAGGCCGCTTACTTGCCTGCTATCCACCTTCGCTGCCTTCACCCTAACTCTCCTTCTCCAGTTTCTCTCTCGCTCGGCATCTTTTATCCTCGCTCTGTGTCTCTCGTTCCCCAGAGCAGCCCCTGCTTGCCTGCCAGGCTCAGCCTGGCCGCTTGCTTTCCTGCATGCCTGCCTGCCAGTTCTTCCTCCCCCGTTACCTTGCTTGCTTCCCTGCCTCTTTGCCATCGTCGCCGTCCCAGTACTCTCTGAGCTGGCTCGACTCCTCTCCTCGTCACCGCCGCCGCCGCCGCCGCCGCCGACGACGATCGCCCTCGCCGCGCCTCGCCTCTTACTTTCCCCGTTTACTTGTCCCTCGTCTCTCTCCCTCTCACACCCGGAGTCGTATAGTACTCGTCGCTCTCGCCTCTGCCTTTTCCCCGCGCCATGCTTTCCCGCCCTCCGCGCACAACCTGCACACAGTTGCCTTAGCGAGCCAAGCCTTCGCTTGCCATGCTACGCTCTGTGCCCTGCTTCCTCGCTTGCTTGCTTGGTTGCACGCTCGCTCACTTGCTCACTCGCTCGCCCGCCCGCGCAGCTCTCCCTCACAAAAAATCCAAGTCCAGTGTGGGCGCTACGGGGGGTTTCTCCCTTCGCCTCCTTTTACCCTCTTTCCATCGTGCCTCCTTTACCTCTCCCGAGCCCTTCTCTCTTATCCCTTCCCGCTTGCTTACTCGCTCCTTCCCATCTCTCCCCCTCGGCCAAGCAGTCTCATCGGCTGCCGCGCTATACTTTCGCTTCACGTCCTCTCTCGCCTTGCCTCTCTTTATCGCTTCCTCTTCCCGTCCTGCACTTTGCGTCTTCTGGCCAACCCCTTGCCTATCTCTCGCTCTTGCCGACCTCACCGCGTCACGTCCACTGCACCCTGCCTCGCGCCTCTAGGGATTCTCAACTTTCGATATGCACGCCTTTCGAAATCAAGCTGGGCCATTAGACACACGTAGTCATGCCATCGGGGCTTCTGTCTCTATTGGCGCTTCGTTATTTAAAGAATCGAATTATAACTTGTTGGACGTTACTGTCACAGTGTGGAGGGATAAGAGATTCTCTCACGGTTTGTTGTACCTCGTCTGATTTTATATGTTCATCTTAATTATTTTACGTTCTTGAGCGCATGGGCCACAGCTGTCGTAACGAATATATATCGTTATATGAAGGCGCATTCATGTAGGAAATAGCTGAAACTGGTTCGCAAGGTACTGATGGGGCACGTAAGGTGGTATTGACCCGGCGAAGCGACGCCTCGATGCCATTCGTAACGGGACGAGCTGTAAGAGTGGTTGGCGACTAAACGCATTAGCCGGTGCGCCGTACCGTTAAGATGAATCGGGATATATATACGGCTAATCTCATTATGGCGGAGAAAGAGGGTGTCAGTGGAATCCTGCGAATCGTAGCTGATCCGCTACTCCGAGCGAGTTGGCAGTTTTTGTTCTCGTAAAAGTCGGCTCGTCGCTAAATTATCATATTTAGCTTCGCCTAGTAGCTCGGGCAGCACGCGAGCCCTGCCCTCCCTGGCTTGGCCGGGTCGTTAGTGCCGCAGCAAGACGGCCCAGCGCTTATCGCGTGCATTACGCATTCCTCGTTACCCCGTCCCATTTATATTACACATAATATAACACTCATACAACCAGATGCTTCCTTCGGATAGTCCGGATATGTAGAGTCGGCCGTGTTAACGCGGAGCGAGAGCGGCCGTTATTCGCGTGCACACATTCCACGCATGTAATTTATAAAGCAGTACCGAGTGCCGACGTCTACGCATCCGGCGCGATGGATTGGAAGTGCTGTATTACACAGACAGCGCGGCACCCTGCACCTACCCTAGCTTCGTCGCGGTAGACGCGTATTGCAATCATTTTCGACCCTCCGGCTTGAAGAATCTTTTAAGTTTCATGATAAAATGGTACAAACAGTTTTGCCCTTTAGGCTTCCTTCAGGTGGATGGCTGACCGTACAGAATATCCAGATTACTAGTATCTACGAATCAGTGGTACGTGGCTCTTTGTAGAATCTCATGCGGCACGCTGCAGCTTAAGGATATCGACCTAAGAAAACTTTAGCCTTGCCATCACACATGGTGGCCACGTTGCCGGCGCAGCCCACTCTCGGTGTGTGCAAGTCGCCTCCACCTCTGTGCATTCCGTGGCGTTAATACCGGGGCTGGTTCATCTCCATCGCTCGTGTAACCTGGCCCACACTCGACCGGCTCTCTGCGTTGCTTCGACTCTCTGTGGTATCCGCTTCCCACTTGCTAGGCTGCTGCTCCTCGTAGTCGTAGAAGTCGTCGCACCTCCGTGGGGGTGGAATAGTCTTTCTATCATAGGCCACGTACACTAGAATCTCTCCCACTTTCTGAATCTCGTTGTTTCTTGGTGAATCAAGATGATTAGTCGAGAGCCTCGCTATTCCTCATGCCGAATGATTTGATACGTCATGCTAACCATCCGCTGGTTGGAATCTGGGGTTTAGGATTGGAGCGAAGACGGCCTCACAGCGATTAATTAAGCGGTGCGCGTCTCACGTAATTAATACCCGGCGCAGAATTGGATGCGACATGCGGATAACGAGCAGTTGGGTGTGCGGTGTTGCTTGCTGGACTAAACGCCGTGGAGTTGTCGTCGCGTCGATATCTCCCAAGAGAGGCACCAAGTTTCGCTGCCTCTTTACTAGTGCAAGTGCCAGTGCGAGTGCGAGTATGCACTTCGATCTGACACAGGGGATTTGACGTAAGTGGCAATTTGATGCATCGAGAAATTCACCGCTTGTCCGAGCCCACAAAATCGCTCGCACGGTCACGTGTCCGTTTCTTATCCGGAGACGATTGTATTTACTAGCGAATGGTTGGCGAAGACACCGTGGCGAATAGGAGCACACAATGCTCATTGTTCTCAATTAGGCGAATCAGCATGCGACGACTTACTAGAGCCGGATAGATCTGGATTCTTGGGTACTGATTTCTTGGATGCACAGGCTTACTCCCGGCGCGCTTGGAAACCCGGTTGCGCCAATGCGCGATCTTAAGCCTGGTTCACATTATGGGTATAATCCTGCCACGTTTACGTTTTAAAGAGAATCGATATCATTCGGTTAAACGTTCCAATGCGATCGAGTCGGAAATATTCTAATTACATTCATTTGTTGGACGCGCGTCTTGCATGTTGCTTTAATTTGTAATCCAGTAGAATCAGACAGTGGAAATGTGCATTATAAAGCGTAATTAATGTGAAATTTGATCATTAAATTAATCAATAGCGAGAATTGTTATTTGGTTGTTGTGTTTCACACACAAGCAGTCTTTTCTGAATTCCCATTGATACAGTGAGGTTTAAGTTTTTCCCGGCAAGAAAAATAACATTCAAGCATGTTAATTTAATGGAGCTACGTGCACGTGGTATTTCAGATGAATTAGAAAGGTGTTGCGTTTTCGTGCAGGAACAGGTAGTGCAATGGAGTGCATCCCTCACGAATCCCATGGGAAATTCGGCTTATCGTGAAGCGTCAGTAGTGCGTTTTGCTCGATTACTACCGAAGAGGGGAAAGGATGGCGCAGTGTATAGCATGTATGGAGACTTGCGCGCTCGCTCGTATGGCAATCGTACGTCTGCCTCTCTCTGTAGATTTGTACGTGCCGGTGGGAGTGATTGTGTAAGTGGAACGTGTGGGTACTACCCACCTCAACCCCCCCACTCGTTTCGAGGTTCGGCGGCTCCTCTTTGCACAGAGCCGAGATTTGTGTGTAGTCGCACACGACCGTGTGCAGTGTGTACCATGCGTGGCTGCTTCGGCTACATACGATCCGGTCGTACGTAAAAGTTGCACGCACAGCGTGGTGCACATCCCGCAGACTTACCGGGAATCCAAGCGAGCGAGCGAGAGAGGATCGTAAACGACAGGACACGCGGCATCGTGGAGCTTTGCCGTTGCCGTTCGTAAATCCATCAGTGGCTACATTTACGATGATATTAATAAATGCGTGGCCCGCCGCACGCCGATACTAATGCGGCTCGCTGGCAAACTTGCCGAATCCTCCGTGACTTTCACATGGCTCATTCACCATGTACTGGGTCCTTCAATTATCGCCTTGAGTTGGATATAAGAAACAGAGCAGGTAGACTTGTACATGTCTTGATATCGCCATGTATTGAAGATTAACAACTGGGTAGCTGGGAGAGATACGGTCTCTCCTGTAATGACTGGCACCGATCTACAGTGCTGCAGTGCGCAACGGGGGTAGAAGCACTGGCGTTCCACTTTTCGAATAATGCTCGAAAGGTCGCGACTCTGATTCTATCAGAGTTGTCACACTGTGACTCATAAACTGTGAAGTGGAGGGATATAAAGTCCATATTACCGAGTTTCAGCCAGGGGCCGATTTAAGGATTTTTTGTTTCCATTGCACTTATTGCATACAGGACGATGAGAGGTATAGTGTGGATGTACGGTGCAGAGCAACGGGATGAGGGCTTGGGCTTCGACTGTTCGCCGGAGGAGGCTTTATTATGGCACGATATGAGAATGGCCGTCGATGTCGGGCAGAGTGGGTCGCGCGAGGGGTGCAAGGGGTCAGGGCTGGGCGGAAAAAGTACAATGCGGGGGTGCAAAAAGGGTGGGCAACGGTGCCATCATCAACGATCTCTCGGCAGCGGCAAAAGAGACCAAAAGCGTGCGCGCGTTCCATTTTCGGGCGAGCAACGAGGACTCGCAATTCCAACATGAGCGTATCGCGCTGAAGCTGCTGGTGGAGGGCGGTCCAGCCCGGCAGAGCTGGTAGCCAGAGTTGTGAGCTCCAAAGGGCACCAGCACGCTCGCCGAGCAATATTTGACAAATTTGTATGCACATTCACGTGCATTCATCTATACGGGTGGCGTCGCGCCACAGTTCGCACTGGCAACTGGCTTCGGTTGGCCTGCGAGCGGCGTTTGTGCGCAACACATAGGCACTGGGTAGGTAGGCGAGTGCGTGTCAACGCACGATAGGAAAACCCATGGGCAGCCGGTGCTCGCTCAAACAACATCCGCCAGGCAGGCAGGCAGGCAGGCAGGCAAGCAAGCAAGGCAGGCAGACTGGCAGGGAACGCGAAATGCGAGCGAGGAGCGAACGGTAGCGAGTAGAGCAACCAACAGAAATGGCAACTGGGAAGCTCAACCGACGCGACGGGAGCGGAGCTCGCACACCGTTGGCAACGCGATAAAACCAATCACCGAAATAACCGCAGACCACCTCAGCCAGCTTCCCGTCATGGACACGTGGTCCGCGAGTACACCCACACACGCAGCTACCCTGACGGGTAGGGAACGCGAGCTCTCTGATATCACGGGCACACACGTGAACCGATACCTATATTTGTATCCATTTTCCTCGTCCCGACCCGCACCCCACCGCTGCCGACCGCTGCCGCCGCCACCGCTACTGCCGCTGCCGCTGCTGCTGCTAGCCAGTCTTTCTCCCTCGCACGTTTTATCTCTCTTCTCTTATCCTCCGGCCTCGCATCTCCCGCCGAGCTGTTCCTCTTTCCACGAGCCGAGCTGTTCACTCTCTCCATATACCTCTCCCTCTCTCTCTCTCGGTCACAGTGTGTATTCACGCAGTACATGCATAGCCCACATCTCTGCTGCTACCCGCTCACATCCTATCCACACCGACGTCCCTCTGGCCCCTGTGGGTATCTACGCACCCGTATCTCTCTACATATGGATGCTGGAGGCATGCGTGGCTTCGAGGGCCGTGGCTCGCCGATCCCACCGCTAAAGGTTTAATTAGCGAATCGGTTAATCTGATACGTGACTATTAGGGTGAAATCCATAGCGCGCGTGGCGGATGGCCGGAAAAAAGAAAGCATCCTCTACCTCCGCCCTTCGAGATCCTATCAGACGACGGAAAGTATTAGGAACATATCGGTGGAGTGCGACAGTTTTCGGAAGTAGTGGATTTTCAGTTTGCATTGGGTTGCGGTGGTTTTGGAATATCAAGTAAAGGGGAATTATTAATAATCCACAGAAAGAAAGTGGAGCGAGCTGGAGGGCGGGGGCGAGAGGTGAGGATGGTGCTTTTTCGAAAAGCAAATTTGGCAAATGGTCCGTGAGAATAGGATCCATTCATGCATTGAGTTTTTCGAGTGCCCCTGTGAGCTCGAAGGGGTGGCTTGTAGAGAGAACGTCGGACGAACGAACGAGCACGAGGGGTGCGCTTGGGCGTGTATGTGTGCGCGGGTGCACGTCGATGCCGCTCTCATTGACCGGATTTTCAACCGGCCGGTCGCGAGAAGGTAGGTGAGACATAGGCTTTAAGGGTGGCTGGCACGCGCGCAACTGCGACAATTTATTCTCCCGTTTCCCCCTTGTTCCGACTGGGTGGTAGAAGAGGAAGAGGAGGAGGAGGCGTAGGTCGCGCGCGGGTAAAAAGGGCGAGGAAGGCGACCAACGTGGTGGAGGCCGCAGGGGGGTTCTTGCATTGTCGTCTCGCGGACGTGCTGTCTCGACGCGCTTACCTAATGGCAGCATAAACTCACCCTAAAATCTTAAAATACACGCAACAATTTATGTGTCCTGCTGTTCCACCTTTGCCACCGTGTTCCGTCCCTTCCACGTTCCCTTTAACCGGCGAGCTCGACTCCGTGAAGTATGTATTGCTGGCAGAAAAGGTTGCGCGTAGGGACATATGCGCCGACGTCTCTTACACCTGTAGGCAGCATGCTATACGCAAATGTGTAGAACTCTACTATACTACAACTGTATGAACGGGCGAGCGCGCCTGTGTGTGTGTGTGTGTAGTCATTATGAGTGGAGGGAACGCGGCGACCCGACAGCTTCGCTTAACGGGGCTCCCGGCAAAAGGGTCGCGAGTCCTATTTAATATTTTCCATGGCTTCGCGCGCGTTACAACGGGCACCACTCCTGATCGACTCAAGTATGCGTATTTGCAGGGGATACGCGAATACAGTGGTCGCGTGTGTAGATGCACCAGTGAATTTCGCTGTACCGACCAGACGGTAGGAGTACTAATGTCCCAATATTTAATTAGCGCCGCTTATTTATTAGACGAACTCGGAAAGCCGGGCTTTAGAGTGGTTGGTACTCGGAAGCGCGAGGATGAGCGAGCGTATTCGAACTTGGTGGATTAAGGTGGTTTTCGCGTAGTGGTAGCAGATATTGCATAATGAATCAACACGCGGAGATCCAGGCTAGACTCACTGTCGCGGTAAATAAGTGCTCTGTATGATGATAAACAAGGACCACCGTGCCGGCGAATACTCGCTCTAGGTTTATACCTTGCTCCCTGCTGATCCCGGAGTGCAAACACTGACCCGGACCGGCCGCGCCCCGGTTTACCAAAGAAATCAGCGATTTCACGTCTACGTGGAAACTGGGAATGGAGACCTATCTAGTGGCGACCCAGCGCAGTTAGCTCTCTCGGTGTTTAGAGTAGCCACGCAATGACCAGTTTCACCGGGTAAACTTTAAGAGTGCAGCGGATGCGGAACGACTGGCAGAAAGGACAGAGATAGGGACGCGGGCTCATTTCACGCCCATTTCCGGGCTCAAAGGGTGCTACTGGCCAGGTCAGATAGCGGAGCGGATTCTGGCGACATTTGGATTCGACTGTCTCTTCGAGCGAACCTTATCCTCTTCGGCGTGTACTCGTAGCCAACATCGTGCCTAACAAAAGCCAGTGCTCGGGCGGAAGGTGGTATGACAAACACTAGGAGTGCGTTCACGATAAAAGAACCCAGAACGTTTAGAATCCTATTTCCGATAGCAACTGCCTTCCAATTTCCTCGAAAACAAAGTGAGAGATACGCACTGAAACGTTGAGATACGCGCGATGATAGGAGGGTTTGTTCCTTGAGGCGCGCATAATTAGGTCAGTGGGTCTGAGTACCATCGGCGAGGGATCAATCGAAGCCACGTGTTTTGCGATACACCTAAATAAATGAATGGCCTGTTCATTTACATTGTTCCGGGAACTCGTTTCGAGAGGAAGTCCTTGCTTTAGTCCGCAGGATATTTTCGAGAATAGGCAAGTGCAAATAAACAGGGAAGTTCGAGTTCCGGTGTTTATTTGTAGATAAGGGCACAGCGAGACGGGATAACGATTTGTAGCAACAAAGTCATCGTAGAAGCTCTCGTGCGTGAGGCCAGCCAGCCAAACCCCCCTTGTCACTTCCACCCTATTTCGTTCCACGCGCAAACCCTACCCTCAGCGATAATCCAGGCACGGACCTAGAGGGTATTTTTTATTGCGCGCCAGCCGGGCACCAAGCAGCCATACCGCTATCGCCAAGACATCCTCGTAAAATGCCTTCCAAAGAAGGGTGATTTTCTTGATACATTCAGGGCCAGGCCCTCACTTGCTCCTGCCAGTCCAGCAAATTCTCCCGCCAAATTGATAGTAAATTACCCCCTTAACTACTTCTTATCGCGTAGCCAGAGGAAGTCTCAGAAAGGTCCCGCTCCCGGCTTCATGTCACCTAACTTGTTCCAGAATCAAAAGTGGGTGACGGTAGTTCATCAAATTTCATCTCCTAATAAAGTAATAATTTTCCCGGTGACTATTGTTGCATATTCTTCTGGAACCAAAAGATGGAAAAAGCAAAGTTCACTCTCGAGCAGAGAGAGCTAAGTGAAGAGAGAAGCCTGAAAGAGAAGATCTTCCTTCGACTTCTGGGCGCGGCGACCGGCGTCGCCGGCAAAAACGTGGAAGGTAGAAATGGATCCAACGTCGGTACGGCAAGCGCTCCCCCGGAGCTCTCAGAAGCAGGGCTACTACTCCACTTTCGAGGTTATCCCTAGATAGGGAAAAAATGTCTCGGGTACGGCAGCTGAGCAAAATCGTATCTCCCTCGTCGACGTTGGCGCTCTCGTTCTCTCTCTCTTTCTCTCTCTCTCTTCTGGTGAGTGTCTCCTTTCCGTGAAGGGGTCGTCCTCGTTGCCGGAGAGTATTGGCCGCCACGAGCAAAAACCTTGGAGCCGTATGTATGTACGTGAGCGCGCGCCCATCCACCCGCCCTCGTCCTCCCTCTCGCCCTCGCTCTCGCGCCCTACACCCTCCGATCCACCTAACCGTGTTCGTGGCTCGTATGTGTGGAGGTAGCAGGCTACGAGAAAAGAGGATGAGAGGGATGGAGGAGGGAAAGGTAGAAGCGCAGAACGAAAGAGCGGCCCAGTAAGCGCGAGGAAGTCTCGCCTAGGCGGGTGGAGAGACGAGAAAGGGAGAGGGAGCGAGGAAGAGAGGGAGAGAACGGGAACAGCGCTCGACTAGAGAGAACGAAGCTGTGAGACTCGTTCCACCGCACACAAGCCATCCTATATTACGAAGTCTCACCCTCTATCCTGGCCGAGCCACCCCGCGCGTACCCTCGTTCCCCGAACCCTCGAGATGAAACCCAACTTCTCTGCTACCTCAACTCACCCACTCTCCCATCACCCTCCACCCTCCACCCCCCCCAATCCCCCGACCCGACACCCCCACCCCCACGGTGCCAGCCATTCGCCCCGCTCCCCGTCGCCGTCCTTCCCTTCGGTTGCCTTCCGCAGACCCTCCACCTCGCGGCCGGCCCTGCCGGGGAGAGTAAGGGAGTCCTTTGGGGTTGAATCGCGGCGGCGGGGGCGGGCGGACGGGCGAGCCGGCAGGAACGAAGCTGCTGCTGCTGCTGCTACTGCTGCTGCTGGAAGAGCAAAACCGACCGTGGGGGAAGGGTATGTACCTCCGTGCGGGGAAGGCAGGACACGCCAGAGAGGAACGTGTCCGAGGAGCGCTCCTGTAAAATAGACGTGGCTTATGTAGTCCCTCCATGTACAGTTCGCTCGCGTACATAGGCCCAGATGCATGTGGGTGCGTAAGTGTAGGTACATATGTAGGTGAACGTTGCCGCTAGCCGATATTAATTTCTCGGCCAGTACCGCTGTGCAAGGTCCCTCGTGACTCCGCGCGAGAATGCTCCAAGTTGTGACTTTCGGCGGTCATTTCAAACCGCTGCCAACCGCCGCTTCTACTCTTGTGTCGACTATACCTATACGCCACCGCCGTCTCGGCAACATACATACTTCCTCCTCTTCAAACCCTCGCCCCTCTCCCGGTGCCCCCTCGACCGGCCGACCTTCTGCCCTTTAGTCTTCTTTAGCTTCCTATCTGTCCCTTCGCAGGTAGCCTCTCGCAATCTTCCCAGTACTCTGGGGGCTCGATGACTACCGCAGAGGCTTCTTCGTCCCGATGGAAAATCCCATATAAATGAGCAGATAGTGGAAAAATGGCAAGGTAAGGGATGAACGTGTTGATTTCGGAATGATGATAATGGGGCGAATAGATTTTTTCTACGAAGGTGTAATTGCTGTTTTATTAAGGGTTTATATTTGCTGTAATAGGATAAGGTTTGTGAAAGTATCGATGGCTTAAAATGGCTATTAAAAACACGAGCGACCCAACGATTAAGGCCACCGTACCAATCAGTTTAGCGGAGACCACATTTTGTGCGCCATGTGTGGGGGAATGAGTGACCAGTTTGCACGAGAGAATTGCTGCCTCACGAACGGCACGCATGCCGACGCCCGTTGTTATCTGATGATACCACGATGTTATCACATCGCGTATAATTTTTGTAATGTATGTCTGCGTGATGTTTGTCCACTGGTTTTTGGCTTTCGGAATGCTTTTTCGGGAGGATGGCCGCAATAGTCGATTGGAACGTCTAATGAAAAGGGTGGCTGCGGTGGCTTTTGCTACTATCCGCTCTCCGAAATGAAAACTTTTGATACATCGAATGTTTCCTTTTGTCGGTGTCCGCCGCAATCGATTTGATTGGAGGCGGTGTGGAACAGTTCATCTGATATAATCCACCGCGGCAGCCGGTACACATGATATCATGCCGGTCGCAAAGAAAGATGAAATGCAACATAGTCGTCTCGTGAGCCTAGTGCATCATGATTCTGAACGAGAGCGAATTGTTCACACGCCGATGGATAAGCATTGCATAGAACAAGGCGGAGATGAGCCCCTGCGAACTCGTGAAGCGGAGCTTTCCGGGCAGGTTTCACGGACTTTCACGTCCTGCTTGGTATGGACCGTCGAGCCGACGATCCTTTGTAATCTCGTTGAGGCCGATCGCGGGCCATCGCTGGGCCGGTCCTGGGGATGGGGGAGTCCGGAGTCTAAAACCCGTATACTGCCGCCGTAGCCACCCTCATCGCGCGCATAAATCACAATAGAGGCGGAAAGTGGCGTGGAGAACTTCTCAAGCAGGGATATGTTCTTGGTGTAGTCTTCCATCTAGCGCGGCACCCCACGTCCCACACTTCCCTAGTCCCACCGCCTACACTCACACCACTGCCACTTTTGCCGTCGTTGCTTCTTTTCGCCCCCGCCTCACCCCCGTCCAACGAAGCGCTAGTCTCCACTCCATCTCGTTCTCCTGCCTCGCTACTCTCCTTTTGCTCGGCGCTCCTTTCCAGCCCGACTAGTCATCCTTTTTACACCAGTCGTGGAGAGCACCTTCGCCAAGTGCTCGAGGAACTATGACGCAGCCACCTCCACAGTATAGCAAGTAACCAGCCGAGACTTTGCCGCATGGAAAGAAATCCTTGGAATCTTTGTGCGCTGTACGGCAACCCCCTGACAAATTGCGTCGTGATTTAGGAAGCCCTTGATAGAGGTTAAAGAACGATTTTTCAATAGTTCGCCTTGCAATAGACAGTCTTAAAGAGGTGCACCAGAAAGACGGTATTAATATTCTCCTATCGGCTTTACGTTATGCAAGGAGTAACAGTAGGAAGTAACTCTTGGTTGCATCATAAGTCAACACTTCGCGAACCGTTTTTTTCTTGCGATAAGTTGTCTGTATCGTATGAAGATGAGGCTATGCTAGCAGATTTAATACGGGGTAATACAGGAGTTGCAATATATGGAGAGGGGGGTGCAACCGCAGCGACGAAAGTATCCATGTACACCTACATATATATAGAGAACCGAGCTCAAGAGTGGCGCACACAAGGGGAGCAGTGGGAGTGGGTGAGGAGGTGGCGGTGACGACGATGGAGAGGGATGAAGGGGGACAAATATGGGGGTGAAAAGACCGAACGTCGTCCTTTATACCTTAGGTGGTCCCCGTGGATCCCGGCTGAGTCCTCCTTTCGTATCTGGTACCCCCATTTCATCTTGCGCCACCCTAGTAACTCCCAAACCGCCCTTATTCTCTCTCTAACCTTTACCGTGCTCCTCGGATCGGGTCTCTTAGGTTGGGTATCTGTCCCACTCGCTTCTCCTCTTTTTCTCCCTGGCCACCCTTTCGGATCGCCCGGGGCAAAAACCTACCAACCTTCAGAAGCGGGGTAAAACCGCCGGGAACTCGGTGCAGAGGGTGGCTACGTCGGACGAATGAAGGTGGAGAGATATTTGTAGAGGGTTCGACCATGATTTTCCTCTCGATATCGCGAGGAAAATCAATAGTGTTACCTGCCGTCATATATACGTGGATAGCGGTCCTTTCAAATTATTATATAATGACCTATGCGTTTTTAGAATTCGATCGCTAGATGGTATACCACTTCGTTCGGTGAGAACTTCAAATAAAGCATTTAGTTTGTGTTAGAAGCCGACCACTCTACTACTCAATACTACATATATGTCGGATTGCCAGTCCTCCATCTCTGGCTGGTCTGTTGGAATCATCGGGGACCGAAGTATAGACGGACCGACGAAGAGTGCAAGAAGATAAGCGTGGGTCAGAAGGCAGGGGAAGATGAGGGTTGATATAGAAAGATATTTTTCAGGCTCTACCCTGCGTTTCGGCGAGCCTTATAGAAAAGCAGCCCTCAATCATGGTCTCCTAGATTCCCCCCCATTCTGCGGGTGCGCCAGTTGACCCTCGTCATCGGACCCGAAAAAATCGAAGGTAACTCCTGAAATTTCGTGGGGGCTCGAACAGTTCAATTATTGAAGGCATTCAACTTTAGTAGGGATATTATACCTCCGCCTCCAGTAACACCGACCATTCAATATTCCAAGGTAAAATCCAGCTTTCGCTCTCTCTCTTTCTCGTACATTTAGAAGAATGCGAGGGCGCCGATGGAAGGTGGGTACTATATATTTAAAATAGAGTGTCCCGAGTCCCGGCGAACCTAGGGACTACCTCCAAGTACACGACTAATTGTGTGAACGCGGGGACGAACTAGGACAATGGAAGGGAGAGCAGGAACAATACAGGATGACCAAGCCCGGTGGTTTCTTCAGGGTAACACGTCGGGATTAAACGTTCCCTTTGTTCGTTCAAACTAGAGTCGCCAGTCCAGCCTGTCCGTGCCCCTTTTGTCCTGCGACGTCTTTTTGCAAGAAAGCTCTCTTTCCATCTTCCTTCCCCTATCATCCGTCGCCTTGAATTCTCTCTGTCTCTGCTCGGGCAGCAGTCCATACTACCCCCTGGCCTCCGTATCGGACCCTTAGGTAATGCCATCGTGGTTGCCACCCCGGAGTCCTCCACAATTCCGATTTCCACCCTTCGCAGACCGAAACTCTCGCATCCCCGACTTCTATCGAAGCAACGAGCTACTCTCCTTCTCTCTGTTCCTCTCCCTCTTACCACCCTAGAGCCACCCGGCACGATGGGAGCAGCCCGTACTCTGTTACCATCAAGCGCGCTCGCTCCTCGCTCCTTCACCCAGCAGGAGCAAACGAAGGACGTTCGAGGGGCCAAGCCAGGAAGGGAGAGGGTGGACGGGTGGGGGTGGGCGAGCGAACGGGCGGTTGGGCGGAAGGGTAAGTTTCTTGTTAGGGTCCAGACTCACTGGCGACTCCTAAGTTGCTATAGGCATGTGCTCCGTGGCGCGGAAAGGGGGGCGGGCAGAGGGATGAAAGTCCGGTGGGTTACTTGCCGGAGATAGGAGAAGAACAGGGTGTGCGAGAGAGGCCGTGCTGGAGGTAGCGAAGGGTGCAAACAACCATGGTTCGACAAACAAACCTATGGACCCGAAAGCTGGGCCGCAACTCGGATTGTTTGAAGATTAAATCAGCCACGAAGTGAGAGGGCGCGCGCACCCTTGCCATACGGCGACCACTCCACTTCGATTGCTTGCCAGGCATCAAGGAAACGAAGCAACCCGCGTTTCCGAGGTTTCTCACCTCGTCACCTATTTTGCGCACCATACCACTCGCCCACTTATTTTAGATTTTTGATCTTTTCAATACACTCACCGCTCACTCATAGACTTCTCTCGGACCATCACCAGTTACTTAGTGACTACCGACAACGAGCTCGCCGCCACTTAACTGGCCCTCATCGCATTACGCAAATAATGAAATCACTCGCCACCTATTATAGAGGGAATATGATCGCCGCAGTGAACTAGAAGCTCCTCTAAACAACCGCGACTATGAGATCGTGAGCTTTTTAATAGTCAAGTGATGTTCTACCAATTTTCTTTGCGATTATAAGAACGAATGGAAAATAGCGAGGTCGTCCGAATCTATTGCACCGTGCTACCGTAACAAGCCCTGAACTCGGCCAGCAGTGGCTCACCGTTAGGTAGATCGACATCGATCGACAGTATTCTTGCGCTACTTGCCTTCGATCGAGGCACATGGGAGTGGAGTGTGGCAGAGACTCCGGCTCGAGGTGAACGTTCTTGGTTCGCCGGCGCATATGACTAGACTTTATTTAATAATGCATTACTAGGTACATTAACGCGATACACTAGCGATACTGGTGGCAGTGGCTAGATAGATCTGAGCTCCCTCGGCAGCGTGTGCTTCGTACGTACAGCGAAGCGCACAGTGTGGTGTGGTGCAACGGACGGCTCGTGCGAACCCGCATACGTGCACGCCAACATCCACCCATCTTCGTATACCTTTCAGCGTAGTGACGCGCAAAAGAGGGGTGTCCACCCGTTTCACCCTAGCCTGTGCCCGGCCTCTCCCACACACTGGCTCCTGTCTCTGTCACTCTTCATCTCTGTCATGCGGTGTGTCGGTCTGTGGGTGCTCCCGCACTCCGATAGTCCCGCGAGCCACCGAGGGCAGCGGCTCTCTATGCGTGCGCGCGTCTGTATGTCTGTGTGTGTGTGTGTGTGTGTGTGTGTGTGTGTGCCTATGCCACGAGAGCACACTCGCCGCTTCTCACACGCACGAGCGCCACGCGTTCCCAGCGGGCTGTATATTTCAGGACTGCGGGCATAGTTACAGTGCACCGTGCAATATGCACACTGTACTGAGAGGGAACTGGCGAGTGAGGGGGCAGCGGATTCTGGTGTATTTGAAGGCCCGAACTCGAGAGGGATAGAGAGAGAGATGGACAGGGCAGGGGGGTGGGTTGGGGTTGGGGGGGGGGGAGAGCGAGAGACTTTGAGATGGGTGGCGGAGGGCAAGAGATCGCGGACGGACAGGGGGGTTGGTTGGTGGGTAGTTGGAGGCGAAGGGGGCGGCAGCGAGGGTGGCAGTGGTAGCGGCGGTAGTTGGTTTAACGGAGGGTGAGAGGGCGGTCGGGAGGTAGCTATCCGACTAGGTAGGGAGTCAGAGGCCGAGGGCGAAGCACGGATGTCGAGGGTGCGAGAGGGAGAGGGTGGGTTTAGAGCGAGGTATAGTGGACAGACTGCCGGACTAACTGGGGCTCGTGTTACGCTCCGCACACCGGCAAACTTAGTATACCTATATGTTTGCCAGAGGGAAGCGGGCAGAAAGACGCCGAGCACTCGCTACCTAGCCAGTAAGGGGGTGAGCCTGAACGCCGGCTTGGAAAAGGAGATGGACAGTGCTGCAGGGACTGCCTTCTGACCAAAATGTTAATTATTTAACTAGCAGGAAACCCGTCTAACGAGCTGACTAGCAAAAGGAAGTGCCGGAGTTGGCCGCGATGCACTGAGCATCGCGTTGGTCCGAGAGATCGTGGACCTCGTAGCTCTCAAGCATCCGACCGATCTTTAGAAACGTCCAATTACTACTGGTGGAAAAGAGCAGCTAGTGAGAATACCGGCACCTTGTCACTTCTTTTTTAGATGGTTTTGCCTTTCCTCTCAGATGCAGGCTTTTGCTGTAGAACGTAAGAGTTCGCTATCGATATTTGATTATACTCGAAATCTCTAATCGCCGAATAATATGCTCTCCTAATGGGAAGGAATATCTCGAAAGCACTTTGTACTCGTGCGTCTTTACTTCATGTAGAATCCTGGCAAGTGCGCCAACTAATTTCAAACCTGTTTAACCATCCGTAAATCAGGTGGAATCCATTTTTATTCGTATATTTTGTTGTAGACGGATAACATTTAGGGTGTGGGGAAAAAACATCACATGTATGACTCACGCGTGTATATTAACTTACTCGCATTCTTGGCAACTTTGCCGAGTAACCGAGTTACTGAAATATTTACCAGAGTTATCTCTCGCTAGCGAATAATGTTGAGATTTTTCTCTTCTTTTTAGTAGAAACCAGATATCTGCTGATAATTTCTCTAGGATAGGAAGCTGTTAGGTTTTCTTGCGGCGATACTTCCTGACGGGCTGAACTCACTGAACTGTATTGAAAGTTCCACTGTATCGGAGGAATACAAGGCCCGTTAAGACTAATGAGGTATCGAACTTCGATGAAAGGTACGATAGATGTGTAATATGATAACGGATTTGTTTCCATCGGCAATTTTGCTTCCTCCATTTTTTACACTGTCCTCTTTGCACCCCTCGAGAGCTTTGCCTGCCCAACGTTTGGAGCTGGCACGCTCCAAAATACCCGAGAACCAAAGCGGAATGTGGGAGAATGGAGCTGTGAGAGGGAAACAGAGAGGATCGTTCCTCTCCCCCGAACGGAAATAGTGTAAATCGAGATGAGGGCTGGAAATTGGTGCGTGGACGATTTTTTAAAGCATCGGCGTATGATGAAGGTTTTATAGGGGCGGCTCAATTATTGGTTACTTAACGTCTTGGTGCTTGGGGTGAAAGGGGATGATGCTCGCGCGGCTGCCACCCTCCCTCGTCGATCATAATTGTTTTGCGCCATCGATAGCGCCGTATTGAAGTGGTCCTTTAGATGCGATCGCACCGCACCGCCGACTCCCGAATCCGCAATTACCGCAGCGTCACGAATTACGGCTGATTGTTCCGATCGTCAGATACACGAAAACGCGCGTGCGCCGTTTCGCTGTTGTCTCATGACCTTTATGGAAATCGGGTATAGAACTTGAAACAAATGGGATCGAACAGACTACTTCTTCAAGCGTACTCCCTTTAATGCGTTTTCTAGGTTTACGCAAATGCGCGTCGCGTTACCAGTCCTGTAAAACTTTCGAGATGCACGCACTCTGGACAGGAGGTGTTGCCTTACAGAATCCATTGCGCGAGAGTGCCGGTGTAATGCAGCTGCAGCAAGGAGTACGCTGATAATGAGTGACAAGACTTAAAAGTACACCGCGTACTCGAGAAAATCCTTTATACGAGAAATACCTAGATTGATAACCATAGGTTACTGATACCACTGTCTCTAATTATAATCTACTGACACTAGATGAATTTCAACTGTCTTTTATAGTCCGTGGCTCTTTAGTCTTATATAATTAGATCGAGTTTATCGATACACATCGAAATTGAGTTCTTTGGTCATATTAACGCCATTCTCTATTCCTTACGTTCATTCATATTTTATCCTTCTCCACCATTACGATCCCGAATATCTGTTCGCGTTTGTTCGCAATTGCTTGCCCTATCCAT
Source organism: Ectemnius cavifrons (assembly GCA_964023945.1). NCBI lineage: Eukaryota > Metazoa > Arthropoda > Insecta > Hymenoptera > Crabronidae > Ectemnius > Ectemnius cavifrons. The sequence goes on from OZ030375.1 coordinate 5,173,049, forward strand.
GTATGTATGTACATACATATAGGTGTATCGTAACGATTCAAAATGGCCCGATGCACACAGGAAGTAGGATACCTTGAAGTTCCGTTCGCGAGTATCGGCTATTCCGTACAACCATAGAACCATCGTAGAACCCACTTCGAATCTAAGCTCGCTGCCATTCTGCAAGCTGATGCCCTTGACGATCGTCGAGCCGAATTTAACTTAACTCTCAGAGAGTAGACGAGAAGTAGAGAACCTACCTTCCTGATAGCAGTGATCCACCTACAGGGTTGCGAGCGGCCATTTTGCCAATTTCATCTTACCCTTTCCGTTCTCCACCTCGCCATCTTGCTCTCTCCGTCTTGGTCTCCGGCACATCCTTCGACCCTGCAGCCAAGACCCCTTCAACGTGACAGAGAACGTAGCTTACTGCGCCGTAGGGGTGGAATGACGTGGTGCCTGAGGTGAGCGAGACCCAGGAGGTTGCTCGAGAGTGAACTACATACTGAAGTTCTCTGCGTCCATTCATCTCCATCTACTCGAAGTACGTATCCTTAATTATATGGAATAAATAATACACTCAACATACTATGTTCCGGTGCGATTTATAACTGGCCGCATTCATTTTCAAAGCCGAAGCCAATAGCTGCCCATGGTTGGTTACTAATTTCCGTTATCATAGGTGGTAAGTAAAGAATCCTGTAAAAATCCTTCAGGATATTAAAACATCGCTGATCCGTGTATGTACGTGGTTACAAAAGTAAGTATTTATCTAGGCTACCGTACCGATATTCCATCGTTAGCTTTCCATCGCTCATCGTGTAAACTTGCCACCCACGCGGATTCCCTTTTAAAAAAGAAGTAATATTTTTATCGTGTAAACAAAATCCCTTGGTCTCTTTGCGGCAAATAGTTAGAACCGAGAAAAGTGGAATGGATTGTTTAAAGAGTTTCCTGGATTCTTCGTAAAATCTTCTCATTGGCGTAAAACTTTCTGCAAAAGGGGCTAGGTTGCGTGGGTATAAGCATGGATCGCCAGTATGTAGGTGTTCGCTTTTACGCATGACGCATGTATCGTGCAGGGTATTCGTGGGTGTGACAGGTCGACGGGTTACCTCTGGCCAGCCAGAATAGTCAGGCTTTCACTGTTGCAGCCTGGCAGCAACGTGCATGTACGTCCAATGCAGAATCGAATTAAGAAGATATTAATAAATAATGGGGCGGCAAGATATTCGCTCCAGTTTCAGCGGTTCCGGTCTTCCGCAGGTTCGACTTTACGATGCTAACTTTGCCCGGCGGCGATTATAGGGAAGGACATTAATTTTTTAGGCCCACCCTGCTCCGCTCGTAAACGTCCCCGTAAATACTCTCTCTCTCTCTCTCTCTGTCTCTCTCCCGCGCTGTCTCGCACGTTTTGCGCCAGCGACACGCGACATGCAGGTGTGGTTGGGTAGAACAGCAGCGCTTCCAAAGCAACTTCGGATAATTTGTACGATGTCTCAGGACGGTGCTAGGCGCATTTTCGTTTTCCACTGTACGCAAATGGTTGTTCATCAGTGTGAGCGAAGCCACGTCCAGCTAACTGTTTCGCCTACCGTACACACACACACACGCGAACTGCCACTCTCGCCGAAGTTTGACGGTGGTTCGCGCACGTAAAAGCTTGAGTGTCATTTTGTGAAATGAATTTCCGCCTCTGAGGAGCCGACAATGAGAGAGGGCGAAGCGGTTCACTCGGTCTCGAGGATGGGGTGAGCTTATCCGAGTTCCAGGTTGCAAGGTAGCAGCAGGCATGTTGGGTGGTGCTGATAGTAAATGGATAGCAAGGCTACCTGTGACTATAACGCATGCTTGTAGGGCGGAAACTAGACAAGGCACATGTATATAGTGCTGCAGAGAATGCTGCGGTTGTTACTGTAGACGTGGTAGAATTGTTCGTAAGCAGGTACTTGCACCTGCAGGACTTATGAAGCTGTTCTGTAGCGTAAAGCAAGGGCTGCTGCAGTGTAGAGCTTTCTCGGAAGAAACCAAATGTGAAATACACTTCACACGGTAATTCAGTCTTTATTTCCAAAAAATACCTACCTATTCTCAACTCTATTCTCAAACTTATATTACATCTGAATTTATATTCAACTCATCAGGGATTTCTTGTATTAATTATCCAATGGTGTTATTTGATAGTAGGTTAATTTAAAGATCCACATTTCGTTGAAAGCATTTTGGAGAGGAGACATTGGACAAGAATTGAGCACATCCTCTCCTTGGTTGCATCCTTCGACGGAGACGACTCGGAAACAGGATAACTCGAGAGTCCGAGAGGCTCTCGTTCGAATTGCAGGCTTGTTCCTAGGAAGGTGGAGTAAAGGCGAAGCTTTGGCCTTCAACCCCACGTACGGGCAAGGCTTGAGGGGATCCTGAGGGGTTGAGAACGGGCAACCCTCAGGATTCGAGGTGGACCAACCCCTCTGCGAAATATCCTCTGGACCAGGGTAGCTGTCTGCGAGAGGGTGTACATGGGTCGTGCGTCTCTCTCCTTGTGTACTCGCACACAGACTGAGTGTACATACGTTGCTCACCCGTCCCGACCGCTGCAGTAACTTCGCGCTTCTCCACGTAAACCGAGTTCCCCGCTCTACCGTCTCTCGCCCTTCGCTCCACGCCACAGTCTCTACGTGTGCGAACGCGTAAAGTTGGCGAGATCGTTTATTCCGTTCTTTGTACCGTCACGGCTGCCTCTATGGCCTCTGTGTATGCGTATAATAGTCCTTTACAAGCCTTTTATTACCAGTGCGCTCTCTGAAACCTGTTCTCCCCCACCGTTGATATTGGCCGATGATGAATTTTGAAAAAACTACCGAATAATACACCTGTAACAATATGATATCGTATGCGTCGGCGTGTGAACAATCGAGGACCACAATCGTGCGACTAGCTAGGGTGGAAAAGGGACATTGCACTTGTCCCTGTTTCGTTGTAATTCTGGCTACGCCCATGAGCGGAATTATAAAATGACTATATTGCTACTAAAAATAAATCAGAACAACAAAGAGTAAAGTAAAATACTGAAAGTCATCAACATCTATTACGAGTAGCTTCAGAGTATTTTCGACACCCAGTCTGCAATGAAGAAAAAACGGCTACCATAAATAACTTTGCCGCGGTGAATTCAGTTTGCAAAAAGTTTCCGACGAATGTACCGGCTTACTATTCGCCGTGAGTCGTCGGAGAAAGGGCTGTGTTTGGAAGAATAGGAAAGGGTTGCGAATGACAATTAAGAGGGGCATCTGTACAATGAGAAATAGTGGTTCAATAGCGCTCCGCTTTGAAAATGAAAAGTCGAGACGCCGGTATGACGCGATGCGAAGAAAACTGCGCGACAACGGCAGTGTAAAAAGAAGCGGGTCGTGCATCGATTTTTGCCGACCTTGAAAATAGCCGAGACATGCTGACCTCATTTTTCGGGGGCTTTTTTTCCGCCGAACCGCGGGCGGTCGTTAGTTTTCGGGGGTGAGTTGCGAGTGTGCGACACGGCAGATCCGATGCGCCACGTTTATGTGTGCCAAGTTAAACACACTGGGAGTTGAGTGGTATCGTGAAGCCTGTCGCTACTGCGCCCACATATACGTATTCGAAGATAAACACTTACTAAATTTCACGGATTGTTCGCGCATCTATCTCACTGAGTTGGGTGGGCTGGGGACCTAGGTGAATTTATTACTTGGCTCGTTACCTTCGCCACACATGGGAAATGGCTGACTCGCACTGTATACTCTATACGCTCAATTTGTAAGGTATAGTCGAAACAGAGCTACGAGACTTCAATTTAGCAAAGCGGATGCTCATTGTCGACGACTGTCAATTAAAGAAATAATGGGGAGGTATCACTCCATTTTTGATGGACGTTCCGATATTCCACCATCGCAGAATTATTCCTTTATTCGGGCGAGTGGAGCGCATCAGTTTGGAAACAAGCGAAAACTTTCCTCTTCCGAGTAAACTCCTCCCCTATTCTTCTCACGCGTCAGCCGCTGCCAGGAGTACTCTCCTGACCGGCATTTGTGCAGCCCATTCTTAAGTCATCCGTATCCTGGCTCGGTAATCCACGCAACCTTCGCGGATCCCGATGGTCAAAAAACATTTCACTCGCTACGCCATCCACGACGTTGGTAAACGAAGGACTTTCTCTCTCCTACTCTCTCTCTCTTTTTCCGTTGACCAAACTTTTTTCCCGTGACCACATCCGGCGACCGACGACGAAGTCCACTCCTTCTAAGAGGGGTGAGCGGTAGTGCGGGGTGGATTTTGGATTTGCCAGCAGGTGGGGTCCCGAAGCCCGCAGCAATCGTACCACGGAATTATTTAGAACAGTGGATACTAGCCACGTTGTAGTTAGGTGGGCTGCGGTGTCCAGGACTACCACCCCACATCCACCCTACCTTTGCCACCCCACACTGCCGGCAGAGCCTGGTGTTCAGCCACCCTTTCCGCCCCCTGCTGCCTCTCACTGCCGCCCTTCCACCCCCATGCCAACCAACCATCCACTTCCCCTGTCCCCTTTTGCCCTTCGCCAACCGCCGAGCGTACTCCACCTCTAGCCCGGCTTAGTTCAAAGCAGCCCACCGACCCGCCGCCCGCCTACCCTTTTCCAGCGGCCCCCGGCACCCCTGACGTCTCTCTAGCCACCCATCTACCAACCACCCCCTACCAGTAGCTCGACGTACCCTTGCGTGCCTGTCTGCCTGCCTGCCTGCCTGCCTGCCTGCTTCTGCTGCCTGCCTGCCTGCCAGCCATCCACCTAACCCAACCACCCACCCACAGGCCCGACTACGCTACCAAGCACCTACACTCTGTCCCCTTTTCGCCCCAACTCCTGGCATACACACAGGCTTGCCCGCTGCGCCACAACCACCCCCCGAACAGAAAACACAGCTGAGCCAACGTGCTCTCGGGCTGAAATGCCTTCCACCTTTCAGAGGCAAGAGTGTCTTGCTTCATCCTCCACCTAGTCCTCATCCTCATCCTCCTTCCTGCCGCGTTTTCACCCCTATCGCTATTCTGCTCCCGTTCCCATTCGCGCGCGCGCTTGCCTTCCCCTTTCCTCTTCACCTGCGCGTTGCGCCCCGTCGCTCGCTCAAGTCACTGTGCTACAATCCTCTCCTTTCCTCTATCGTTCCACTGTTGCTCGCTCTTCTCTCTTCTAACCGAGGTATATGTTGAGGAATATAACTGATAAAATAATCGCAGGCACATGGTAACCACCACCGTTCAGCTTCCACTCTGCCTGCTCCACCACCCCCTTGCCAACCCGCCGCAGCCACAGAATATGCGACAGCATCTATCTGTCTCCGGACGACCGATCACTCATGTTAGTTATTGCTGGTTGAGAATGCATTTTGCACAGGTTATTCTCACGTCGCATACCCTCGCAGTTTTCTGTTTTCTTTTGGTGTTATCGTCTTTTCTATGAGAACGACGGCGCGCTTGATGCAACGAAGATGGAATGGAACAGTAAACCCTCGCCAGGTACCGAAACGCTGCTCTCAAGTGTCATCGAACGCTCGAGGATGCCAGACTATTAACAGAGTGTTTATTTCGTTATTGGAACGATTGATTCCTTAATTGAGCGAGGGATTAATTCGTCGCCCTCCAGTCCGTTTGTCGGCAGTTCGAGTGGAAAATCGGAAGGAACGCTTGCTTCCAAAGATCGTCGCTGTCAATGACTCTGACTCTCTCTCTCTCTCTCCCACTCTCTGTCTTCCTCTATCTTCGCTTGCCTGCTTGGTGATCGCGCAGGCACTTCTCACTCAATGAATAATTCTTGAATCTCGCGGTGGACGTCGGGTTGTCCGCTCCATCGTGGCGTACGTGCAGACGGCGGCTACTGGAAGTACAGCTTGCCAGTACGACATTGCAATTAACTTTTGTTATTGCATAACAAGGTGATCGGCGGACGTCGGAAAAGTCTTTGACCTATTTCCAGTCTCCAAGTACATATTTTACACCGCGACTCTCTCGCCGTCTTGTACAGCTCCCACCACTCCTGGCGAGACATGTTTTTCCCTCGACTTTTCTTTTTTTTCCTCCACCACTGTCGCAACGCATTCTAGAGTATTTCTCGCTGCTTTGTGCGCACACCTCCGCACTACACGGCACTTATCTAGTTGGCGACGCGTATCGAAATACTCACGGGGGACGGCTATTATGTATAGATCATATGCCCTGCCGACCGTGAGTACACGGAAGCTCTTCGATCAGCATCGATCAGTGGAGGGCGGGGGCTTCGGAACGCGCCGGCTGAGCCCGAGGCTCTTTCTCAAGAATAGAGAAGCATTTACCGCAGCTAACGCATCAGTCCGAGCGCGTATCTCGGTGTAATGCTCTTCCGGTGGCGGCACTCTCTTGGTGCTTACGCAACCGGGGATCCAAGCATGTGCATGTCTCGGAGAATACCTGCCCCCATATAAGCGTACGTCGCCCCAGCGTATATCCCAAGCCCTAAGCTGCACCTTGTCGAAGCACCCCCGGCAAGATAGACCGGTTGGAGAACAAGAGGAAAGGAGAAAAGCATAGCAGGCGCGCGAGGTGGGCGGCAGAGTCACCGGTGGTCTGGGGGGACGGTGGGAGAGGGTGGAGATTGAGGTGGAGGATGAGAGTGAGGGCGAGGTTGAGGGGGGCGGCGAGGGGGTTGGGGGTTGGGGGGGACAAAGCCGTGAGAGGGTACGTCGGAACGGCAATGGCAGAAGGACACGGGGGTGCTGGCGGCGGAAAGCGAGAAGATGGAGAAAGCGGTACACACGTACGAGGGCCGCAAACACATACACGCATGGAAAATCGCGCCAACCCCTAACCCTCGTGCGTGTACCGCGGTGGAACAAGGACGTGGCTAGTGCGCGCGGCAAGGTGAGCGAGAGAGACGAGGAAGTCCTGCGGAGGTAGCGTGAGGGAGAGGTACAATATTCTCTATGTATTAGCTACATATCCGGCACATAGGGTATATCCGAGGCACATGGAGGTGATGTTTGTAAGGTGTAATACATAGTCTCGGAAGCACATAGGGCTGTGCACAGGCTCGCCTTAGCGCTCTCTCGCACACGTGCAAGGGCACACCACATTGACGAGGAGCGTCCCCGTACTCGAGCTCGAGCTCACTGTGCCGGGGGTAGTCGAGAAGGATAGCGGACCGCGGCAGGGTCGGGGGTGGAGGATGGGCAGAGGGTCCCAACGCGGCTGACACACAAACAACCGAGTCACCCACACTCCGCATCTACCTCTATCCACCCACACTCGACTCTACCATCCCGAAACCCACCGCCCTCCCACCCCCCTGCCCCTCCCACCCACTCGCACACCCACTGCCGCTCGACGTTACCCACCCTCCTGCCACCCCCCCAACCCGCCATGGCCACCCATAGCCACCCTTAGCCACCCTTAGCCGCCCGCTCGCCAGCTCACCCTCCCCGTGCGCGGACACCGCGCCTCGCCGCACCTCTAACCAGCGTTAGCTACAGCTGAATTACGCACTCCGATGTGAGAGCTCACTCACATAGACACGTATGTACATATGTACGTACGCACGCACGCACGCACGCACATGGCGAGCGAGACGGGTCGCGCCGGGAGCGCGGAGGGCCGCGTGGAAAATTATGAGGAAACAGGTAAACATTTTCTGCTTTTCGCCCAAGGGGAAGCGCTGACTGCGGATTGGGCCGAAAGGGAGTGAGGGGGGGGGGGAGTAGCCGGGGGCACTTGTGCGCGTCCTGAAATAGCGTAGAGTTTTAATTGATTGTGCGACGAGTGAGCACGTATGTATGTAGTACATACATAGGTGCTCGTCGCTCTCACCCCTCGAGGAAACGAGGTACCGTCTGAAAAGCGAAAGTTTCGGGGCATCGATCGATCTCTCTCCTCGATCGGTGGAATGGAATCGCGTGTTGCGCACTCGGGGATTGCGGTACTTTCCTGAGTGAACGGGGGAGAGCTTGGGATTTTATCAGGGTTGGTGAACTGGGGTAGTAGTGACTTGAAAGAAAGTGTGCGAGCAATTATTCCTGTTTAACCGTGAAGATTACTTGCAGCTGACTGGCGGAAAAGTGTTAGTGCTTATTAAAGGGAATTCACGATTAGCGTGGTATTGGAAATAATTTGTTGCAATTGATGCGAATCATTGTTGAGCGAGGCATTAAAAGCTCGCTCGTTTGCCAAGCGAACGTTCGTGATTCCAAAAACGCCGGGGTTCGCGCGTCGCGCCCGGCACTATGAAATTTTTGATCGAGTGGTTGCCATCGGGATTGGAACATTTAAATTTGGACGGAGTGCGCTCGCTCGCAGCACGTGGGTATTAATTTTTAAATCGGCCGAAGCATAACGCAATTTAAGTCCTGCCCTCTGCCGGCGCCGGCGCCGCTGCTGCATGTTGCTGCCAGGGCGTCAGGCTGAAACAACCACTCCCATAGTTAATTTACCATTACTCACCTGCAGCCACCCACTCGCAGCCCCGGGGCCGCAACCACCTACTCACCATTCCGAGCTATCTCCAACCCGCTTCCTAACCCCTCACCACCCGTCACGCTGGAATTACGCACTTCGTTGTAAACGGGCAAAACGAAAATCTGTAGAGCGGCAAGTGTTTGAAAATCCACCCTTTCAATAGTGCAGATATGATCGGTGGAATTCTGATAATTCTTTCATTCGCAACAACAAATACTATAACAGAAATATAAGTATACCTTCCAGATCAGGTTGCATTTGTTATTATATAAGAATAATTGTAACACGACCATTCTTAACAACGTCTTCTTGTCGACTTGCTGCTCGTCCAGCCCTTAAACTGCAAGTAGATCGCTTCTTAGGAAGTTGGATGTAGCCGGGTAAGCTAGAGCGACGACGCCGTCGCGGAATTAACGTGGCGCGTGAACTACTTGGAAAGTTGCGGAGAAATGGTTGAACTGCTTCCGTTTCCGTAGTAGGCGAAAGGAAAAGAAACTTCTTAGTCTCCGGCGATTGATGAGAAAATGTGGAAATATGAAAAAATCAGGCATACTTCAGTATTTGCCTGAGATAGGAATTTCCTTCTGGTCAGACATGCAGAGATTTCGGATGGTTTGTGGAGATCACATGATAAGTTTGTGAATCGAAGCCAGAACTGCTATTAATTGGGATACCGAATGAAAACCCTGTTCTCTTCTACAAATTAAAATGCAAAGGCATTCAGGCGTACTAATCCAGTGTCGCATGGTCCACGTAGATATGATACTTGTGTCTGCAGCTTTTCTATCAAGAACAACTTTTCTTTCCCCTGGCAATCTGTATAATCGACCGATAAGCATCGTTATTCCTCTCTCGGTGGGCTCGACCGCAGCGTAGACTTGCACCCTTCCCGGCAATGTTGTACGGGCACCCTCGCCCCATCAAGATGAGAGGTCGAGGTTGACAAGGTAGGGTGGCAGGTGGGTGGTCGGTGGGAGGGTGGATTTCGCATGGATTTCGCACGTTTCAATGGAACAAGGCATGCTGATGTCAACCTACCTGCGTTGGTTGGGTTCAACGCACCTCTAAAGCAACCACACCTCTTCCCACCCTTGTGGAACGTTCGCCACCTTCCCCTCTATTTCACCCTCGCCGACCCGCCTCGCCACCTACGCCCGCCCAGCTCACCCACCACCCTCGAGCGGCCTCCATCCCTGTGAACCCTCTAACCACTCTACAGCCGACCCTATCTACTAGCGTACCCGCGCGCGGTCCCGCTTCTACATACATATGCGGCTATGTACTCGCCATCCATGTATTCTCTCGGTTACATGCGTCTGGTATATAGGCAAGTATGGTATCAAAATGGACGCGCTAGCTACACAGTGGTAGATATAGTGGCAGATACAGCGGTAGATATAGCCTCTGGTACGCGTTCACGGGCCACACGTATATACCTGCACACATCCACGAGGAGCCCACTTCGGAGCCCGGAGCGCACCAGCAGGCGTCCAATGGTGGTAGTGGTGCGAGTATTCGGTAGAATACATACGTCCACCGGCACATGTATCGGCCGTGTTCGTAGGTGAATGCGCGCACCTTCGACAGTGCATGTTGCTATACTATACGTGGCTCTGTGTGTGAGTGGGTGGTCGGACGATGTAATAGCGGGGGATGTGTGGTGGCACAGATACGCGGCGGCCGAACCGAAGCGGACCGGCCGAGCGGCTGGTATCGTCGACTAGGCTGATTGTAAACGCAGAATTGGGCTCCGGCCTGGGGAACACCGGTACGCGCTGATAATCACAGGTAGCGATGCATCGCCATGAAATTGGGCCGGTGTCCAGGAGTCCGGCAGCCCTAAAGGGACTTTGAAATATGGTCACGGCTCGCTGGACATCCGACACAGAGACTCAGTACCTACCAACGAGCACCTAGTGCCTCCATACACCGCCGGCCTAGCCTGTTCATAGCTTTCGGCGACCGCCGGGTGGTAACGTGCCACCTCTTGCCTTCACATACGAATGTGGGTCGCCTCGTAATATTTCCTTCTCTCTTTATCTCTATCTCTTTTCCACCCTCCCGAACCCTCTGCTTCAGTCTCTCACCTGTATATTATACATACGCATACATATGCTACGTGTCGCAGGAATTTTAATGGCCGCGTACGCCATCGGTTAGGGCGGGGTGCGATCGTTACCAGTTATTCGCAGGAGACACGAATAGATAAGGTCGCCGGTGAAATATTTTTTCACCGTCGCCGCGTTACGCCGCGCCACCGCCGGTGTGCACTGGGGGCTTCTCTGCGTCGTCGGTGGCGAAGGTGGCGGTGGCGGATCTGCTTGTTACCTCCAGGAAAAAATATTACCGCTCCACCCGTCCGGCCTCGCCCGTTAACGATACGTAACGAGGGCTATGCGGTTAAATTACTTCGCGGCTTCTTGAATATCCGATTTGCGCGAAAGCCGGCACGCCAACCTCGCCGAAAGCCCAGCAAGCGCCCGCCGAGTGCCGCGCGCGCGCGCAAACATTCGATGACGCTGCAACTCGCAAACTGCACAGATTTATTTGCGAATATTTGTTAAAGCAAACCGGTCGCGTCCACCTCCGGTGCATCCACATCCGAGTCCGCGCCACGCATTCACCGAGAGCAAGAGAGGAACGTATATTCGCCACGTTCGTAAATATTGTGTGCCGTAATTTAAAATTTTCACCATTCATATTTTACCCGGTACTGCGCGCGACCCTATTGGTGTGAAAACCCCGCAAAATCTCTCTCTTTCTCTCTTTCATGGAAATATATTGATTACGCGGCAACTTTCAAATATCTGCGTAAGTATTTGAGCAAAGCGGTAGTAATTGATTACTATTTATAGACGATTTTAAACTATTGACAAGCAGAGATAAGGTAGCGCCCTGGAAACACTAGGTGACTTGGTTCTCCGCACAACTGACACATACATAACAATGCATGGCCCACAGCTTGCTGTCCAGCACATTTATGGGTGAGAGAGAGGGGGGAGAGGGAGGGAGAGAGAGAGAGAGAGAGAGAGTGAGTCGTTTCAATCAGAAACCTAATATTCTTTTCCAATTTCGGAGCAATCGATCCAGCGGTCTGGTTGAAATTCCCTTTGCACACGGTTCCGACTCACACGCACCTCCATATACATATACCAGGCTATAAACCGATGCGACCCCTTCCGCGTATCGGAGACCGCACACATTGCACGTAAAGCGTAACTAATTACCGCTACCATTATTGTAAAAGTAACCGATCGTTACTGCGCGCGCTGCTCTTTCGGGTCCGGAGCGAAAGTACGAAATATAGCAGCTCGTAACGCTGGACCATCCTCTCGCCCACTGTCAGAATATAGTGCTCAGAGCCATACGCAGATCAGCGTATATTTGTTACCACGGTAGTTTGAACTTTGGTAACTGTTCTTCTCTGGTTCCACTACTAAAAGACATTTTTCTAATAACGAGAAATAGACCATACCAGTCTAATGTTTAATTAAAATCAATCGAAATATATATTCAATATAGAATTAGTATTCGAAGAACAAGTATCTCCGAATCCCAGTGCTTTCATCATACAGTAGACATCATTTCATTTCATCAAGCGAGATCGGTCGGTGACGTGGCGGAGTTGGCGGAGATAAAAAATTCACGGCAGCAAGATGCGCCTCGGTGTCTCGGTCTAGCTGCACGTACATATTATAGCAGCTCTTATATTTCATCCCGGTATGACGACACCTTTATGCTCGGTGTGTCGAGGTAACTCCCTTTCCCCGGTAGCAAGGATTCCGTTAATCTAGGGTCCACGGAGTGAAACGAGGAGTAGTGGAGGATGAGGAGGGGGTGTGGGAGAGGAGCGAAGAGATAGAGAGTACGGAGCAAGAGGGATTTGATGGAGAGAAGCCGGGTAGCGCGCCGAGCGTACAGGGCGCTCGACGGCTCGAGGAAGACGTGGAAAGCGGCGTGGCGGAGAGAAAGCGGTCGGAAGAGAGGACGCGAGAGGAACGGGCAAAGCCGAGGGACTGACAGCAAGCAAGTGAGAGGATCTCCGCGAGATGAGGAGCTGGCCGTGGAAGAAAGAGTACGGCGAAAGGAGGGCACGATGCACAGGAGGGTAGAGCTAGCAGCAGCCAAGAGAGGCAGATAGAAAGTGATAGGGAGAGAGGTAGCTGTTACGAGAGCGCGCGAGAGAGGGGGAGAAGCGAAAGGGGTTCAGGACTGGGGGTTCTTGATAAAGGTGGGGTTGGTAGATCCGTTGATGAAGGTTCAGGCCAGAGGGTTGCTCCGCTGGCTCTTCTACTCTGATGGCTCCAGTGGGTGGTGGGCGAAAAGAGGGCGGCGAAGTCGCTGCCAGCCTCGGGTATGGAGCTCGAAGAAAACCGAGGGTGGGTCCAGTGCGGTCCAAGAAGCACTGATTCATCCTAGAGTTATGCCCCTGACGGTCAAGGAAGATATACAGCGACCATGTATTTTCACTACGTCCTCCTCGTCCTCTACTCGTCCTCTCCCACACTCTCCACCCTTGCCGCGGACTGTCTCTTTTTCTATACCCTTGCCTTTTCCACCACCCTTAACTTTCCCCGATCGCTTCATCCTCCACTCTCCATGTACGACTCCCTCTGGTAGGCACCCCGTCTTCTTCGACACTCGCCGAAAGTACCAAGCACGGAAGGACCGTCAGTGATAGAGGACATCGTGGAGAAAGTCGGTCGATGCAAGCGAACACCTAGGATATCAAGAAGAATGTAGTGTTTTCGAAACTGCTTGTAAAAGCGTGCAAGAGCTTGATTTTGTAAAGTATGGAAATTAAAAAGCACCCTCTTCCCCATTAGCCACCACAATGCGGTATTCTCCTTGAATTGCTTACTTATCCTTTCTACACGGGCCGCGATCTAAACTAATTAAGGGATAAGTTCCTTTTCATAGCCAGCGTCGAGATACGCGTTTAAGCGTTTCGTTGACGAGCGCGAGGCAGTGCGAATAATACTGTCCCAAAGCAAACATCTACCAGTTGCACATTTTAGGTCTTTTAAATGGTAACGACACGCGCGCCACATTCGCGACTTAATGTATTCACGGGCTTTATGTGTAATTCAGTAACTGATGGTACGTAATGAGTTTGTTAGATCCGCGGCAACCCGTATGAATGATGTACGCTCAAAGATTGCCGGGTAAACTCACCTCGGGTTTTTTAATTTCTTTACTATGCTGCGCCTCTTTCTCTCTCTGTCGCACTCTTTTGCTCCGTCCCTCGCTCTCCTGGTAATTAGCGCCAGGGTAAAACTTTAAAGAATGATTAGGCACACTAAGACACCTTCGGGGACTTGGAGTGAAGGGTTGAAGCGGCGAGGGACTTTAGAAGTCGTGAAAACTCAACTTTCACTCCGTTAAATCGGGGGAACATTAGGCTCGACGAAAATAACGAGTCCCTCTCGTTTGCATTAAAAGGTTACACTCTATTACTCACCAACCAGCCACCCTTCAATAGTACACCCTCCCGCGTCGTGTCATGATTTTTTCATCGCTCCGCATAGTTATCGAACATTGTTCGTGTAATTGCTTTTAACGGTGTAGTTTGTGGCATTTGTTTACCTCGAGGCACGCCGGTGCATGTCAATTCCACGTGTTTCACAAGAAATGCGCAATCCGTTGACGAGGAATACACCCCGTCCTGTTTCTCCGATGGCGAGAGTAGACATGCTTCTACGAAGAATAAAAACGGAAAACCACTTCCACTCCAGGGGAGAGTGTGTCAGGGGAGAAGGGAGTGATGCGAGCATTCCATCTTCTGCTAAAACCATGGCGCACGTCAGAGGAATGGTAGGCGTGTGTGGGCTCCGACGATAGGGTGGCGCAGGGTGCTTGGAAGACGGAGAGGACTACGGTGTATCGGAACATCGTATCACTCTACCCCCGCTGCAGATTCAGGAAAGGATATAAACCACAGATACACTGGGAAACCTTATCACCAAGTATTTCTCAGACGCAGTAAGACTTCAAATGCGACGTGACAACTAGACTAGTAAGAGACATCCATTGCTGTTGCGCCACCTTGAGAATCAGAAGTGGATGTTGGTTATGATCGAATAAGTAGAGGATTAGCACAGTTTAATATTGAAAAACAGTTATTCGTAACATAACTCTGTAATTCGTGTAATTCAACAAGATCGTCGTTATCAGCTTAAACATAGATAGATCAAATCATGCGAAAGAGCATGGATTGATTAGTGGATCGATGTCCGATGATAGTTGGTCGATCACAGCCGGGGCAGTGGAGTATGATGGCTAAGACGAAAACGGGGGTGGTAATAAGAGCAAACTACACCCGTTCCATTACGCGCGCTATCAAGGTCCGCGCGAAGCGTTTATTAATAACCAAGGAAAGCCAATATCTCTTGCTAACACTGCCTTCCACGACGTATCTGTATACCCTACACTAGCGCTCCCTCTCTCATTTGCCAGCGTCCTTCTTGTTCTCTCGTGCCCTGGCAAGCCAGAGAGCGAGAGCGTATGTGTATGTGTGTGCTTTGCACGTCGCCAGCTATGCTGCGGTGGCTACGAAAATCCGCCCCGTAGTTCGTTTCTTGAACGTGTGTGCGTCACGGTTATATCTGTCGCTACCCACTGCCGTCTCTCGGGCGCCTTTCCACCCGCCGGAGTACTCGCCCCTCGAGAAGGTCGGTCGAGGGGGTGAATATCTCGGCGTCCTGTCCGTAATATCCCTAGCCCTCCTACCTCGAACTGCCCCTTTCGCCACCGCACCTCATCCCGTCGACCCACTCGGCCACCCACCGCCCGCACACCTCACCCCGTCCAGCCACCAGCCAGGCCACGTTCGCCCCCGGGGCCAGAGGGACAGAGAGAACGACAGAGAGAAAGCGAGAGCGAGAGCGTGAGAGGGTGAGTGAGGGGGGGGAGGAAGAGTTAGGAGGGTTGCCCGGCGCCCTTCTACCACCCCCTCTTTCTACCGACCCCTCCGGCTCGCCTTCTCACCCCCCCGGTGCACGGTACACAAAGTGCGGACGGTTAAGGGCCGATGGTTTCAGGGGGGTGGTTGGGTCAGAATGGAAACGGACCACAAGTGTGCGAATATCTATATGGCCGCAGCAGCGTTTCTGTAAATGTCGGTGCAGAGAATCGTATGCATGCAGGCGCACCATCCTCTCCTCTCCATGTACCATAGTACTCGGAGGGGACTACCAGCGTGTACGTAAAACTCAACCCTGTTAGTCTATGATACCTTAACCGGTGGCGTAAATACAACCAAGAATGCGTTCTAAGGCCACCCTTTGTCACCCAGCTAACGACTAAATTGTACGTTCTATTCTCTCGCGCCGGCCTGATGTACGATATTAGTAATGTCCGGTGCAGCGACCTCTGGCCTGCGCCAGGATAACGAGGGATAGCAGCGATTCTGAACTGTTAGTAGAAAGGGAGGGATGTTTTCCACCCTTGAATTCCTATTAAAGGTGCCCTGCCGCGTTCGGATATCGGCGTGAGCGATCGATTAAGACTACGCTGCAATTGAGACTTCG
The DNA here is from genome assembly GCA_964023945.1 of Ectemnius cavifrons. NCBI lineage: Eukaryota > Metazoa > Arthropoda > Insecta > Hymenoptera > Crabronidae > Ectemnius > Ectemnius cavifrons. Next base: position 5,189,047 of record OZ030375.1, read on the forward strand.
GTGAATAAATTTACCTGGAACATAAGAATCCGAGTGTCACAGGCTTTCTACTGGCTGGCCATGTGATTTAACTGTCCATCAACTAACTCGGATCAATATTTTATTTGTATTCTTTGCGTCGTTACAACTATACATCTATGTTTTTCCTTGAACTCTCTCGTTTGCTCGTGATACTTTTTCTCACCCTCTTTCTTGCTAAATTACAAACATTATCTGGTTCGTTATTGTATGAATGGAAAGCACGTTGTGATGTTTACAATGTGATTTTCTAATACATATATCAATAAATACATTTGATGATGGGTCAGTTGTGATCGACAAGGATAGAACATTAATATGAGTAATTGTGGCGGTTCGTTTATCCTGTGGCCAAGAGAGAGAAATCTAATAGCTCTCTCGGCGCTACCCCTCCATTTTCCATCTTCGCAATTGGGCTCGTGTGTGCAAGGGGATTATGAGTACAAGTCGAAAGGGGAGTCAGCGTAATGTATTGTCCCTGTTGCGTATATCGTCCGGAAAGGACGGCTGGTTGGATTTCACTGGGAGGTCTCACACTGTCAATTAAGCACATTCGATCGCGCTAGAGTCACCGCTAAGCTATACAGGGTAAAGAATGGTGCCGATATTGCTGTGTAGGGAACTACAAAAAAGCTAAAGCATTGTTTTTCAGACTTTGGAGGCAAACTAGCTTGAACGGTATCTCTTATACCGCATATGGGCGAGCTGATCTTGTTTTCCGGTACGAAAACCTTCGATTGCAGGCGTGAGAACTCATCCTCCCGGAAGGCTGACTCATTCTCGCGGTCGGAATCGAGCATCCCTTCGAACCTCGAATATAGCCTGCATCACAACTCGCATAGTGACCCCATTAAGACGTATCAGATATCAGTAATTTCGTGGCTTAAACCCCACAGAATACCTACTTAGGGATACCCTACACCATAAGGCGTTCCTCCCACTCGACGGGCCTTTTGCCTGAAAAGCACGCACACATCGACAACACGCAATCAAATCAAACAAACTGCCATATCACATAAGATTTGCGATGGCAAGACCATAGACAACTGATTCGAAGCTAAAATTTCGACAATAGTAAAAACGTTACTCAAAATATCCTCGATTTGACGATACCAAGCGTGGACCAATATTCACCCAGTAAGTGAATGAAATGAGAGCCCTCTCTTGCCACACCGCGCCGTAAAAAACTAATGTCCCCATTAATGCGATACGCGACGTGAAATCAGAGCGGGCGGAATGCACATCCAGCTCCCATTAAAAGGGGCATCAATTATAGGGAGATATTCCGCTGGCTGGCTCCTGAAGTACGAGCTAAGATATTCCCTCTCGTATGCGTGCCCAATATCAGTAATTCCTCGGCGGCAGTTCTACGAAGTTTCTCGGTCACCCTCGTCCATGCGTTTCTCTCGTCTCTCCGCGAGGCGTAGAAGGAACGGGCTAGCGTCCGGAATAGTAAAGGGTGGAAGGGGGGTAGTGGAGTCTAGTAGTAAGCTGCGAACTAGGCGGAGGACAGGGAGACAGCCACACCGGATGTGCCAGGAAAAGAGAGGAAGGGAGAGAGACAGAGAGAGAGAGATGGAGAGAGTGGGTGAGAGCGGAGCCTGGATGAGAGAGCAAGCGGGGGATAGAGGGTGAACAGGCGCATCCCCTTGTGTCGATCCATACGCACCCCCATATCGCCCCCGGGCCGTGCAATCACAGCATACAGAGAATGGGATGAGTTCCAACCGAACCCGGAGCCCGGGGTGAACGAGGGGTGCGCGGATCCTCGGATGGGGACGTCGACGAGAGCGAGGGGGGTGGGAATCACCCATCCGCTATCCCCCTCCGCCCACCCACCACCTCCTCCACCTCCTCCTCCTCCGCCTCCTCCCTCCACCCCGGCACACCCCGGTGTGCCGCCAATTGTGCGTCGTTGACAGGCTTGCATCGAGGGAAAACTTATTGTTGCACGCGGAAAACGAAAGAGGACGCTTTTCCCCCGGGGGGGAAGAGCGAGCGCCAAAGTTACGGATTAAATGCTCTGTGATAGGGGTGAGGATGACTCCCTGACTTCCTTCCCCGTTTCTTCGGAATTGCGCGACTCTGCCATCCCCGAGCATCCTCGACAGACACGCTACTCATCCGCAGGCTAAATTCTGCAAGGCTCACCCTTCCGCCCTCGGGAACACCGCCAACGATTATGAATCCTGGAGAGACGGGTCGTCGTGCTTGGCACATGGCACATGGCGTAAGGATTTACCTGGGCGCGCAAGCACACAGGAAATTGAAGAGTAGGTCAGGCTCCTTTATAATAGCGGCGAGATTTTTGGAAGTTGAACATCAAACTTGTGAAGTTAATAGCGGAACACTGGCAAGGGATGCGATTTGCCCCTCTTAAGCTCAGGCCGCCCGGCCTGGCAGAAGGCTGCGTTGACGCGAGGCAAACGTCAAAGTTTCGAAATTGAATGAAACTTCAGAAAGTGGCGTAGGCAGGATCCACTGTCTCAAGGAAATTTACTACTTATCTTTTGCGGGGAGCGCGCCACCCTCCGGCAGACATATATCCCGTAAACCGGTGCGGCAACCACCATCGCACCGTCGTCTCTGCTACTCCTAGAGAACAATGTGAAATGAAGGTAGCTTCGTCGCCAACGTCATCGCTACAACTTCTCCCCTCGGATTTTCAAGGACTGATCCTACCGTGGTTTTGTTCCTCCGGATATATTTTTTAATATTTTACTCCTGTCCCGTGTCGCCTTGCCCCTTCTGCGAGACGAAGGGCAAACTAAGCGAACGCTGCCTTGAAAGCCGTTTTATTTCCACGTGAGATCGCCGGCGAATCAAGATAAAGCGTAGCATTTCCAAGTTTTAACATCCTGGCAAAATGTTGCCTGGCGGCGAAGTTGGGAGGTGGCGGAGGTGGAAGCTCGCCAGGGGCGACGAGCGCTTGGATTTTCTCTATGCACATACATGCTACATACGTATATCGACCTGACCTGAGTCAAGGGGTGTGCCCATGCTAGGGGTGCATTGCGAACCCCGGCTCTTCCTCCAAAGGGAGGAAGCTATGACCACCGACGCTCGCTCGAAACACAGTGCTGCACGACGGTTGAACGTCGTCCAGCAGTGCACCACCGTTACCGATAATGGCCCTTCTGAACGAGACGTAATGTCGCAAGGCAGCCAGCCCGGCATCGCTTTGTACTCGCCTCGGAAGGCAGGGGTTTTATCGGGCGATTCGCATTGACCGGGCGAGCTCGAAATAAAAACTAGAAGTGGGGCACCACCATTCGATTGGAAGTTTCGACCGGGGAAAGTGAAAAGCGGCTGCAGGTCTCTGTTTAGAAATATCGGAAGCCAATAATTCATAGCACTACCGAATTCCCACTGATCCTAGTATTTCTTGATCCCAATATTGACACGCACCCTTATTGAAACGCCAATACAAACCGCATATACGCATTCCTACATTCGCAACATTATGTAACGTGTATATCTACCTCAATTAAATGCCTTAAATCTAGTTAAATCTATAATGAACAGTCCAATATTAATGATCCCCGTACGATGGGTTCATTAGTCGTCCCAGGAAAGGACATCCAATGAACTTTCGTGTCAATCTTGCACGATCCTGGATGGAGGTAAAAAGCAACCCCAGGAAAGCATTAAGAAAGAGGTAAAGGGTCAAAGTGCTTTCGTCGGTGAACCCCTTCATCTTGGTGACGTGCATCTGTTCTCCTGCGAACGAGCAACGTAGCCCCATCCGAGACTAAGGCAGGGCCAACCCAAGCCTTCTTTTAATTAAAATTAAAAGACGGCAAACGCCGGATTCCCCGCGTCATTTTCCCCCTCGTGGACTAGGCCCGCCAGGCTCCACTCCCAGCTTCCATCCCTGCAATCTTTCCCTCTCCCCCTCGTTCCTCCTCTCTTCTATATCAATGCGCCCCATCCATCCAGCAGGCACCTCCACCATCATCCGCCCATTTATATTCATAATTACAACACTCCCACACTTCCTAGTTTTACCTGGCTTCGCAACCAGAGAGAAACAAGAGGTGGGAGAGAGAAAGAGAGAGACAGTAGCAGAGAGGGGTGGACAGGCACCCTCGACACGCCGAGGAGATTATTAGCTGACGATGTAATCGAAATGGCGGGGAACTCGAGCAACTTACCATCCCAGCCAGGAATTCGGAATATGTACCTTAAACTGCGATCATAAGTTTCCTTGATGATTGTTTCCACCTTCAGTATCGAAAATTAGTCACTTCAACTCGATGATATCTGACAATGGCACACGCGTTATTCTTACTGCGGTGATTGAAGTAAACAGTGAAGTAATAGGTGTAAGTAATAACTTGGAACGCATTGGAAAACTTGGCAGTGGTTTACCATTTCGCCTTTACAGTGAAGCAGAGTTGACATTGTAAAAGGGGAACGATGAAAATGGAGTTACGACTATCAGATTGTTATGGCATCACGCATAAACCACCGGTGTTGGAACTTGTGTGTATACACACATGTATGTATGCATACAATCTCTCGGTTTACACCGGACGTGCTCCCGAGATTCACCATCATCCCTCTTTCTTCTAATTATTGACAGGCAGTAAATTTCTGATTTAATTGTCCTCGCCTTATAGCATGCTCAAACGCGCTGGGGTGTCAACTAACATTTGTTCGAAGTATATACCGACGGACTAATCCGCATAGGTATCGATACAAATATATGATACATTTGATATTTTTCCATCTGTTTTTATATTCATAGTTTGTACAACTGTTGATAGTCCAGACCTATTGAGTCTTCACGATCCAAAGACTGTTATAAACAAAACAAAAAATTATTTTGAGCGCCTGACAACCCTATGTACTTATAGTAAATTTCGCTGTCGTTGGAAATAGATCGAATTGTAAAATGAAATTAAATATCGTGCAAAAAAGAGAATACGTATTAGTAATATTAGTATCCAATGCATATAATAAAGGAGTAGTAATGAGGAAAAATGCGTGCAGCTATCATCTGGGAGTATTTGATTTCCAAGCAGAAGTGTCCGATATCTGGCGCGCCGCTGGGCCGGGCTTCATTCGCAACGATTAAACATTCATTCCACGGCTTTCTATAGAGCGGGCCGCCCATGGGCACCATAATATCGATGCACGCTAATACCTCTCGACGAGCGACTCGATTCTCTCAATGCGAACATTGTACCACCCGCTACAGTTTTTATTACGTCATTTAATGCAGCGCGCCATTTTTTCAGTGCGCTTGGACTTTCGAGCACTCGTGCATGACGATACATTGCGCAGGTGAAGAGAAGGGAGCGCAACGCAAATAGTAACTGATCCGCGCGCAACCGTGGATCTGGATACGGCAAACAAACGAGTGCGCGCCGAAATAATAAATCCGAAACGCCAAATAGCAGTATTATCACGGGCGAACGGGCACGCGCTATAAATTATTCGTCCTCTCTCTCTCTCGCAGAGTGCGTTTAGTACTGATAATAATTTCCGCTCCACTCGTCGCCACTCTTTTTTCCGCGCCCTCTTGTTTGCTTAAACATTGGTAGAAAGCTGCGATGACACGCGGCTCATTAATGCGAGTCAATAATCGAGCCGACTGATAATTCCGAATACTCCAGTACCCCTGAGGGGATGCGAACGTAGAATAGACCGCACCGCGCCTGGATAAGCGACCCCCTTCCTCTTTGCCCCGGTATCGCCGTTCACCGCAGCTAGGGATTTTTATTCTCCAACTTCGATTGAAACCCATACTCCCATGCAACTGCCTTCACGCTAGGGAACCCTCGCGTCCTTTCGCTCAGCGTTGACCGCGGTGATAGTCCTCTCGCATATAATCTTACTCCTGCACACCATACAACTCTACGTCCCAGCTAGTGAACGCATCTCATTATGATCCTGTACCATGGACTTCTACACATATGCGATGCTATGTGTGTGTGTGTATGTATGCCGTACGGGGTCCATGGACCTCATATATAATCGCGGCTTCACTCGCCGATGGAGGGAGGAGAGGAGGAACGTACGCACAGGTAGGAAGAGTGGACACGAGCAGCTCCACTCACCTACATCCACCGGCGGGAACACACCAACGCGTGGACACGCTATAAATACTTATAATCGAGCTCGTACACACACTCCCATACACACGTACATACATATAGGAGCAAGCGCGCTGAGCGGTGACACAGTCGGTGCGGTGGGCCCTCGAGCGCGCCGGTTTCCCCATTATCTACTCGCCCTCTCGCTCGCCAACAGGCGGAATACTCGCATGATGACTATTCAGGGAAGCTACCACCGCCTGTGGACGGGACAGGCAGGTGGAGGGTCTGTGGGGGGCGAGGAGGGGCTGGGTGGGGGGAAGGGTCGGAAGGGTGGCGCAGGGGTGGGTGGATGGTAGATGCGAGGGAGGTAGTGCGGAGTAGGTGGGTGTACGTACACATAGAGCGGAGGTACCGAGAAGCGAGAGAAAGGTGAACAAGAGTGGCAGCAGGGCGGCGGTAGGGCGTGCGGGGTAGGAGGGGTGCGCCTGTGTGAAGCACAGGGGGTGTTCTGTATGCCACCACGTAGGTGGGCATCCAAAGGGGGAATGAGTAGGGGTGGTATAAATTATACCGTTCAATCGATTTACTGTCAGAAGACCCTCCACTGCCATCGAGGAAGCTACCACGCTACCGTTGCTGTTCTGCCAGCAGCAGCAGCAGCAGCAGCAGTAGCAGCAGTAGCAGCAGTAGCAGCAGCAGCAATGCCCCAGCACGCGAGCGCGCACAAACGCTCCTGCTACTGCTAATACTACATACTACTGCTGCTACCAACGGCAGCGACAGGGGCTGCTAGGACAGTAACGGCAGAGAGCGCGCGAGGGCTGCTCCTACCGTGCCGCTGATCCGACGCATTGCTGCGAGCGAGGGGTGCGTCTATGCCAGGGAAACAGACAGAGGCGGAGGAGGAAGAGGGAGGAATACGACGACGAGGACGACCCACACGTGCGTGCAATGTGCGAGGGTGGCCGATGTGCATTGCACTCGCTGCTATTGGGGCTGTGCAGGTTTACACCACAGAGGGCGAAAGGGGTTGCCAGGGAGGAGAGGGACGACGAGCTGATTTCGAAGGGCCGCGTCGCACTGTGAGAAAGGGTGGGTTCCGGCGGGCGAGCAGGTTGAAACATTGAAAGGGCCGCGGTACAAGCCGCCGCCGCCGCCGCCACCGCCGTCGTTTCCACGGGTTCGACGCACTTACGCCACTGTTCCACATATGCGGATCGAGGACGGCCCTCGATCTTGAATCTTAAGGTCACAATTAACCATTCGTTAGGTGTCGATCTTGTTGACCGACATATACTACTGCGCTCCCTCAGGTATCAGTCTTTGTCTGTGTGCCGTCGGTGTAATACACCACGTTACGGAGGTGTCTACTGATTGTGAGTGAGATCGAATAAAAAATTGCATTAGATAGGTTACGTAACACAGAGGGTTGAGGTCGACCGCGATCACAGTGCAATTTGCAAGCACGTTACACGCTCGATCGATTATTTCGGTTCGAACGGATTTCAACAAAACTCCAACTGGCTGCTGCCACCGATGCCGCCCCTCGCGCTCTGGGGCTTTAAATATTGAAACTCTTCACAGAGAGAGAGACAGAGAGAAAGAGAGAAACCACGCGAATGTAGAATATCTGGAAATCGCGGCCTGTTTGTCTGAAAGTTCGTCCGGCGTGCGCCGCCGGCTGGCACTGCGTGGAGAAGTAGGTCAACGCTTACTTGCCGGTGTTGCGTTCTCCGCCAAGTCGAGGATCAAGGCGACCGAGCGCGAGCACACCCAAAGAAACAATTCAAGTACCGCGACGCAACACATCTCCTGCGCCTTTTATCGCAGCTTCTCGTCCGAGCAAGTCCGTAATACCTTTTGCGCGGCGGACTCGCATACCACAGCGAAATACCTACTAGTCGCCACGTTCTTCTCGCTTTTAAAGATGTAGCCACCACACATTTGTGTCACGCGCCTTTAGTACTCTTCACCGAAGGCGAAGACGCTATTGGCAATCACAATTAGCTTCTGGTAGAAGTTCTATATTAGCAAATAGGAGGGGATAGGACAATCGTCATGAATCAGGCGTCCGGGGGAACGACAGAGATAATCGAACATTGGGCTTGTACGCGAGGATGATCCCTGTGAGTAGCAGCAGCAACAACAGCGTCAGTAGGAAGCGGAATAGCAATGCCGCGCAGCAACGAGAGTGAGAGAGACAGAGAGAGGTAAAAGTTTCGCGGCAACTTTCGTAATGCAGGCCGGATAGTTATACAAAATTGAACGTCGGGCTGCCTCGGAAGGCAACAACGGAACGCAACACTCTGGGCAATGCGCCGTGTCTGCCACCGGGGGTGGAAGGAGTCGCTCGTCGTAGAGTATCGTGGAGAGAGGAAGAGAAATAGTGAGGGAGACCGAGAGAGAGAGAGAGAGAGAGAGAGAGGGTAGGGGGATGAGAACGTTGAGAGTTGGGTGGAGGAAGAGTAGATGGCGGAGGAGGATGGGTTGGGGGGGTTAGAGAGAGGGTAGAGAAGAGCCAGGAAAGGCAGCAGAAGCAGCGGTAGATAGAACGCCGTGAAGCGAGGAGCCAGAGTAGTAGTAGATGGTGTGGTGCAGGTGGTTGGGGCAGAGTCGGGATGCGAGAGTGTGAGTCCAGAAAAGAGGGTTAGGACCCTGAGTCCTCGGTAACTCACCCTCCGCCGTAGACCATCGCCAGAACTCCAGTTGTCTCTCGCCCCGTCTCTTTCCTCCACCGGTTTGCCCGCCACACCATCTGCCTCTGCAGTACTCTACCGCCACTCTCTATCTCTCTGTTACCTTCTTCCACCCACTGCCCACCCCCTCCCACCCCCCTCCCTCCCTCCCCCTGTGCGCCCCCTGCACCCCTCGGCCACCTCGCCACCCCACTCTCTATCTTTCTCTCTTGATACCTCCCGCCCGCCCTTCCAAGCCATCCAGCTACCTACAAACTACGATCCGCCACTCTCCCCCAATCCACACCCTTACGAGCATCAACCCACCGTAACTCCGTTCGCCACCCTCGTCCGACATCGTACGCCTTCTCCTTGCTTCAGGGACGCACGACGTGGCCGTAAAATTCCGAAATCCAGAGAAGCTTGCATGCTTCCCCGCTCCAACGTCTTTCAGTTTTGTGCTCTTCTTTCTACTTCCAACCCTTAGCCTGTCCTCCCTCTTTTCTCCTCTTCTTTTGCTCGCCACTCTCTCTCTTCGTACTCTACGCTTTCCGTTGGACCGAGGAGACGAGCGTAACTTTTATACCGAAGTCCCCTGGGTTAGCATCCTTGGCTGGAAATTCCAGAAATCTTTGGGAATTTGGAAGATATGATGCTAGGTGGAATGGACTATGGCTAGCCAAAGGGACTTTTGTAATTAGGAAAGAAATTAATACTTTAGAAGTTTATGGTTGTGATGCATTAGTTTTGGTAGTTCATCTTGTAAGGGTACAGTTTACGCTTACCGCGCGAATTATAGTGTTGGAGAGATGCATTATTATTTCGAAAATCAAATTGCCCGGAATCAGAATGACCATCGATAGTACATTATACGGAATTCGACCAGAAGTGTGATACGAGTACTTCAAGTTTCAATGGCTATGCGAATAATATATAGAGTTGTCGGGACGATCAATTATAGCTTGCACAGATAGAATGCATTTCAGCCGATAGATGAAGGAGTACTGCGTGAGACAGGGTTCAATGAACATATTCGATGAACATAGGAGTTCTATTGAAGCACTGCTCGCGGAAGAGACGGTCTCTCAACTCTAAGAACTAACAGCAACGGTGTGACAGAGGCACTTACACGATGTTAGAGCAAGGTGTCCGTGTCGGTATATTCATTTTGCTGGCATGAACAATGGGAGCGCCCGTGCAAAGAGCAAGCCAAGTCAAACATCCCTCTGCATTCATAGCGGACGTCCTACTCAAGCATGTAGTATACGTAATTATGGTCAATTACGAGACACAGTGTGGTGAAAAAGTGAGAGGCAATCTTCCAAGATCACCGAACGCTTTGTTAACCGGACATCAAAGCTAACAGAATTGTTAAATTATTGAATCAATTAGTCGATCATCGCGATATCGTGGTAAATCTCCCCTTTTATCTTACCAACTCTGAAGACCGGCAAAATCATCGCCCGGTGAAGCCTTGAAATTGTGCCCAAGGGACATGGACGTGATCGCTGGAGGAGGCCTCGGAGAATCGAACTCGAAGTTTTCACGAAACGTAACGATAATTAAGGCAGCCCTGTCGACCTCGAAAGTCCTCGGCCCTGGCTACTGGCTACTACGACGTGCCGGCAAGTCTGTTATTCTTGTTCTCCCTGGTTCACCCGGCTGGGCGTCCGTTCCTTACTCTGCGCCACGGTAAAAGTCTCTGTCTCCCTCTGGCTCTCAAGGTTCCCTAGTGGACGGCTCTCTCCTCGAGCGTGTCGTACCATCGTTTCTCCTCGCCTTCACCACCTCCCACATCTCCACTCACACCAACGCGCTCTGTGCCCGAGCTAAGGGTTGAAACCACCCTCCATTTCCAGTGGCAGCCAAGGCAGAGAGGCAACGGCAGACTCTGCCTGGCAGACTGGCAGCCTGGCAGCCTGGCAGGGGATGTGCACGTCACCGTCTTACACTATCGTCCCGAACAAACACCCCGTTCTCAACCCAGCCACCCCAACCGCCCGACTCAACTTCGTCGTACCACCGCCATCTCCAACCTCCTTTCCGCCGGAGTCGGAGCCGTCCGCCCTCGCTCCCATTTTCCTCTTCTAGCCGTGCGAGCTCTCCACGCTATCCCGACCAGCCTTTCGCATCGAGGATACTCTTGCTCTTGCGAGCGGGACTCTACATATGCGTGTCATGGGACCCGTACCATTCTTCCTCACCCTCTCGCACTGCTTCACTTCCCTCCTTTTTCCTACCGCTCTCTCAACTCCGATTCGATTCACTGACTCTTCACGCTGAACCTAAAGGAAGTGGGTGGAAGAGGTGGGCCGCATGAGAAAAGAAGGAAAGTGGAACTGTAAGAAAGAACTTGACGAACGATAGTGGCAAGAAGAGAAGACAGAGGGTGGCAAGAAGATGCCAGGATGCCGAAGGCTAAAACGGAGCAGGAGGAGAACCGCCTCACGTGACGGAGTTCAAACGCGACGAGGAATCTTAAGGTACCCCCAAGGATAAGGGATGTTTCCGGCGCCCCAGGAAGACTCTCGCGAAGGGAAGCCTCTCTCGAGCAAGAGCTGATGCCACTTCCTTCCTTCCTCTATCTACTAGCATCCTTGCATCCCACTTCATTTGTCCCCTGCACAAGTCCGTCCTACGCGTATCGATTCTTACGTAAGGGATGTTTTCTCGGGGTGGAGTGCCGTAGACGACGGAACCCGATGGATATAAGCGTGCAGAAGGGGGAAGTTGGATAAGGCCGAGCAAAGGGGACAGGAAGATTGGGCTGACCTAGGCAGAAATGTGATTTTGAGAAAAACGCACTGACTTTTCCTGTTTCAGTCCAAGAAAAGAACCTCGTCAAGAAAGAACAGAAGACATCTCCTTCGAAAGGAGTCGTTAATACTTCGATGGATAAAAAAGTGGAAGCGCCACCCGAGCATTTTATTTGTCCTCCTTATCTCGTCGTAGTATTCTGATTGGCGTGCCGGTTGAAACAGAAGTAGAAAAGCACAACCCCCAGTTCTGGATTTACTTTTATTAGTTTAGCGAAGGGACCAATTCATGCGGGCAGTTATAACTAGTCGGCCGTTTGTAGGTATGATCGATCGCCAGGACTGAGAAATCAAAGTCAATCGGATTCGCCTAATTTGCGTCAGGCGTCGCGGTGTACCAACCCTCTTAAGAGTATTAGAGGCACGTACAACAATAGGTAGAGCGCCCTTGCTGTGTGTATCGCTCGATCTCACGGTGGCGACGTGCCTCACCATCGGTCTCTCGGCACCCGAAAAGCCGCACGTCCGTAATAAGTAGGGTGATTTTAATTCCCCCGGAGCCCGAGGCCCTTGTCCCAAATCCATGAATACACTTAAGTGAAGCCCGGCACGCACGTATACCCAGAACAGACACAACGTAGAGAGGGAGCGGCATACACACAGGGTATGAACATCGGTGATAGTGCGGGAGTGTGCGTGCCGCTGAAAGGAAGGAACTACCCTTGTGCCATTTGCCACCTTGTACCTTGTATTTATGTTAGTATGGAGATCCGCCGTGTTTGCACGGGCTTTAAATCCTCCCCACACCCGGCTCTCCTAGTTTCCGCATCCTCGCAGAGTACTTACACTCGCTCCCGCACTCACCAGCCTTTTCACCTACGAAGGCGCCAAGAACGCATACACGTAAGACGAGCGATCGTCGTGATTTACCGACAGCGGCAAGCAGGCAGCGGCAGCAGCGGCGAGAAGTTCGCGCGCGCTGAGACTCGCTCGCAGGCATTGAAAGTTAATTGCTCGGAAATTAATTGAGATCGTCGGGGAAGCCACCAGTCACTAAATCTTGTAGGAGCACCGAGGGCAGAAGGATTAGATATGCACACGAACCGCACATCACTGAAGATCTTCGTAGCTGCGATGAGCCGACCGGCACTCGGACGATTTAAACATATGCAATAATATTTGTAGTAATTGCTACGGGGGAACCCAGGTATGTGGAAAGAAGCAGTAAGTGCTAGGATAATTTGCGTGCGATCATATCTCTGCACAATTCCTGCTTGCCTCCTATGTCTCCTCGTCTCTTCCATGGAATTACCGAGTAATCGAGCATCCGCTGCTTTTCGATATAATATTGATACGTGAAATGAAATAAGGTCAGCAGCCAACGCCGTCGCAACCGCTTGACAGGGACATTCAAGGTTAACCACGCGGAAATTAATTAAAATCGACGGCGCGAACTGGCCGCGCGTAAATCCTGTAAAAGCCGTCGCCCGAGGAAAAGCTCGCTGCTGCGCACTGAATAACTGTGCAACATATTGTGAGGATTTTCTAAAAATCGCTCGCGCGACCTCGAGATTCCACGTACATTTCGCTTGCACGAGTAATTCAATTTATGATGACGTTAAAGCGAAATCCGTCTCGAGAACTCTGACTTGGTCGTCCATTTAATCTTCATCCTCCCGCGGGCGACTCCTGTAAAGTACAGAAGCTGGTAGTACACAACCAACACCAGCCAGCAAGTTGCGAAGGCTCGACCGCGTTAACGTTTATACTGGCAGTCTAAGATACAGATTCGCAGAATATAATTGATGGAAAAGGTATGCATCTGTAACGGGTCGCGACCGCTCTTAGCGCATCAGTTACAGACCCCGACGTAAACGAGCGCCCCATTACTATCCTCGTAATTCGGCGACTAAAGTGCGCCTCGTACGAGCGCCTCTGAAACGCGATGCGCGTAGCATTAAAATTTAATTTATTACCAAGAAAGTCATATGATCGCGATATTCACAATTTGTACGTCGTATTTTCTACATTCCAAGGATCACCATTGTGACACGAGTAATATACATATACGTTCGAAATACGACATATGTGGGATAACTGATTCCTTTGTGAGCTATTCTCAGTATGTCTAGAGAATATCTAGGGAATTTGAGAGCCCTGATCGTAAGGCAGAGTTCAATGTTTATATTAAGATAATGTATGAAATGTACGTTTCATGCGCGAGTATTTTTATCATCGCTCTTGTCAATGCCACTGTTTTTTGGACAAGGCAAAGAAGCTTCCTTTGCAAAAGTCTCGTTAGTCTAGAGCTTGTTAGTCAGCCAACGGAGACTATACGCTCTCAATCTTTAAGTTAGTTTCTCTACTTTCTCTCCCCCGAAACCTGAGAGCACCCCTGCGTATCTGGCTTTCCTACGAAATATTGAGCCCGCACCCTTCGCCTTCACGTGACGCTGTCACAGTACCCAAGAAAGTCCTTGATGCATTTACTAGTTTGGCGTGAAAGTGATCAAAAAGGACATCAAGAACCATCTTAATTACTTAATGTCGGCGTAGGATGTTATACATTCAACGATGGCTAACTGGAATCGGGCGCAAGCCATTTATGGGCTGAGCACAATAGGAAATCCTTAGTGGCCATTGAAATCAGTGACAATTCAATGGGACTTGTAAGCTGTAGGGCGGTTTGAATATAGTAACCCCCTTGGAATCTTTGATCGCGGTGTAAGTGGAGGGAGTTCCTTTATTTTCACACCGGACAATTCTCACAGTCGATACTACAACCACAATGGGCCTCGTACTAACGGTACAAGAATAACAAGTAAAACTTTAACCGATTAGCACGATTTTAAATGCATTCAGAGTACTACGAAAATAGTCTCTTACTGCCGACTGAAGGAAAGTTTGCGCGAATGTGTGATAGTTCCCAAGAGTTTCCCCCGAAGGAAACCAAGTCCACTAGAGTACAGTCGTTGTAACAGTAGTACTTGCGTTACACTCCCGAGAAACGAACAATCCATTCATAATCCTTTCCATCGGGAAGATCTCCCCACCTATCCACAACTAGTCGCACGTGAAACTCGATCGACTCGTTTCGTTCTTATCCCCATTTCGTCTCCCTCTCTTCTTTCGCCGGCGTTCTGCGTAGCCGGAGCTCGGAGAGAGAGCCCCATGTTACGTGCTGCTGCCGGCCGGGTGCTCATTCATTTAATTTCAGTCATTGCCGGCAGTCGCACCCCTGTCGCGCGACCGACAAAAAATAATTAGTGAAGCCTTATACACCGTATGCCAGGCTGCTTCGAAGCTTCGTTCCTGATACTGCTCTCCCCTGACCTCCTCCCTTTCTCTTCTCCCCGTAGCCCCTCGACTTTGTCCTCGCTGGGCTAGGAAACTACGCCATCGACTACGACGGCTACGACGACGACGACGACGACAACTCGACGCCTCCTTTCAGCCCCACGGGTACGTAGTGCCTTGCGCTCGGATACTCCTTCCCTCTTGGTCGCTCTCGTTCCCTTGCCCCTTCCCCCCTTCCATCACCCCCCCCCGTTTCCCTGCCAACCCAACCGACCGACGAGAATCACCCCCCTGCCCTGCCAACTCCACCGGCAGTATCCAGGTTCTCTCCGCTCTGGAGCCACCCTCCTGAGCAGCAGTGGCAAAAGCAGCAGCAACAGCAGCAGCAGCAGCAGTAGCAGTAGCAGCAGCAGCAGCAGTAGCAGTAGCAGTAGCGCCAGCAGCCACCACTACCGTTCTACCGCCAAAACCCTAGCTCAGTCAGCCACCCCCTGTGCTGCACCACTTCTCTCTCATCGTAAACGTCTACCTCTCTCACTCTCTCTCTCTGTCTCTCTGTCTCTCTCTTTCACCCGGTTCGCTGCCGGTCGCTCGTTCCATTTCCCTCGGGCTCACCTTCTCTCTATCACCCTCTCTCTCTGCCCTCCTGCACTCCCATTCTCACTCTCTCCCTCTCCCACCCTCCGGGCCACCCTCGCATTCTGTCTCTCGTACTCCTAGTTTCCGTCGGTCTCGCGTAGCGTCGTCGTTCCTCCTTGCTCCCCCGACCGGCGCTCAGCCTCGACGCGG
The DNA here is from genome assembly GCA_964023945.1 of Ectemnius cavifrons. Classification (NCBI taxonomy): domain Eukaryota; kingdom Metazoa; phylum Arthropoda; class Insecta; order Hymenoptera; family Crabronidae; genus Ectemnius; species Ectemnius cavifrons. Next base: position 5,204,626 of record OZ030375.1, read on the forward strand.
CCTCGGGCGGGATGATTCAGGCGCCAGTAGGGCGCACCCACCTTCAGCGGGGGGTGTGCGCCCTGGGGTGAGTCGGAGCGCCGGATGAAGGCAGAGGTGAGAGAGAGTGAGAGGAGGGGGTGGAGTAGGAAGAGGAGGAGGAGGAGGAGGAGGACGAGGAGCTAGCTGGAGGGAAGGTGGTGGGCGGCAGGGTGGGTGGGTTGAGAGTGGGTGGCTCTGTGGGTAGCAGAGAGGATGCGGAGGGTGAGTGGATGGTAGTTGGGAGCCGGTGGGTGGGATCGGGGGGAGCACAGAGAGAGAGTATGTCGGGGTGTGGGGGGGTGGCAGGGTGGCTCGGTCGAGTGCGAGGACGAGGGTGAGGCCACCCGAGCGGGCAGGAGGGTGAGTCGGCTGCCAGAAGGTGGACGGAGAATGAGAGGGAGGAAGGGAGAGCGAGGCGGAAAGTGGAATGGGGCACGCCAAGGCAAGAGGGAGAGATAGCGACCGGAGGGTGGTTTTCCTCGGCTGAAATATAGGCAGCGCCGATGCCGTGGTGGGTTATATCCTGGGCTAAGTAATACAAGGAAAAGTGCTACGTGAAGCCCTTCCTCTACCCTTCCCGCTAGATCCTTCGCCTTCCATCCTTCCACCTCTCTCCCTAGTGCGGGTCATTCCACGCCAAACCGACCCCCATGTCTTCAGATTTCGTCGGAATTGAAATGTAACGTAACGCGTGCGTGAAACAACAACAACTTGAACTTCCTGTTTTCCCTCGACCGCGCATCTCCTTGAATAGTACAGGTTTAAATAGTATGGGATATCAAAATCAGTTTATAAACTTCGATGCCGCGCATCCAAGCTTCGTGCTTGAGAAAAGGGGGGCAAAATGTCTTCCATGCACGGATGCTCTTCTTTCTCCTGCCGCGTTCCCTGCTTCCGTCATCCCCCTTTTGCCCAGGCCGCCGCGCTCCCGCCACTCCTTCCTCCCGCCGCTTTCCGTTTCCACGCTTTACGGTGCCGCACTCTCAGCAGCACAGGTGCACGTAGCAGTGCATTCTCAAGGGGGGAATGCGTTGCGCACGCGGATAGGGCCTAGCTTTGTTGCCGCTGACGAGAACGAGAGCCGGTGTTCCATACCTCCGCCGTGATACCACCGACCCTGCTGCCGGGCACTGCGAGAATTAGTACGGGATGAATCACTATTACCGCTGGATGCTCATTAACAGATACCACGGCAAATTATGTTTCGTGGATGGTAAATATCAATTATGCCTCGCGCTAAATAAGTTAGCGTAGAGCGCGTTCGCGGGTACACTATGTTTGCATGAGCACACGCCAAGAGCTGCGACTCCTTTCCAAGCCCTTTACGCTCCCGCTTCTTTTATTTTAAGTCAATTCAGTGCCAGGCGTTCACTCTCTCACTCTCTCTTCCACACTCTCTTTCTCTCTCCTAGCATACCCCTCGCCAGGCTGCTGCCTTCCATTCACTCCTTCACACAATGGACTGCCACTGTGCCGGGTGTCACATACTAAAAGCCCCGCGACCCATTACCACGCCCCGACCACCCTCTTCGCCTCCACCCCATCGGGCGACCGAGCGAGCTAACTCAACTTCGCACTTTTGTCGTGTAACAATTAAGCGGAGTAAACAAATCCGCCGCTTTCCAGCGGCTAAACTAGCTTTCGGCCTTCAGGCGGCATCAACCGGCAGGAGCGACACAGACCGGCATAATTTGGCGCGCGGCTTACATGCCCTCCGATGCGAATTACCCCAGCGAGATCTGACACTCTTTTACATCAGGTCGCTCGAAAACGAAGGGAAGGAAGGAAAATGAACTGATTTTGTATAACTGAATAGTACAGTGACCCTTTTACCGTAGTCGCATCAACGGCAGGTCGGTGTACTAACAATAAGTTTAGAGGGTCGGTGGTCGACGGCGGTACGCAAGTTTGTCGGCCTCCGGCGTAAGGAAGAGCGATTGCACAGCGAAATCGAGTTTCCAACCTGGCCAGGTTCGTGTGTGGAAAATTGCACTGGCGTGTCTTAAGCTTCTACGAGTTCTTTTTACTCCTCCATTGCATGGACACAACGATCCTGGCAGAAGAGAATGTAAAAACTATTTCGTTGAATTAATAAGTCCGGTGCGTCGTGAACGCGCGTATGCATCTACGTAAACGGGATCATCTCGGAAGCAATCTACAAAGTCGGAGACGAGCGTGGAATAAGAGCGCTTTGTGTGACGTAAAAGGAATGTGAAAATCAGCGGGGAAGAACTATCATCGGAATACACGTACAGCAGGTTAGAAGACCTCTCGCCTTGAGGATATGAGGATGAGCGCGTCATACACTGGTCGCTACTTCTACTCACACACACCTACTCACTTTGCTGCGACCATGTTTCATAACGCTGGAAAGCACTTTGCCCGGTATGTTGTCTAGAAAATGGCAAGAGGCATCAAAGGGCCTCTCTGTCTGGGTGCTCGTGCGTCTTCGAAGAAAATGTTGGAATTGAGGCAACGGGGCGGGGACAGTGCACGGCTTCGCCTCCTAATTGATATGGTTTCTTCCGCGTGGCAGATCATAACGGGAATGTCAAGAGTTAGTGACACCTTTGACACTCTTACATAAACTTACTTCTCGATATATTATAATATATCAAAATGATATTTTCTTAGATCTTTACGAAAAATTCATAATGAGGCAGAAGTTTACTGTAATAGATTGCGCCCGTTAAGAGGGCTCCAGGCACACTGTACAAAATACATAGCAGGAACGCCACCCTCGTCTGGCTGGCTGGTAAAGTGAAATTAGCAAAAGTGAAAAGTAAAGACACCCTCCGGTGTCGCTAATGCCGCACTACGAGAGCGAGAGCATTCCTTTGCTCTCTCTGTCTCATGCGCGCGCTGCGGCGGGGGTAGTCAAGATAAATTACATAACAATATAAGTAGGCGTCGAGAGTACGAGTCCGGAGGGGCGAAACCCCCTGGAGGAAGAAGAAGAATAAAGCGGCGTGCAAACAGTCCCCGCCCGGAATCCACTTGCTCCGCTGCGAAAGTTACTTCGAAAAAGGACGCTCTCGTTTGTTTAAGGCTATTCCAAGGGCCACGCTTTCCAAAGAAAGTTGCTACCATTTACCGGCGGAGACATTGAGAAATGAGGTCCGAATGTCTCCCCACATTTGAGTGCGAATGAAAATTCGCGTGTCGCCACAAACGAGGGGTAGCAAAGGATAGAAATTATAAAGAGGCAGAGTTGATGTATTTATACTTCTGAATCTGAAGATGAAGTGATACTACGAAAACTAGCAGTATTTTTAAAAAGGAGTCTCGCCACTGCGAGAAAATTCTCTTAGGTCTATACAATTTATTTCGGCCTCTGGTTTGAAGGACAAATGGAAAAGGGAGTCGACTTTATAGGGTGGCTGCTCCTCCCGCAGAACTAAAGAGCATTCATTTGAGTCACATTGTTTTGGCTAATGCGTGACGTGTGGTTGAAAAAACACGAGTAAAACTTCAACAATGTAGGACGCGCGGACCCCTTTATCGCTCGAGAGGGGTTAGCGATTCATCCCTTCATTATTCGGGAATTAGTAACCCCATTTCGTTTCCCCTCCACAGCTTCCTCGTCACACCCCCTACTCAATCTCTAACCCCTGTTCTCTCTCTCTCTCTCACACACACACACCGTCTCTCATCGCCACCTCTTCCTCCGCTTCTCTCGCGCGCCCACTGCACCCTGACCCTTTTATCTCGCTGTCCGAGTTCGCCTTTTCTCTCGCTGCATTGTCGCAACTAATGCTAAAACGGATATCCGTTAAACTGATTTCTGCTACAGTGGAAGTTTTCCCGGCGTCACCGCGCCGACGACGCTGCCCTTGAAAAGTATTGCCGAGTTTCACTCCTCAAGTTTGCCGCATGCTCCCGCCCGCCTGCTATTTTATTTGCTACAGGTGGAACTCCGCTTATTGCCAGGCAGCATGACGCAACTGCGCGCAACTTCCTTATTCCTGTCTCATCAACACAGAAATACTATCCGGTCCTTCCTGTGCACAACTATTATTTATCTGATACAGCTGCGTGGACTTACTATTAGTGTATGTAGACCATCAAGAACGCGGACGAGATAGATTGAAAGTTTGAAGCGCCTTTTCTAAGGTCACTGGAGCCACAACAATCGGCCAGACGCAAGGTCGCAGCGAGATCGAAATAATTTATTTATAATTAAACAAACCTGCTGCTGAGCTGAGCGTTCATACCACATGTACACTCACGCAGATAGACATATACACGTTCCCCACCCACGCATACGTATCCGACGTCGGAGAGAAAGGCCGACACCTCGGCGCCGAACTCACCCTCCTGAGACTCTGCAGACTCACCTCCATCCCCCTATCGTGCACCCTTTCAACCACCCCGCGGGCGAAGCATCCCAATGGCAGCCCCCGTTTCGCAAACCCACACCCTCCTCCACATCCAGCAACCTCCTTCCACCCCCGTCCCATTTCTCTGCCCCTCTCTCTGCCCCACGTTACCTCGAAGGGCGTCTCTCTCAGCCTCGAGCTCGCTCGCACTCTCGTCTACTCTCTGACAAGCTCTTTCGTTCGCTTGCTCACTCTTCTAGCACGTCCGCCCTCCTACTCTACTCGTCTCGACCCGACCATCCAGCCTGCCATCCACCCACACCGTCACCCACCTCCCCCACACCTATACCCACACCCACACCTACACCCACCAACCTACAACTCCTACGTAGCGAGAGACCCTCGAGCTATCTCCAAAATCATCCCTTACATTCTAGAGCTCGGCTCGTGCTACCCACCATAGAGGATAGAGTCGAGCGGAGAGTCAGACGTCGGCGAAGCTAGGCGAGAAGGCGCGGTGAGACGAGGCGAGGCGAAGCGAGGCGATGCAAGGCAAGGCCCTGAAAGGGGAACGCGACCGGCTGCCTGGCTGGCGGAGAGGTAGGAAGGTTGAAACGAGGGTAGACACTGGGGGATATAGGTGGGTATACTGGATACTGCGAGAAAATAAGAGATCTTCCCTTGCACGACTCGCGATACGAATTACAATGGCCGACCGGCAGGTTCAAGTCGCTTGGTTACCTACACGTCGACCTCTTCCACCTTTAACTCATCTACGGAAGGCTTCGTGCTCGAATTCCATTGGAATTTTTAGGTACTCGAGAGAATGACGCACTGGAAAGGTAGTGATGTACTCTCGGACCTTGATCTTTAATTTTCTCTCTGTGTAGCAAAGTCCACTCGTGTCGGATAACTAATTGATGAATGAAATCCTTTACCTTTGAAGATTGGAGATTGCAAGTCGCCTTATGAACCTCCCATTTTATCCTCTCTGTTGGGTTCCCCTTGATTTTTGCACGAGATGGCCCTGCATTCTAGGAAAGCGAGCGAGTGACCGAACAAATGACACGGCGAGAAACAAATCCGATTAAGTACCACGGCTCTTCCGAATTGGTCCAGTCTGCGCGCCGCCCTCGGTGAGACTATAATTGCGGCATTTATGGATCCAAAAAAAAAGAAAGTGCAAAAAATCGTTCGCGGGAGTGCTGGAGTGAGGCTGGTGTCACCTGAATTCCAATTTGCCGTTGGCCTCGCCGAAAGATAGGAGAGCTGGAACGGTGGTAACGGGGCGGTGAGGGGGTGGAGGACGTCGATATCTAACGGCGTCCAGGCCGGTTCGTGATAGATTTTCGCGGTAATGAACGAATCGCCGGATTGGCATTGTCCCTCGGCGTAAAAGCCTATTGAGGGTAGGTGCGCCCGTACAACTGGTTTTTTTTCTTTTTGCCGACGTTGAGAAAGCCTGACACGGAGACCACCGAGTATATTCTCCCCCCAAGAACAATGCTGTCCATGTCACGTATGCTTTCTCTCTCTCTCTCTCTCTTGGCCGGTGAGTACTGATGCAGGCGCGAAGAGCGCACTGGGGGAAAATGCTAAATCGCCATTCGATCGAATTACGCCATTTAAGCAGCGGATAATGTGGCCAGTACTGACGACCACCGGGGATACCTTAATCGGTTCAGCCGAACCGCTGAAAATGAGATTCATCGACCGCTACCCATGCCAAGAATAAATTGCGCGGCAACGAGGCGTTATGTGCGGACTGCCTCCCATCTCGGCAGTTCCCGGGGACGCGTACGTATGTATATACATATGTATACCAGCCCGCGAATCTGTAACCGTTCGTTGAAATCTCCGGACACACGTTTAGGGGCTTCTTAATTCAACCGCGCCCCTTCGACCCATTATTCTCTTTCTTCCGTCGATATTTCTGGATATTTGTAGTATAGTATGAAATAGTAAAAGTGCAAAGTGCAAAGTCAAAGTGCAACAAAAGCCTTGGGTAATAGTCAACACGATTGACAGTATTAAAGCAATGTTAAAGCAGCGCGAGGCATGAAAGCATCCTTTCATTGAAATCTCCTTGAAATTTCGATTCTTATCATTCGACATGGATGGTTTTCATCCACTAATCGAATACCATTGGATCCAAGAACATTTCCATGCTCGTCGATACCTTAGTTGCTTTATAGTTCCTCTCAAATATCATAGCAAAACCCCGTTCTGCGAGCGTTGAACACCGCAAGAGAATCGATCCATGGTGGTGAGAGTTTTGAGGAGGAAATTAAAGGCTCGCGACAAAAAGGTACAAGATGTCGAAAAGAGTGGAATTCTTTCACCTAGCTACGGGAACAAAGGCTTCAAGTAAATACGGCTGGTGGTAGAAAAACTCCGACGTCCAAAAACAAAGATCGCGCAAGTCTGTCCGATTTACCACTACCTTCGAAGTACAAATAAAATCCCGGAGCCAAAGGGGGAGTGCTGGGGCCGAAGGAGCCTGAGGAAAACAGGCGAGACAACGAGTGGTGATAGAAAAGAAGAGGAGATGCTGCTGGTTTCTTAGAATCCTCGTTATTCCAGACGAGCGGAGCTGGCCGTATCGGAGGGAAAGCCACGAAATATCCGAAGAAAAACACGTTCTCAGGGCCGAATCGATAGCAACAATGCCGTGGCAAAAAAAACAGCGGGGCAGGGCCTCGGCTCGTCTGGCCTTCGCTGGCTCACAACTCGCTCTCCTGGCTTGCGCGCCAGAAACGGGGTGCTTTCGGACGCCCGTTAGAGGGTTGAGGAGCGAGAACGAAGTCAGCGAGGTGTGAGGGAGAGAGCGATCGGAAAAGGGAGGACAGGCCGAGTCGAAGGAGGACAGCGAGGTCGCAAGACTCCTAGAGGCAGTCGGCGAACGGTAACGGGGGATGAAGGAGAAGGAGGGGTTGAAAGGAGGATGAGGCGAGGGTGGGAGGTATGGAACGAGGCAGCCTTATTGGGATCGGGGGAAGAGAGCCGAGTTTTCCAAGGGCTGCGTCCTCCCGGCAAAGGGAAACAGGGAGTAAAGTATGTGTAGGAGGAAGCGTCGGAGATAGAAGCTCCGAGAGCGCGTCGAGCACATCGGGAGCAGGGGCGGGTAAGCGGGTGGAAGTGGAAAGACGAGGGTACACCAGTTGATGGAACGAGGCTGCTACAACGCTGGCAACAGCCAGGTGGGTAAAGGCCGCGTTACCTATGGTGCCTCCGAGGAACGATCCTCGTTCTCGCGCGCAGCAGGTAACTTGGCTCTGCCCTCTCATCCTCCTGCCCCCCTCCTTTGTTAAAAGCAACGCGATGATTCCGTCCTCTTTGTTCGCGATATTAAAGTACGTCGAGGCGCCGTCGGGGTGACTGCCACCTCCCTTATGTCGTGCTGAGAAGTGTCAATTGCGTTCATTGTTCGTTCATAGACGAGAGGATCGACCGATCCGTTTCTCGCTCCCTTTCTCTTACTTACCACTTTCCTTCCTCACTCATTCCCTGGAACTCTACCTCTCTTTTGCCAATATTCTTTCTCACTCTTTCGCACCGCTCACCCGTTTCACCTTAGAGCACGCATCGCCGCCGCTGTCACGAGCGAGCATTGAAACATCCTGCGTGCAGGCCCAGGCGCACTTCGACTCTCCCCGCCAGCGAGGGGTCGCATCCATCTCCCCGGCATACGTTCAACCAAGCCCATTAAATCGGAGAACTCCAGCTAATGACGGAAAGAAGGCGTCCGTAATAATGCATTGTGCATGATAAGTGGCTGCTACGCTCACTCGCCTGCCTGCTAGGAGGAGGGTGTCGGAGTACGAACAATGAAGCAACAGTGATTCAAACTTTTTCCGGTTCTCATATATTTCATCCCATCTGATTCTTGTGCAATTTAAATATAATAATACAATAGGAATAATTAATAATCAATAATCAAAGATCAATAATAATAATAATATTAATAATAATGACCATTCAACTGCGAGAGCAATAATAATCGAAGTAAATCAGGATCGGAAATATTCATTTTCGAATGCAATACACATAAAACGCCCGCGGGTTTTTTAATATCTTAACAACTATTTTACAACGATATTTTACAACGATATTATATACAAAATAATAGTTTGGGTGCCGCAACACTGTCGAGTTTGGAACTCATGCCTACTTTCACGACGATCATCGAATTTCTAGTGTAGAAACATCTCTCTCTGTAGAATCATTCTCTGACGCCTTGCGGCATAAATATGCGCACTTTCTCTCTGTCTCTCATACACGCGCACTCTCTTCCATGGATTGGTTGGCTAACAACAAGCTACATATGGTACACGAAGAGCTACTTTTATCGTTTAATATCATACACAAGGCTAGACTACACAGTCAATTACGAAAAGATTTATCGTTAAACGACTCTTCACATATTGGTCTCACACAGCAACGATCGTCCGTTTCTTGGTCGACGACACCTGGTACTTGCTCGAAACAATGCGAGGAGAAGGATTGATCCTCGCGTTGTTTGTTCACGGGTAATTTTACAATAGAGTGCGCGATAATCGGACTGTAGGTTACACGTAGAAACGCATGTGCCTTTGGTATAATAGCATCCGAATGTAATCGCGTCTCACGGGCAGCGGGTAATCTCAAATGGGGCTGCATTTGTCAGACGTGAATGTCGTGCATTTGAATTCCCCTAAAAAGAACACACGATCTGCAACATCCTGACACTGAGGAACGTGAGAAGCTTAGGCAATTAATCGGAACTGGTTGACAAAAGCATAACGAGAGGTCGGTTTGTCGTATCAGAATTGTGCTCGCCACACAATTCAATCGCTTTACATTCACACTTGTGCACTCTCGGTCGACTCGACGATGTGAATTTGCCGCGAAAGAAATCCATTTTTGTGTACTACGGAGAAGTCAAGTGAACCACCCGTTGAATAGTAACTCGAGGCCGATATCTAAGGTCCTACTAAAAGGAATCGATTCATCGACATAGGATTCGCTCGGGAGAAGCTGACTCGTGGCATTTGCCGTAGACAGCTTTCGACGAGAGATCGCGCGGTTAGTATGTTGAAAGCTGCGTCCCGCTGACCACCGAGCCTGGTGGCTTTGAAAGCGTGACAGGCTACCGGTGAATCGATCGGAGCGCAAGGACCCACTTCCATGATCGTTAAATATTCACGAGACAGTTTTCCACGCTACAGTCGTTTTTCCGAAATTCATCGTCTTTTCTGACGAATCTCTAAATATCGAACGATCCAAGCTGGGAAACTGAACTCAGCCGTTGCTTGGCGTCTCTCAACCTCACTTGATCTATTTTATATCTGCCTTATTCCAATCCGAGATACGTGATGGGCTACCTATATATTTTGACAGATTCAGAAATTATTCCGCAGGTATCACTCCCACCATATCGAGAAGCCAAGCTTCTGGCGTTTAGTCCGTCGGATATGCTAACAGACGTCAATGTCGTCTCTCCCGTCACCCGTGCAATTGGTGGTATTCCAATTCAAGCACGTGATTGATCGTGCCGATCAATAATTAAAGCTTGCTTTCAATCAGATACCGTCCAAACATTGAAAAGAGGTTTTCAATGCATAAAATGCGATCTATACATCAGAACAGATTGCAAGTCGCGACTTACTACCCGCTATAATTCGATTTAGATTTCATCGCATCGCTTGATCAAACATCCACGCGTGATCGACATCTGAATTTTGGACCGACTGATGGCGCTTTATCGCGACTCTCTTACGAACAGAAATCTTTGTGGTTCAATTAAAAAAAGCCCTTTCCTTCATCAGTTTGGAATCTTATCTGGCCAAAGGAGTTAGACTCACGAATGGTTCTCACCGGTCTGCACTGAGACCTCGGTTCCCATAATCAAACCACTAGAGAGAACGTTGGCCGCTGCGGGCAATATGAGTGGACTGGGCATGACGAACGAAGGTCTCAGTCTCTCAGTGAGGGCCAACATCACTTGGCAGTGAAGGTGCTGAATGGTGGCCAATAGATTGAGATTGGTATCGATCAATCCGGTGGCAGGTGAGAATCTCTCCCTCTCGATACTCTCGAGCTCCTCAGTGGGAGCAAGAGCGATCTTTTGCTCGGACTCCTCGGACTCCTTCAGTGCGGCGGCCTTATTTTTCTCGGCAGCCTGCAGTAGCCTCTGCTGATGCTTCAGGTACGAGGTAGTAATGGGAAGACTGTAGTCGATGGGCGTGTTCTTGGGATCGAGTCCAGGGCTCCACGGCCTTGGCAACGGCTGCGTCGGCTGAGGGGAAGGCGTTCGGCCCTCTGGCATCATCCTTTTCCTCTTCGACGACGCCGAACTTTTCGAGCTCGCTCGATCCGACTCCGGGGTTCGCCGGGACTCCGGCAGGGCTTCCGTGCCCGGCAAAAAACCACCGCTCGCCACCGCTGGCTCCTTCTTCAGTAAATTCGTAATGCTCAAGGGGTTGTACTTCTCCTCTTTCTCCTTATCGCTCTTCTCTGTCGACGACGAGACGGTGCTGCCGCTATTGCTATTGCTCGCAGGCACCGTCACCGTCGCCGCTGCTGCCGCCGCTGCCGCCGCCGCCGCTGCTGCTGCTGCCTGTGCTGCTGCTGCTGCTGCCGCCGCCGCTGCTGCCTTTTGATGCTTTTGGTGCCTATAGTTGTAAAGGTTCTTGCTGTCACCGCTGTCCCGTGTTTTCGGGCTACTCTGCACCGACGCCGACGTCGTAGTTGTCGTCGTCGAGGCCGTCGTCGTCAGGGCGGAGCCATTGGAGTTTGGGCTAGGGGGTGTCGTCGCCGACGTCAACACCGTCGACGTCGTTATCGGGGTCGTCGACGTGGACTGCGATTGATTCGAGAGATTCGTCGGGCTGGGCGTCCGGGGACGCCGCTGGCATTCTGTGCACCCCAGCAGGAATCGCGTTACAGCTTCCCGTGGGAGGAACGCATACGTCTCCGTTATCTGTAACATATGAATGGATGCATGCATATAGGTTGAAATTGACAATCACACTCTATCGATTAGATAATACGTTCCCGAAATTAGTCCGAGAGTGTAGGATACGCGTCCGCTCACCGCGATACGATATTGACTGAAAACAATTAGAAGGCACCAACGGAAACTTATTCCGATGCATTTTCCATTTTCCTCCGAACGTCAGCGCGTCATGCGATGTAACTTTATGGTACGCGGATACACCCATAAGGAACAATTTACGACCGGTAACGGTACTTCGATATCTTCTGGAAAAGCTCAATATTTAGCCGGAGGGATGCTCTCTATTTCGTGACAGACAAAACAAGAGTAGCAGCGCATCTTTTGTTTTAACGAACTGGCAGACTTTTCGAATGCCGGTACGCACCCGGCAGTTAAGGTCTGGGTAATCCCATAATAAAAATAAATCCCTTACAGATGTATGGTTGAAATGGAGCACATCCTGCTCAGACTTTACTAAACACATTAAGACTTTGCACCTATCCAATTACTTCCCGAGGGCATCAAGAAACTGGCGTGCGAGGAGAAGACTGAGATTGATGGAAAAGCGTCAGGAAAGGAGCATATAACTCATCAAAGATTGCACGGCAAGAAGTACGGCGTAGAATGCGGAAGAACGTCTCTTTGGGTAGGCAGCTGAAACGCCGGCTCAACGCAAATCTTGTTACGCAATGTCTCGCGCAGCATTATGCCTCGGGCGCCGACGGGTGGTTGGGGTGGCGGGGTGCGACGCAAGGGAAGCGGTGAGCGGCGGGTCGGGTCGGGGTTTCCCGGGAGCCGATGAATGGTGCGACGGTAAGGCCGACTTAAACATAAAACAGCGCTAGTGCCGGCGTAGCGCGTCTGCGAACGTCGTCCGCCTGTACATCTGAATGTGTGCGACGACGGCGGTGGCGACGGCGGCGGCGGCGGCTGCGTGTTGCTTTGCTCGCGTGTGTGTGCGCTCGCGAGTAAGCAGGCAATGCAACAAGTGTCCTGAGGTTTTGAATCACAAGCAGATCGCGGTGGCGGCAGCGGTCGCGAGCTAGAGAGAGAAGGCGAATGGTCGCGGGAAAGCGAAGAAGGGAGGCAGAGACAAGCAGGCTGGCGGGCAGGGCAGGCATTGAAAAGAAAGGAGAGCACGCGCGACAACGCGGAGAAGAAGGAAGGAGAAAGAGCGAAGAGCGCGCGCACACAACGTGCAGTCGGGCGAGGAAACGGACGAAGAAGAGAAAGGGAGATACGAAGTACGAAGGGAGAATGAACGGCACGGGAAAGGTCGGCGAGGCCGTGAGCGCGCGAGGGGCACGAGAAAGGAGAAAGGAGAAAGCGGGATGGTGAATCGGCCTGTTATTCGAGCGAGAGGGTGATCTGATCAGGCGACTGACCGCGCGCGCCTGAGTGCGGGAAAGAAACAGGGGCAAAGAGAGAGGAAGAGAGAGAGAGAGAAAGGCAGAGGGAAAGGCACAACACCACCGGAGAACAGATATGATACCCTGGAGAGAGGTTTACGCGAATGTTCGCCCGAACATGTGAGATGACGTGTGGTATCGGGTATTCGACGCTTGAATGCCTCAATGCCTTCCCGGTGGGACGGTAAATATCGCGTGTCGTAAGCATCTATGCAAGAATTTGGTGTGCGCTGACGATACCGAACAAATCCACGAACACCAACCCTCACATATCCTAACGTAATCTATATATAATTCTAAAGAACAGTCGATGGAACCAATTGAATTTTGATAGCTATGTATTTCATGAACGCAATTGTCCTGCTACTTCTCCGTGGCTGTAGTCCCTTCAATTCCCAATTCAACTAGAATACATGGCATGCACGCGCTTGCCAAAGTCTTATGAGCCACTCTCATCTTCATCGAAGGATTCTCAAAGTATGTAGTACTTTTATTTCGTTGAAAGTGCACGTTCGATGGTAAGAACTTTCGGGTACTTACCGTTCTATATGTTCTCTTCTGGCCAGCATGCTTTCCGGGACGACCCTCGAGGTCGACATGGACCGCATGTATAATGTCGAAGAAATTCTCCACGATGGCAACCTTCTTGTACACCCTACCAGGTGGAACCGTCCCTTCCGCGCCATTTAACGCCTGTAATCAGTGAAAAGAGATATTTCGTAAAAATCTGTCCTGAGTAAAACATCCTGAATATTTTGATAAGACCATTTATTCCCAATGTTAGCATTGTACCCGACAAAGATGCATCATTCAATTCTAAAAAGTCATACTGTGTTGAACAATTGTTAAGTTAAAGGCGGTGTACAAATTTTGGGAATGAACGGTTAACATATAAGCAAGCATTCCTGCTGGAAATGCGAAAGGGTGTATTCGTATGCGGTGGTGCCATCTGGCAAGCTCAAGTGAAATTCATAGAGGGTGCGGTAAACCAACCCCCGAGAAACCTAGCAGAACTCTGCACCAACGTTACCAGCACTGAAGGTCTCCAGTTTATCGGCCACCAGCAAACCGAGTTTTCGCGAATTCCAGTCTACCCCCCGTCGATAAAGTGAAACCCTACACCGCATAAGGAAGAACATCCCTCCAACCCTTTCGCTCTGCACGCTCGCCCATCGAAGTACGCAACCTTCCGCGTGCCTTTGAAAATTGCCACTTATCGCCCTACTATCCAAGTAAAAGCCATTCTCAAGGCAACTTTAGAAAACATGTAGTCTTATACAAAGAATGCAGAAGTAATTCATCGTATTCGAATTTGGATCTCTGAGGAATCGCGTGACAACCAGTTGACATATTCCAATAATGAAATTAACACTTTCTTTTGCTTGAAACCTGTCGGATGTATAAGTATGCGCTACACCGTTAGAGTGCTACGGAGGGAATAGAAATATCCAAGTTACCAGGACCAGAATTGACTTGAAGCCCCAGGGCGGACGGTCACGGTCCGGGAGAGCGAACATACCCAAGTCCGGTAGCGGTCAGATTGTTGTGACGAACTTTACGACCTTAAGAAGTTCGGCGCGCATGCGCGACATTATTGTATTTCCCTAAACACCTGTTGAAGGGTAAAGTTGAACTCGCCGGGCTTACGGCGCTCGGCTAAGTGGTTGTGGTCAGGCGGGATAACAATACCGATATCTAGGCGACCACCACTTTAAGATAACGCGAGCTGCCGCTGGCTTCGCCGCCACCATGGCTCGATGGCCGTAATTGAAGGTAATCGTGATCGCTGCACACTGCTGGTAAGAGAACATACCCATACACATCTACATACACCGCCGATTTACTCGGCACAAATTTCCGTCGGTCCTTCGAAGACCGAGCGAGCGATGATATTCTCTGGTACGAGAGGAGAGGAGAGGAGAAATCACGCTGCTCAAGAAGCCTGCTAGGATTTGCCACTTCACTCGTTGGGAGTTTCGATCGGCACGCTTTCTCTCTCTCTTGCTCTTACTGACTCTCGCTGGCTCGGTCTGTAGTTAGGCATTATCGATGGCTAAGATATTATTCATGAACCTATGTAAATCGCTCTGCGGGCCTCCGATGCTCCAATCGAAGCGGGCGGAGATTAGTTCTGGCGCGCGCGCGGGCGCGCGCTCGTACATGTGCACACGGGATCGGCAACGAGCGCGTATGCTTACGTAATGCAAACCGGGAGGGTGCGTTTCACAGCTGAATACGAGGCTCGACGTGAGCATGGCATTCCGTCGCCTGGTGGACGGCCGTGTCACGCAACGCGTATTGGCATGTAACAAGCATATTCTGGGTAGACATACAAAGCTCTACAGGCTCACCTATGTCTCCCTCCTGCGCTTGGATGCTGAATATGTATTCCAATTTCAAGCCGCTAGGAATTCCAGCTGCTTTCATTATCTTGCTGGTGCCAGTCGCACTCTCAGACTGAGACTGCACTTGAATGATCTGTCCTCTCATCATGTTTCACTCAACCAGAAACTGCGATATGCATATTGCGTAAAAAAAACAACAAAGAGGCGGCAAGTTCATGAAGATACTTTTTATAAAGGTCTCACATGTAACGCGTATCGCAAGGACGTTCTACCCCAAGCGGGTGTCAAGTACGCAGGTGTAATTCGATCCCGTGTACGATCCCGGAGCGCTCGTCCTCAGACCAAATAAGGACCGATATCTCAAGTTAGCGATACCAAGGCAACCGCTCGAGCACTCTTCCACCACTCGAAGCACACACTCGTAACGAGCGAGCGAGCGTGCCACGAGAGGCAGAATCCAAGGAGGAAAAGTGTGTATGCGGTCGGTAGCTCGCATGTTTGGCGGCAGTCTCGTTTCGGAGACAGGTCTCCGACTGAGATTCTAAGTCGCTCGAGGAGGTGGCTGTTGACAAAGGAGCAGAAAGTTACTGGTAGCAACGGCAAAGAGAATTATTCTCGAGCTAAAGAAGGCTAGCTCGCCAAGAGAACGGTACAATCGATGTCAACGACGGTAAGGAACGGGTGAACGAAGATTGGGAGGAGAGGGGGGACAAAGAGAACAGTGATTGGGGCTGCCTTGTCACGTAAGTCAACGTTGAGAGCACAAAAACGTGAGCAAATTTCATTCACAGTGTAGTAGATGACGCGATAATTACGGTGCTGTGAAATTACCACAGCAGCATCCTCCAACGTTGTATTTTTGCCGTCACCCGACAATTCTTCAAGACGGGAGCCGCGCCCGTCCGTTTCCCTCCTCTCCCGTATTGAATCCGGATAGCCGTGGGGATTCCGTCACGAGAAACTGCACACGTATCTGCACCTGCAGAGAGCCGCATAAAGCTACCGATGTACAAGAAGGAAAAGAACGTACAGGGAAACCTGGGCGGCGGCAGCAGCAGCGGTGGCGTGCACGAGAATAGAAGCACGTCAGCGGCTCCGTAAATCCGTAAGAGGTAACGCACGCGGTAGCTCGTGCGAATGTGCAGGCCGCCGACAACGAAATCCGGGTAGAGCGGGTGTTTTAAAGCCCCGCGGACTACGGGTTTGCATTTTAAACGAGCGGGGGCTGCGGCCAGATGCGAGTGAGCGAAAGGGTGGCGGAGCACGGAGCAGCAGCCACCGACGCACACCGGCATCGCCACAAGCGACCGGCGGGTGAAAACAACGGCAGTGGTGGCAGCGGCGCCCACGCAAACGCTCCCCGGCGAAGCGGATTAAAAAAATGCACGGGGGAGTCGTCGTTTCCCAGAGCCGGCCTGCGTTAACCGCGTGGAAGGGCGTGAGAGAGAAACCACGTACCGGGTGGATGACTAAATTGTCCCTACTTTCGAACCCGCCTGCCCGTGCAAACGACACTTCCTACTTCCGCCCACAACGGAATATTCTAACACCGCCAGAGAAAAAAGAGTACGGATAGTGAAAGATTCAAGAATCGCGCAGGTTCCTCTCAGCGAAGTCAGCTTATCTGATTCATTCGTATCCGCATCACCCTGTGCATTGCATTAAGAGAAATAATTGACAGAGAAGAAAGTCGTGCGGCTGCACCAACCGACGCACAGTCGGAACAGCAAGTGGAAATGGTCGAAAAGTTCTGAGCAGTCTGCGAAGCAATCTATGCAGTTGTCGAGACGTTCGGCGTGGTAGGTATTATCCGGACCGAGAGGGTATAAGCGGTTCAACGCGAATCCAGGCAGTGCGAGATGGGGGTGCTAACGACCAGTCGCAGTCGCATTGAAATAGTCCCCAGGCGATGGCAACGGCAGGGAGCATCATTGCATAATAACGATACTAGGAAGTGTCGCGTGAAAGTGGCACAC
Organism: Ectemnius cavifrons; assembly: GCA_964023945.1. Classification (NCBI taxonomy): domain Eukaryota; kingdom Metazoa; phylum Arthropoda; class Insecta; order Hymenoptera; family Crabronidae; genus Ectemnius; species Ectemnius cavifrons. Next base: position 5,221,672 of record OZ030375.1, read on the forward strand.
TATCATTGCGGGCGGCCGTTAAATATTCTCAACGAGGTCGGATTACCTCCATTACTGTGAAGGAGAAGAAGCGAGGAACGAGCCTACTAAAGTTACATGTA